>PYXC01002152.1:1280000-1360000 GCA_015244755.2 Tenualosa ilisha | reverse complement strand
TCTCTCTCTCTCTCTCTCTCTCACACACACACACACTCTCTCTTTCTTATGTCTCTCTTACTCTCACTATCTCTTTGTCTTCCTGCCTTGCTGCTCATCTCACAGGTAAAGCACCACGCAGATGCTGGAGTGAAAGTAACCAGATGAATGACTGCTAATTAGTGAGTTTGTCATGTCATAACTGCACCGTCAGCTTACTCTGCTTCATCAACAACATTGATCCATCTCGAGATCTTAGACACAAGACGAACTCAGAGCAAGGCTCATTACTGCTGCCTGAGCTTGTGCATTCTTGGGCAGGTGTTGTTTAACGCACAGGATTCAAGAGATGGCATGACACCTCCCACCTCTCTGACTCTGGCTTTTCATGTTTCACTTTGACACAGCAAGCTCAGGGGAGTAAATCTGTCTTCAGAGAATTCATGGAACCTTTGCACAATTTACAAACCACTCTGTGGTACAGTATATCTACCTAATTAGCATGCTACACTGCCAAAGTGTTTATATGTAGGCAAACGGCTAGGGCAAATATTTAACAGGCACCTGACCTAGGTTCACTCGCAAACCCTCTCTGGGTTTAGTTTTTATATATTGAGTCTACACACAGGCACACTTAGAAGCCTTTTAATACCGAAAAAAGTAACGGTAATATATTCACGTTAGGTAGAGTTAAAAGCAGCAGTGATCCATTTGTAAAGACTGAGTGTCCACGGTTGCATAATTTAAGGCTTTCGCACGATGATGCCAACAAGGGCCTACGGAGGTGAGAAAAACAGTGATGCATTTTTGCGTCTGACACGGGCCCGCATCCCAGTGGTGCAGAGTTCTTAGCAAAAACAGCGGCAAAGAGCCAAGCTTAAGAATGAATAATTAGGATGCGCTGCCATTTGTTAAATTAAAAGGCTTCCGTGGCTCTTAACGTATCAGATGCTGCCCAGTTGCCTCAGAATGGTGGCCAAATTGAACCCATTTGTGTTGAAACAAACAGAAAATAACTACAACAACAAGAGGCTGACACTGTTTGAGAGTGTTACATTAAAGGGTTGTTTTTCATGAAGCGGTAGACCTTGGATTTTCATTAATCCATTTCATTCAAGACTGATAGCCTCAGCGTGAGAAGGAATTTGAGGTTTGTCTGTTTTGCCTCATGCCTTTGAATGTTGCCTGTAAGCTAGTTGGAGGTAATATCAGAAGGCTTGCTCGTAAATATTTTTTTTTTGTCACATTGAATTAAAACCTTGCTCTACAGCATCCCTCTCACTTGCTCTTCACTTCAGTTTTATTCATTCATTTCAGTTCTTAAAGCCACTCATCCATGATCACTTTCCGATCACTTTCACTTGATGATCACAACTGACAACACTACACTTGGTCAGTGCTCACTGTTTTTTTATGCTTGCAATCTTTGTGATTGTACCATCTTGCTAGCTTATCACAACCCTCACCTTCTAGTGGGTGATTACATTCTAAATCTTATATCTGAAATTGTCCACAGTGTCTATCAGCCTTGATGAGAAAAAAATGCATTTATCTCATTACTGACAGTGGAAATGTGAGGGTGTGTTACAGTGACCACGACAGCTGTTATAATAGAAATAGCCCGCTGTATGTCTTATGTCTCATAAATAACACTTCAGCTGAGTACATAACATAGACCAGCTTTCATTAATTCTTCACAATGCTTTCATGACTGTTTAATAAAACGTTCATACCTAACCTTACATACACGTTCAAGGCAGAATGGTGATAACCTATCAAAAGATTCAAAGTGAATATGAGTATCTCACAACTTGTGTATAGTAAAGTGACATTTGAAATAGACCTCAGAAGATATTTATGAAGTTTGGCCAAATGCTCTAGAGGATCATGTGGTTAATGACTTCACTATAGAAAATGTTTTGAAATACACGCAGCATGTCTTAAAGGATACTGGAATGGATATTTGAACGTAGGCAAGGTAGCAAAATGATTATTTACACAATGATAATTTTTTACATAGCATTTAAAGGCACACCAGGACACATTTTTAGGTTAATTTTCCAGCTTCATAGTCTCTCTGATGATTTAATGGCTCATTACGGGGTGAATGAAGGCTCTCTCGATAGCCTCTAGTGTAGATTTCACTCACAAGATCTGAAATGTTGTGATGGAGAAAAACTAAACTGAAACTGAATAAAACCGAATTCACATTTATTGTGGACTTGTCAGTCAACATAACACATGAATGCGAGAATGTACAATGTTGTTGCAATTTTTTTTTAAGTTCATCTATAACACTGGAGAGCTGCCATGAATGTTTTATGTACTCACCTGTCAGGTAAAGTGTTACCATCACATACTACAGCAAAATGATGACACAGCTCCATTAAAATGATTTCACAGGAACTTGAAGCTTTCTTTGAACAAATGGAATATTGAAGTTGGTCAACTCAATGTGACATGTGGAGTGATTACTGGTTGTCAAGAGTCTGAGTGGGCATGTCCTGGGATATCCTCAGTTGTGATGACGTGGAATCGGAAATTAATAAAAAGTTCAATTTGTCCAATCAGAAATTAATTAATAGTTTGACAGGACCTAATTTCTGTATATGATACATTATCAATTACATTAATAAACACAATGTTTTTAAGCTATCAGATACTAAGGCAATTAAAACACAGGCCAGAAACATAGTCAACAATATTTTCAAAAATTCAGTGAAGTTAAGTTACTTTAGACAACTTATTTTTTTCCTTGTCTGTCTCACTGTCTTCCTTTCTCTGGTGGTCAGTATCACCGTCTCCCCTATGGCAAATTTGATGATGCAATGCCTGCCATCAAAGGGCTACTTTGGTTTTCAATTGCCTCTGATGCCCTTTGGGATGACGCAACTCACCGTCACCTGGTTGAGCCCCTTGGGCAGGAGACCACCCCTTGTGACCAATTTAGCCCTGCTATTGAGTCTGAAATATATTTCTTTTCTGAGAGTGATTGAATAGGATACTGGGCCATTTGAGCACCTAAGATGTCAGTGGCAATAAAAAAGATATAAAGTACAAAAAAAAGACACTGACAGTGAAGTCAAAACAAGATTAAAAAAAAAAACATTTTGCTTCCTATTTCACAGTTTTTTTTCCATTATGTCACACTTTGCAAGTTCGTTAGTTTTCGTATGTCATTGATTCTGAAGATCAAATTTCAGAAAGGGTGCCAGTTTGATTATTCCTGTGAAAGAAAACTAACAGACATGGCATTGAATATTGAATATATGGTATTGTTATTATTATATTGAATATATTGTTAATTTGACAAGTTTTGACAAGTTTTGGATTGTTTTATCTATTTTTAATTGTCTGTTTTTCAATGTGTCTGGACTCATAAGCGCCGTTCATCCTGAGTAAACCTCACCTCACTAACCTCCACAGGCAGCTGAGCTAAAAGATGACAGGTAGGCAAAGCCATCTGTCTAGCTAGACCAGGTGATGAAGAAAATGTATTTAGGCATATGATAATACAAATGTAGGCCTATACCAGCTCATTCAATATTTGGTTAGACAAATGTGTCTTAGGCCGGCCATGCTGTGTTCAAGCAACGGTCATAGGACACAGCTTTCTAAGGGTCCCCATGCTCAAACTACCGCTGGGCCTACATACACAGAATTTGTCCATTTACTCATCTGTGCTCTTGTGCTGTGTTCACTCAACAAAAACTGTAGCTTGATGGGTTCAATGTTTCATTTTGGGGGGTGGGAGTGAAAATGTAATCTGATCTGGCCTGGGGCAAAAAATGCAAGTGTTTTACTGCAGAACGCTGTTGTCAGTTTACAGGCGCATGTTGCAGTCTTTGGGCTCTATTTTCACAATCATATGCGCATTGGCTAAAGTCTGTCGCGCAAGTTGCTTTGGGGGCGTGCCCGACACAATTTGGTATTTTGATGGCGGGAAAAGCGAACATTGCGCCAGGCGCATGGTTCAAAGGGGTTGGTCTTAAGGTACTTCATTAGTCATGGGTGTGTTTTGGGCGTAACATACAATTAACCAATCAGGATTTATACTCTCATTCCCTTTAAAAGCCAGCGGCGCATTTTCCATGGTGTGTTGCTATTACGATGGCGAACTTACCCGGAAGACAGGAGCGTTTTTTGATGGAGGAGACCGATCTGCTAGTGCATGAGGTAAAAGCGCGTGAACAGGTTATCTTCGGGGATGGAAAGAATCCCCCCAAACCTCCACGGGTCAAGGAAGTATGGGAGGAAATATCCTTAGTTGTGTCCTCCGCCTTTGGCAAAAAAAGAACATCCGAACAGTGCCGAAAGCGGTACAATGATGTTAGAAGACGGGGGAAACAAAAGCTTTCAACGCAAATTAATAAATATTGTGATATATGTGATGTACATTTATATTTCATATTTCCAGGGACTCCATAATTTTTTTCTCCACATGAAAAAGTTTTGTATAAACCCTGCTGCGCGCTCCTGCTAATGAGAGAAGCAGGGTGTGCGCGCATTGTGCACGCTTTCATATCCCAAAGCGCTGTGCGCCCCTAAAATATTTTTTTAGCAATGCGCAGCTGACGACAGACCAGGGTTTTGTTGGTCACTGGCGGATTTCTTATAATAGCATCTGGCACGCTTTGTGCCAGACCACACCTCTTCTTTTTGCTGACACACCCATGACGGCGCAGTCATCTGCTATCTAGACAACGTGATTTTTTGCCGGGAAAAATGAACGATGCGCTGGCACAGAATAGTAATGACACCACGCGCATGTCGCAAATGCACAGACCGCCGCGGCATGATAGGGCCCTTTGTGCGAATTCTTGGTCAGTGAGGTGCCTAATCTGCTGTTCATCTCAGATTACAACTGCTCAACTTAATGATTCTAAAGAGCAAAGTACTCAGACCATATAGCCATACTCGCGATGTTGGGGGTGCCCTGGTTGAACTCCTCAAAGCCCCTGATGTCTCAGCATCCTAACGTCTCTGCTAAGGTCCAAAAAGCAGGAAATTACATTTTCTTTTTATTCATTTGTCTTTACTATTTGTTGGCCTTGAAATACAAGCAAAACTTTGCTGAATTTTCATTCAGCAAGTGACAGCAGAATTTTGAAAAGTCCACAAGCTACTTTTTTTTCATTTCCCATTTCACTTTTGAAATCAAATAATGATTAAAAAAGTACACAGGCTTATTTTTGCAGTTCTAGACATTATTCCACATAAAACATATGATTCCCCCTGTAAAATACAGAAACTTTGAAATGGTTTTCAAGTCTTGAACACGTACCCATGTACAGACACACATACAGAAAAGGCAGAAGGCAGAGAAAATGACACTCTCCCATAGATGCTTGTCAGCGTCAATCAGTTCTGAGCAGAAAATGACAGGCTCTGTTTGTGACTGGTGGGGGCTGACATAACCAGGTGTCACTCATACATGACTGATGCTTAGGCCATAGCTGAAGCTCCCGCCTACCCCTTGCCAGAACTCAATAATCACCCACAACATTTACCCACAGGGTCATGACACATCCTGCCATCTGACATCAGTGCCACCGCAATGTCTCTGTCAATGTCTGTGCCAGTGTCTGTGCACTTTAATCAACATGGTCCCTTTTGTCCCTCTCCCAACAACACCCAAAAGTGTTTATTTATTTATTTATTTAGTTGATTTTTAATTATCCTGCTCCAACCGCATGAGTTCATTTCTCCAGTGTGGCAAAAAGTCCCTGCTAAATGGATTTGAGAAACAACAAATATCTGTGCTGTCAACAGAGTACAGTGCTCAATGGGTCACTGAATGGAGAATCCGTTCAATTGAGTCAATATTTCTGTTTTTCTCACTCGGGCTGCATCTATCTCTACAGTGTGTTTAGCTCTGTTTATAAAAGGAAGTGGTGAATTGCGCTGAAACAATTGCCTCCCATCAATCAAGCCACTGTCACAGTCTGCACTGCTGAATGCCAGCAGACATTTTCTTCTCTTAAGCTATGAATCCCAATTGTTTTCATTCTAAGACCTCATAACTCTCGATTCTCACATAAAAAATTCAGTCAGTGCAAACTTGCAGAGAGTGTACACACTGTGACACTTGCCTGTCCAAACATGTGACATTTTGAACAGCACAAATGTGAATAGAGGAGAGATTAATCAATTAGCTGATGCTGTTGCTCCCTGCTGAGCAGGATGATTGTACGTGTTAAATGAGAAATCCGGTGTGAATCAATTAATAGCCCTATTGTTTGAGGTCATAGAGTGCTGTTCGTCAGAAAAAAAGAACAAGACAATTTGATACGACTTAGACCAAATTGTGAATCGCCAGTTAACACTAACTGAATGGTGCACAGAAACTCCCTTTCAGTTTAATTTTCCAGGCCCCATTCAGTGAACGTCAGCTGCGGGTTTGCAATTTTTTGGTTCTTTTTCCTACAGACAGCACTTGATGACCTCAGACCATAGGGCTATGGATTGATTCACAACAGATTAGTCCTTTAAGATGTGGATATGTTTACTTACTTCCTTAAGGATATGGGAAAGGAAGCTTGTGTCTGAGTTTTCACACTCTTTGTGCAGAGTGCAGAAGATGAAGAAGGAGCCTCTACTCAGCAATCAAGGATCCTAGATGAAATGGAATGCACAAGTTAGATGCCTACCAGCAAATTTCTGCTATTCAATTCACAGTGAAGGATCACTCTCTACATCTCTCTTGTGCTTCAGCTCAAACCTCATGATTAGCCAATGTAGCTAGCTTTACAGTAGCTGTTATCTCACATTTACAAACACTATTAAAATGTTCAGAATTAGGGAGCTCATGCTTCGGTGTAACTGCAGTTTCACAGAATGAATTTTGGTTATAATTCTAAAGATAGAATTCTCTCTCTCTTCCTGCACACACTCATCTTCCCTGACAGAGAGGAGAAAGAGTTTCATTTCCTCGTATTTGGAAACATCAGCATGATCTCAGGAGGACACAGGCCAAGCTCAGCTGAGAGCTTTTCTCACAGCCTTCACTTCTCCCTCCCTCTCATGCACTCTCTGTCTCTCTTTCTTTCATTCTCTATCTGTCACTCTCTCTTTCTCTTCACTCTGTCTCTCTCCATCTCTCGTGTCTTTTTCTCCTCGTCCTCCTCCTCCTCCTCTGCATTTATTACCACACTAACAAGTTGAAGTTAAGGTCTGAGAGCTGACTCAAGACATTTTGGGTGCTGCTGCAGAGGATGAGAGAGAGAGAGAGAAAGAGAGAGAGGGACATTTGGCCATCAGACACTAGCATTTACATTGGCAGATGTCACAACCTGAGCTAAGCAGCTTTCTCTGGCTGAATCAGGTATCAGGAGTTTTTGTTGTTGTTTTGTTTTCATCATATCAGTGTCAAGGCTCTGTCCGCAGTAAAGTAGACTGGACTGAATGGCTGAGTGTCCTGTCCCTTGTGTCTGGCTAAATAGGGATAGACTGCATTGGTCTAATGGAGACAGTCTGGATCGTTTAAGTGAATTAAACAGCGCCATCTGCTTTACCAAGCCAACTTCTGGAGGTTTGGCTCCAAGTCAATTAAAGTTTAGTCAAAAGACTTAAACAAGGACCCATGCAGAGAAGGGTATCATTTCTGCCTCCCTTTCTTCATGTTGGACTTATATTTTAATTTCTTTCCTCTCCATGTCTTTTTCATCAGTCTTTTCTGTTCAGTACGTTTCACAAGCTTGTTAAAGCATCTACATCAACATAGAGTGAAGCAGAAGCACTTCTAAGAAGAGAGGCCTTTCAAACTCTGCCAAAGGACTGGGTTATGGAGATGAACACAGACAGAACAAGATTTTTTACTCTCATTCCTCCCTTTTACTACTTTTCCCCTCATGCTCTGTCTCTCTACCCCTCCCTCTCTCCTCCTCCTCCTCTTCCTCTCATCCTCTCTCTCTCTCATTCTATCTATCTATCTCTTTATGTATTTTTCTACTTCACAGCTCACCACGTGATGGAGCTCAGCACCTCATGCTCATTATCTTGCAGGCTTTCATCTGAAGCCGAGAACCAAACACTTATTTATCTTTCTGTCACTCTCTCATTGACTTTCTATCCTCTCTCTCTCCCTCTCTCTCTCTCTCTCTCTCTCTCTCTCTCTCTCGCTGTCTCACTCACACCACCACCCACCAAAATAAACACACACAGACATATGCTCTTAAGCTGATAGAAAACAGAATCAAGCACTACCATATACCAACACACACATACAAATGCACACACACACACTCACACACAGATACACGTGCTTTCTCCCCTCTTTGCTGCTGAAAGATGACAGCAGCTCCTAGAACTCTCTGCAGAGCCTTTGATTCTCCTTTGGTGCGCCATAATCACAACAACGTTTAAATAGGGAAAATCAGACCTGGGCAAAAGATCCCGCGCATTAAATATTACTGCTCATATCGTTCCGACTGAGCGCTTCTCATCCCCAACACATTTTGAGCTCTGAGGAAGTTCTCTAATCCTCTGTGCCAATATTTTTCCTCTTTCTGTCTTGATTTTCTTAAAAAGACAGACACAGCTGCACCACAGGTTTGTAACAGAGGAGGACCCTTGACAGGCTCTGCGTCTGTGTGCTAGCTCACCTGTGTGACTCCTTCCTGGAAGTACCTATTATTGGCAGTTAAAAGGAAGTGCAGAAGGTATGCAGTACATTTCCGTCTGTTTCATGCGGTTTTAACACTTCGTGGTGCGTGGGTTAGGGTTAGGGTTAGGGTTAACTAATCTTGGCCGTATCAGATGCTGCACAGAATAACCCTTACAAATTGCAAAAAACAGCACTTGGTTACGATAAATTGCCTCATGCACACTGCACACACACACACACACACACACACACACACACTCACCGAAACAAGGAAATAGTGATAAAGAAACAGACAGTTTTCAGTGCTTTACAATGACGGTCATCAGAGGTATCTTGGTGAGAAATAACCCATCCCAAGTACTCCAAGTGCTACTCCACCCTCTCCATCTCCAGGGCCAAATTTCTCTAGTGGACATGCAAATGGGCAAGGAGTGGGTAGGCAGTGGTCAGTGGAAGCTTCCAGCAGCACTTTCCCTTATAGGGGAGAAAGCAGCTGAACTGATGAGGGACAGATAACCTGAGCCCTCCAAACTGTCAGTTGCAGGACAGAAGGAAGGAGCAGAAGGGAATGAGGTGTGCCAGAATGTCAGACATAAACGCACACACACACGCACGCACACACACACACGCACACACACACACACGCACTGGCTTTTTAACTGTAGGTTGTCACATACCAAGCAGCTCTTTTTGGAAAAACCTTCCCTGCCTCCTTCCCTCACACACACAAACACACACACACACACACACACACACACACACACACAGATGCACACTCTCATTTCGTTTCAAAGGCACACACAAATGAATAAACACACACACACACACACACACACATTCATTCTATATCTGTGACTTTCCATACCTGTTATCTCAAGCAGCCATGAATCTTGACTAATATGTGAACTTTTTCCTTGCCTTATCAATTTCTTCTGTCTACTTGTGTTCCTCTTAATGGAAAATACCAATGAACCGCTGGATTGAAATAGCCTGTGCTGAGACCTTGGATGCCAGGGCACACTCACAGGTTCTACAACTCAATTTTTTCTCTGCTCTGGCAAAGTAATTGACTTCCTCCCACACTGAAGCCTGTTTTTAAAAGACTTAATCAACCCTGTAACACCACAAACAGCACTTCTTTAGACAATGCCAAGCAATCAGTCATACATAAAGGTCTGGGGGAAAACACAGAGGAACATTAACTAGAAGAACAAGGCTACAGCAATGAGGGAAATACAGCTACAATTCAGTAATTACTTCTGAACAACAACAACGACGACAACAACAATAATAATATACATGCCGGACAAAAGAGAAAGGTTAATCAGAAGAATGGTGAGAGAGAAGGTTTGGGAGACAGAGAGAAAGAGGGTTGAATATAAACCCAATATTCATCAAAAAACTCCAATCCTCCAATCACACAACCTGTATGACCTGGACAGATACACTGTATTTCTACTGCTCAGTTCTAAAGCTGACAAGCGTAACAATTGGACTAGGTGGAGAGGTCACTGAAACTTGAGCTTTTGCTGGAGACAGAGAGAAGGAGACTAGAGTTAGAATCTGTCAGTTCATGAGGGTGGGCGTAGGAGGCCCTTTGTATGTTTTTACATTGAAAGGCTATGTCTTTGAACTAGGCCAGCTGGATATCTGTCTATAGTTGCCAATAAAGTGTCTAACTGGTTTTGGGAAACAGACAGTGAGTCATTATAATAGACAAGCTGGAAATGGCTCAGCTTGGACCAAACTGGTTGTACATAGATGCAACCCTGCTTGTAGACTGGATCCAATATATGGCTGCCTTTGATGTTAGGATGCGTTATTTACATGTTTGTTTTCAGTTTATATAGGCTAATATATGCATTATACTTTATTTCACATAAACCAACTTTTACAGACACCTACAGTACATACTCACATCTAACAACCTCTAACACTATACTGACAGAGAAAGCTTATCATGTCATTAAACTACAGGAAATAAAATGCAGAACTAATAAACTGATATACAAGATTTTTGCACCATCATTGACAATGTATCTGTGAGTTTATGACATGAAGATTAGTGCTGGCAGAGTTCTAGCACAATGCTGATGTAGCGAAGCATCAGCTAGCCTGTTATCCTCTCCCTCCACAATATCTTTATGGTGCCAGGAAGCCATAATACAGGGGAAATGTCATGAATGGCAACACAGTGTAAACAATTGCCCTGGGCAGCCCTACTCCCTCCCCTCTCCCCGCTCTCTCTCAGCCTCCACCTGCAGAATGGCCAAACTGCCCACATAAAAACTCTTCCCATCACCATAACACTGAGGTTAATGGGCAATTAAATAGCTAAGGAGTGGAAGATCAGAGGCTACTGCAGCTGGGCACAAATATAAATAAATAAATGAAAACAAAATAATATATAATAATCCACAGATGAAAATTTGAAATAGATTTACATCACTCCTTTCTCTCTTTACTTCTCCATTCCTCTTTATTTTGCCCCATCAGATGTTATAACCAAATAGATTGTCTTCTTGGATTTTATGGCAGGCCAGTGGAAGCCAGTGCATGACCAACATCTGATGTCCTGTCAGGCTGCTCCTCCACACAGAAACAGAATGGTTCCCTGCGATCACATCATATACTATAACAGAGCAGTGGTTCACTGTGACTGGCCACAGTTGAAAGATTTGGCTAATAGCTATTGTTTAGTCCCTGTGGCAACTTGGTCTAGCATCCTGTCCAGGCATATTACTAAATGCATATGTGTTGAGTGTGTGAGAATATGTGCATATAAATGTGTGTCTTGACTTTCTGACTGCTTCTCTCTTCTAAGTTATCAGTATTTTTTATTAGGCTGTCGAGTTGGCACAACAATATTCAAAAGTGGAGATACTCTGCTTTGACTTGAGTATGCAAAACCTCCATTATCAGACCAGCAGAGGAGAAAACAGATTCTCCTTACAAATACCAACAGCCTATTGTTGAGTGTAATTATACACCAGGGTTCATTTCTTAGACACCTCTGTCTGAGTAGCTGCAGAAGTGGAAATTTCATTTTATTACTATTGTGAAAGTCGTCATTGTAAAGATCTGTGATTTTTTTTTTTTTTTTTTTTTTACTTCTCCGCAGCACATCCAAATAATGGGAAATGGAAGAGCAAAACACGGAAGACAAAATACTCAACAGTCTCAGTAAACAGGCATGGGTGTAATGGATATTTGCATAGTGTAATGGAGTCTAAAGCTCACTGGACAGAAGCAGCTGGGAAGCACGCTCACTGTCGGTTCCATATTCTATCTGTGTAGTATCAAATTTTTCCAGCATTCAGCACTCGGTGACAGCACTCGCTGACCTTAACAACAGGGCTATGGATTGATTCGCACCGGATTTCTCCTTTAAGGCAATGAAGAACCGGAGGAACCCTGTTGTGTGTGTTTGTCTCTCTTGCCTGAACACTGTATTGTGTATTGTGTGTCAAACCAATTAGAGTCCCCAAATCTTATCAGTCACAACTGTTAGGAAAACACAATTATGTTCTTCCTGTTTCTTAAGGACATAGAGCTGAGTCTAATCTTTAAAGGCTCTGGGGTGAATTCTCTTTGTATCTACACAGAGTAACATAAAGTTTCATTTAAGGAGCATCTTTGACAACAGGCATAACAGGCACCAGGGTGCAACCTCCCATTTTCCCAACCCAAACATATTTCTTGAATAAAGACATCAGATGTGAGTTGTTCTGCTACCTCAGGTATCACAGCAACGTGTTCTGAAAGAATAATCCAGGAGACAGGTAGGCCAAGGTCAAACTCAGAGCTTTCCACCGCCTCTGGCTCACTTCGCATCGCTCCTCTTACTCCCCCCCCCCCCCCCCCCCCATTACTGCTCCACCCCCATCCCCCCTCCTTCCTTCTGCCTCCTCCTCCTCCTCCTCTCTCCGAACTCCCTGACACTCTCAGAAGTTCAGTATCTATTAACATGACAGCGCGAGAGGTGCACGCTCGACCACCTCCATCCCCGAGCCCCCTCACCCTGCCACTAATTATAAGCCCCATTATGTTCTGCTGTCAGTGGATGAGATGGCATCGGCCCTCACCCGCTGGCTTGTGGAGAGGGCGTGTGCCAGCGGGGGACTACGGGCACACTAACATGAAAGGCCCACCATGCCAAGCAAGGGTGTGCTGCTGATGCTGCTGGTGGTGGTGGTGGTGGTGGGGATTGCTGGCATCAGACAAAAATAACACATGTAGGCTAGTCCAGGGAGACAGGATGCTAATAGTAGTATACATTCAAAAAGGATGACAAGAATAAGTGGCAGGGCAGAGAGAGACAGGCTGAGAGAGAGAGAGAGAGAGAGAGAGAGAGAGAGAGAGAGAGAAGAAAGAAATTTCACTGAGGAGAGAAACAGATAGAATAGAAAGGCAGGAAATAAGAGAGCAGAAATTATTAGGGCTTTTTTTCTGTGATCTAATACTAGTTTTTTGTTGTTGTTGTTTTACTTGCTTAGTTCTGTTTGATTAGTTCGAATGTTTTTGTTCATCAGATCCTCTAGTAAATGATCAGTTGTTGTGTGTGCCTGAGATGGCACTAGGCATGAATGTGAGATGAGTGTGTGTGTGTGTGTGAGCATGTGTGTGAGCATGTGTGTGTGAGCGCGTGTGTGTGAGCGTGTGTGTGTGTGTGTGTGTGTGTGTGTGTGTGTTTCAGAGCCTGAAAAGCAGTGCTTTAGAGAGGGAACATTAGTCAGAAAAGCGTTCTGCTAGATCTTAGATGAGACAGATGACCAGCTGGACCCATGTTCTCTTATCTCTGAATATCATCCTCTGGCAGCTGCACTCCTGGATGCAGACCAGAAATTTTATATATTTTTTAGAAGAACTACAGACAAAACTGCAACTGAACACCATAACAATGTCTTTGTACACCTTTGATATGATGATGTATCTCAGTGTCTAACAATTTTGTTCCTGAATGTCTAGCTTCTCTCTCTCTTTCTCTCTCTCTCATTCTCTCTCCTCTGTTCCTGAATCTATCTAAGAGGATGTAGATGTCTGTCTCTGTGGAGCTGTTTCTATTTTTTTCCAGGCACATCTGAGACTATAGGGAATCTGGTTTCACTCAGATTGAATGTCTGGCATCCGTCCCATCAGCCCAGTGTGTTTGGAGCTCATGTGCAATCAGTTACCACCATTATCTAATTATTTCCTGTTTATTGGTGTCTCTCCTGCCAGTACACACACACAGATACACACACACATGCACTCACTCAGGCCACCATGCTTCATTAAACCCCATTAAGGGAGGCACACAGAACAATGCAGTGAGGTTAATGTCCCTAATGTAGGTCCCACGCCAGGGAAGAGACGCAAGTAGAACAGACTCCTGCATTACTGGGAATCACTGCATTTCACCATATCACAGAGAGGCGGTTGTGGAGAGGGAATGCCTGCTGTTTTGGTGACACTTTGTAACTTGATAGTGCCTCCCTGGACAACCCCCCCACCCTACCCCCCCAACCCCCACCGCTTCTCTGTATTACCTCTTATCCCCAGCATTCTTAAAGGTGCTATAATGCACGTTTTTTCAATAAGTTAAAATAGGTCTGTGAGCTCCACATAAACGCCTCTGAAGCAGCTTGCTAAAAATACCTCTCCAATAAGGCATTTTCACCTGCATTTCCCCCCCACTGTTTCAGAACAGGCTGTTTCTCATTACTATTCCAGTCTCATTAATATACATCAGGAAAATCCTACAATGTTACTCTACCTCACTCACATTGCCACTGAGTTTAGTCTGGTTTAGCCGTCTCTGACGACAATGAGCTATCTTAGCGAGTTAAATTAAATCGTGACAGTGGTGGACATTACTGTCAGAAAAAAAAGAAAACAAACTTTCATGTCCATATCACGTAGCACTAAAACATATGCTACTACTCTGAACACCGGTAACATTTCAGTAATTCAGATGGGATCGTCGCTGTATCTATGGTTAAGCTTAACTCAAATTGGTTCATATGCCTGTTAGACAGTGCTTGAATAAGGCAGAGCCTAATGTAGGCAACAAGTATATTTAGAGTGGAAAAATTAGAGCTCATTCCTGTTTGATTGGATAGCCCTAGTCTATCTCGTGCCAAGTTACAGTTGTCTTAACATACTGAACATTGCTGTTCACCTAGATTTTCTCTGGACCCAGCCGAAATACAGCCATCACATAGGTGAACTGCTTGTCGGTCAGTGACGTTACCACTTTTCCCCCACGCCTGCGTGTTTTACAGTGTGTCACAGCATCAGACCTAATTCAGCTGAATATGTGTTGAAGTACAAGAGCTTCAGTGTAAATGACCCAGGATATGGGAGTGTCTTTTCTCTGTTTTTCTATCTGGTTTTGCCCTTGTAAAAGGAAACTGTGGGGGAAAAAAAAAACATTATGTTAACATGTGCTGCTTGGCTTCACACACCTCTGAGCCTCCTGTGGACACATTTGTTATACTGTACAGATCTCTCCTGAACAAACAGCATTGAATTTGCTGAGTCTGTAAACCCTACCACACACACACATGCATACACACACACACACATAGCACACAGACACACACTTCCAAGACTATTTTGGAGAAGGCCATGGTCAAAGCAATTGCATGAATAAAGACAAAAAAATCTCTTTTCCACTAGCCTTTGCATTCCCCGATGGCAGTGGTTTTGTAGCCGATAAACCCAGGGCTTGATAATAGCCCTCAGGAGGATACCTCCACACACTGCATTCTCTTCTCTAAACAAGTTACCACAACCCACCCAAGACAATTACAGAAGAAATGGCCACTGGAACCTCCCTGTGTGAGTCTCAGCCTCTATGGTGTGTGTGTGTGTGTGTGTGTGTGTGTGTACATTTGGTTGGGGGGAAGGGGGCTGGAACTTTATTTATTGCATGTTTGGGGCCCTAAGAAAAGCAAAGGTGCAAATGCAGAGGTTGGATCTGTAATATGTGCCTATGGAATGTTTCCAGGCTGTTGGCCTGCAGATTAGAGAGAAACGGCTGACTTGTTTGTTTTAGTCAATTGGCTTTTTTTCCACCAAGAGGTTTTCACTTGACTGTGGCAGTGTTGGATAAAATAATTCCAGGCAGGCAATAGTGAATAAAACATGATGAAATATGGGCTTTTTAAAAGAAAGAGAGCATCACAAAGCCACACAAAGGAGGCAATCTTAGAAAAAACAATGTTTAAATAGGGTATTTACATGTAAACAAATGTTTACTTGTGATTTATTTTCTATTAGCCTACCACTTCACAGCTGGGTCACCTTTTTAATATAGATGACCTATTTCCAGATCTGTGAAATTCTGGAATGGTGACACTGCTTTTTTAAAAAACATGGAAAAAACACTGTAGTCTGCTATTCAGCATTGTCTTGATGTGATCGTGCCCTTACAGGACTTCTTATAAATATGTTATTAAGAGTTTATTAATGATGAATTCTGTACTGCCCTGTTGCACAGCTGTATGCCACAAAATTAGCTATTTTACAATAAACTTTCATAATTATGATGAAAGAAGATTGTTTCCAAATGCCACTCAACTACATCGCACATTGACAGGAAGGCTGAGGAATGTGAAACACTGAAGACTTCATTATAAAAAGAATGTTTTCAATCTGAGAAATGATTAATTGCTCATTTAATGTTGCAACTTAAACTGTTGTTGTTTAATATCACACACTTTATAGCCTACTATCATGCATTCTAAAGATTGGCAGTACCACACAAAGGGCAGTACCACACAAACAATCAGTTTCATTGCGTGGGCAGAAGGGGAGAGAGACAGACATAATAATAGGGAGTACTGATTGAAGTTGAATTAACTTATATCCTAATTTCATTGGCTGGTCTGGTTTCAGTGCGCTACATCTTTTCGTCTGTGCTTTCTCATTATAAAACATCATGCCACATGTTCAGCATGAGATGAGATTTTGAACAGATCTAGTCCTTCCTGTAACTGCAATCTTCGTATTAAAACAAAACAATAACTTGCGTCAACATAGCGGCAAAAGGGAAAATCATGATCTGACATAAGAGCATAGCTCATCCTGGAGAGTAGGGAGCCTATATAAATGAGAGGAATAAGTGAGGCAGAAATGAAGGTATGTGGAGTCTCATGCGGAGACTCATCTAAGTGACTGAGCCTGCATGAGTCACCAATGGAGCCAAATAAACTTTAGCAAGCAAACACACACACACACACATACACACACATACACAGGCAAGCTTCTCTGTGTGAAAACAAGGTTTTCGTCTCCAATTACACTTTACAGATCTCTATATAACTCACCAAGACATCACAGTAAATCTGCACCTTTAACACACCTTCCACTCTACTGACAATACAAATGTCTTATGTGTGCAGTTCTAGTTTCACCATGGAAACAATAAGGACAGTGGCAAACTTAAGGGAAAGGGAAATGTACCCTGGAAGAGAAATCCTGGTCAACTCAAACACACAAACACAAATTTGTGCACAGCAATCCACATACTTGAGTGAAAACGCTAACATATCAGCATTTTGTATACCTCACAAAACTTACAGTGTGCTATCTACAATGAGCTGTCATGGCAGGCCACTCAAACACACACACACAAACACACACACAGAGCACAAACACTGACATGTCCTCCTATTAGTGTGTAACTTAAAAGCATGTTTGGTATGTTTTCCACCATGTGATCATGGCAGCCCACTCATGTATAATGCAAGAAGCTCACTCACCCATCTACAAACAGGCTGCTGTCCATGTAGTGTGGGTTACGTACCCCTTAAGAGCAGACACAGCTTAGGCTGCACAAGGGGGAGATGAAAGTGCTTTTTTGGAGCTATGTGAGGTGTGTGTGTGTGTCTGTGTGTATGTTTGTTTGTTTGTATCTATATGCCTGTTTCTGTGTTTGTATGTGTTAAGTATGAAAGTATGAGAAGGTCTCTCTCTCTCTCTCTCTCTCTCTCTCTCTCTCTCTCTCTGTGTGTGTGTGTGTGTGTGTGTGTGTGTGTATGTGTATACACTATGCATCCAGTTCTTTGTATCCCTCCTCTATTGTTGCTGTATTGGCTGGGTAAAAAACATGACAATGGCAGTAAAAGACATTCATATTCCTCACATCTGTCTGTCTTCAACCCTTCTGCTTGCAGCAGTGGCTAAATAGCATAATAATCCTGGTGCTATCATTATAACCGCTTTAATTTTCATTCCCAACCTAGAAACGATGCCACCATCAGGGAGGGTGTGTTTCAGTGAAGAATACAGAAAGACTCAAAAAGGAAAAATACCGCACTTCAGAAAAAAAAAATAGAGTCAAATAGAATTCAACACTAAAAATACCTTCTGGCCCGGTTATGCTGCATTCAAACAAGATTAAGGAAAGAAAAGTGGCATGTATATAAATATATCAAAAATCTGTATTATAAAGGTGTGGACAATGCAAAGTTCTAAGGCAGAGTTAAGCCTATTTTTCAACACACACAGACACACACACGCACGTGCACACATACGCGCACACACACACACACACACACACACACACACACACACACACACACACACACACACACATGCTTCAGGCCACTCATGTTTGTCATCAAACTTACTCAACCGCTATTTATTTATTCTGTGGGCTACTCTGCCTGCCACTGAAGTGGATAGACCTTGTCCTGTCTTTTGATATGCATCTGAATTATAAATTTTTCCTTATGGCTGTTAATGTGAAGGCTACGCATTCTCCCAGCTCACGTAAGCGCATGATACCAGTACAGCTGTGACTGTATGGAGATACTGACCCTTTCACCTGTTGTAAACCATTCTACCAGTTCAGTTATGCATTAACTAAGCACTGAATAATTATGGATCCTGATGTGCGTTGTATTCACTGCCAGAGGACTTTACTGCTTAGTTTGCATTGCCGATGTAAGGAAATAAGATTGTGGTTCACACAAGCCCTGTGGAGGGTTGCCAGGGTGTCAGTTTACTCAACAAACCCTCCGCAATTGTTATTCAGGCTCATCACGATGAAATCAGACATTTTAGTGACACTTTTCTGTTGTCACCGGGAATAATGAGAAGACTTTAGATTTTGGCTTCAGGAGACTCTGTCTGCATCTCTCTTCCCCTTGATTTATCCCAGTTTCTGCACCATCTGTGACAGGGTTTGCTTCTTTGGTTTCTGTAATTCGCTTACTTAGGCTTTTTAAGCACCATTTGCCGTTGTAAATGATATCTCTGACAGCGCATTACTGTGGCTGTACATACCATTTTGCGTTCATCAGAGCGCAGTGTCTGCACCCCGATATTTCACCTGGATATTTATTGCTGTGGCAGTCACAGCTGGTGCAGCATATTCCACCTGCAATCCAACTCCAGTGGCTTGCAAAAACAAGTGACTGTGCCGACGCAATTTATCGTCGCTCTGATGTAGAACAACCACCGTGTTGTTTTGTAATGACACCTCTTGAGCGAGAAAGTCAAGTGCTGGAGGCTTATTCTCCCCCTGGCACCACACACACACACACACAAACACAAACACACACACACACACACACACACACACACACACACATAGGTTGTCTGAATATTTCCACCTGTATTTTAGCAAGGCACTGTTAAACTGGAGTGATGTGGAGTACATTGAGCACCTGAAGAGGTGTTTAAAAATGAATATCTGTTTAAGCCTGCTATATCTGCTGTATACACCAAAATAAGTCAGCTCTCAGTAGTTATTGTTAGAGGAGTTTTCAAGTATTTAAATGGATAGAAGCACTCTATACTTAGGGTATTCACAGCCTTCACTCAGCATACTCCACTTAAGTGTTGGTATCCTACCAATTCATTTTTTATCACATTTATATGAGCTCAGTATATTAACAGTATCTGAGAGCTAATGTGCTGTTTTATTCCTTAGACATGCCGGGTGTAACTATTTTTTCTGACAGGTGAGCCATTACATGGATGTAAAGGTGGGAGAGAATGAGGGCATAAATTGAATTAGATTAAATGTGATAGATATTAGCCTTTAGCCATTAGCCGTCATCCCTGGCACAGAGCTGCCTGATCAGACAGAGGTGTGTTATCATGGAGCAGGTGAGGGCCGCACGTCCCAGTTCTTGCACTTGACAATGTTGTCTCCCACATCAGCATCATTCCTGTGTCACGTGTTCGGTCTGTGTGTGTGACCTTTCAGCTCTCCACATCACAAGTTCAAGCTCAAGTACGAGTTGCTTTATCTGTCACATGCATAATTATATAACACACAGTGAAAGGTACCCAGATCTACCCACACGACTGTGCAGTCACTCAAATACTTCAGAATAAGTTCATTTAAAAATAAAGACTGAAACTAATAATTATATGCTATAAGGACTGTCAGTTACATTACATCACAACATCGGGTGATCTGATGAGGAATGGGAATCTTTCAGTTGGGGAGTCGGGGAAGAAATATGTTCTGAGCACAGGGGGATGGTATTGAGGGGGTGGATTAATTGGGTAGTTAGTAGAGGGATAGCTGTTGAACCAGGGGCAGATGTTTGAGAAAGAGATAGGGGGATTTCTTATGAGAGTGAGTGCATGCCTGCTAGAGATGGTGTGTGTGTGTGTGTGTGTGTGTGTGTGTTGAGGGGGGCAGGGTAATTGAGTATTGGAGTGTGGAATGTGCCACTGTGCTGAGGACAGATATGAGGGAGACGTGGGTGATCAAGTTAGGGAAGGGAGCTCGTCTCCAGAGATGGTCTAAATGTCTGCTGAAGAATGGCACTGGAAAAAGAATGGCTGGTTAGCCGTGTGGTCTAGAGGGCAGACTGGAGTTGGTGTGATGGGGGCTGGTGTGGATCATGGCTGTTCTGATTTAATATGCAAATGGCTCATGTCATGCATGGAAGTGATAATGAGTAATTTAGCGCCCGAGTTGCTTCAACACTGTTGACACACATTCAGAGAACCTCCATTGCCTCTCCAAGGCTCTGATGAGCAGTGTGTGCCTTTGCCCCTGTGAAGCAGCACAGACAGTATGGCTGCACATCCTCTCTGTGGCTGTCATTTATCCCGAGCTCAGGACGTCTGAGCCACCCTGAATTATTTATCCACTCAAGACAAAGTTAGAAAGCAAGATCACATGGTTGGCATATAGACGACAGAAACATAGTCCTTTCCAGATCAGTGTAAACACACACACACACACACACACACACACACACACACACACACACACACACACACAGTGCGTGACCTTAGTAGCATGATCATTATTTTTTCAATCTCAGCATGAGGGCAGAGAGCCTAAAGCAGACCCATTTGCTTGGATAATGCGTGGCTTCCACATGCAAGTGATGGTGGCACTCTGATCTTATTTTCAGGGGATTGTCATCTTAGTGTCTTCATTCACACCTGCACAGCACAGCAGACAGGTGCAGGTGGATATGTGGGCTGACTGTTTATCGACACAGGTTTATAATGAGAGAGTTAATGTGCCTATGCATATGTGTGTGTAGGTGTGTGTGTCTGCCTGTCTGTCTCTCTGTTTCTCTGTCTGAGTGTAAGACAGAAAAAGAGAAGGAAAGAGAAAGAGTGAGAGAGGAGGAGTGTACATGAGAACACAGAAAGGACCAAAAGCCAGAAACAATGATTGAATAATTTATGACTGTGCATCACCGTGGCTGTAAAATTATGATGTGGTAAAGAGGTGTCTCCTGGGCTTTATCAGTAAGACAGAGTGATGTGCTGCTGTGTGCATCTCATGTAAATATAATCCCCATTTAATGTTAAAGTAATGCAGTAGGAATGCCCTCATAATGATAGAGTAATGCAGTAGAAATACCCACATAATGTTAGAATAATGCAACTGAAACATTCACATAATGTTAAAGTAATGCATCTGAAACCTATGGAGGGTAATGAGAGGCAGTAGCCAAGTGAGGAGTACATTAAAGGTAGATCAGATAGTCCATGATTTGCAATGGTGATGTAATGAAGATTTTCACTATGTGTGGATGTGTATGTCTGTATGAGAGTGCTTCAGTCAGTATGTTTACATGCTCTAAGAGAAAATTGAATGATTGCCTTAGTCCAAGTGAAATCGAACTGAACCAGATTACTCATAGTCTGATTAAGACACTCAGATAATGCGTTTGAAAGTCAAATAACTCAATAACCGGGAAAGGCAGGCAATAAAGCTAAGATCAGACTGGCACTCCTGCTGCAGAAGTGACGAAGACATGGAGGCCAGTAACAACACTGCCAACCTACATAGTTTGTGCAGCATGCACAGCGTGTATCTCACAAGCAAAACAATCAAAAGTCAAGTATATACAGAATGTACCTACAGTTCTGCAGCGTTAGCTTATATTGCCAACAAAGATCCCCATGCTCTTCAAACTTATACCGGAACGTTTGTTGTTCAGCATCTATTATCTTTGGCTTAGCCATAAATGCTTACTATTTGTTCTTCGTGTGTATCGCCAGGCTGGTAGAAACATGAAAGGGAGTATATCGGAACCTACTGTCATGGAGTCAAACGCACCTCGGTAAATAATTCGACTTTCTTCCTGTGCTTGTAGACTTGGACAAGGAGACAAATCTGATTATATTCTTTGCTTTACTGTTAGTAGCTCGATTCAGCTATGCATGAAAACATACTGACTGTGAGAGAATTGGAGGACAAAGATTGAGAAGTATACATTTGTATATTTTAGGGTCAAAGCAATCCATAAAGCCCTCAGAGGTTAGATGAGGAGTCTCCCATACTCATCTATGCAAAAGTTGGTTTAAATAACAGAAACATCATTTACTAATTGCAACTCCTATTCCAAGAACAAAAGGAACAAAGATCACCAATTAAATTGCGATTGAAATGTGTGTGTGTGTGTGTGTGTGTGTGTGTGTGTGTGTGTGTGTGTGTGTGTGAAGACTTAACAGATATTTGTGCCAATGCTCTCACAGGCTCCTTGTCTGATTCACAGTGGTAACATCCTGAACTGCCAGATGACAGCAATCATCAACCCCATCCACAGTAAAGAGTGTCAACGTGAAAGAAAGTAAGAAAGCAAGAAAGAAAGAAAGAGGGGAAAAAAACAAATTAAAAAATCCCTCTCACTCTTTTTTTCTTTGCCTCGCCTGTCACACCCCCACCCCTTATTTCTTTCCCACTTCCTCCATGTGCCCCCCACCCTCACCAACACCACCCCCTCATTTCTCCATCCGAGTCCAGCCCCTTCCACATCTAATTCCTCTGTTTTATCGGCATGATATTGCCAATGTGAAACGATTACATGCATGGAGAGCGTGTGCCGAGGGAGCCAGGCGGGACAATTATGGAAAATGTGGGGATAGCCGGGACTGAGTATCTGCCTTTCGCTGCCTGTTATTGGGGTTACTGGAGGGATGGGACAGGGTCATCATTCTGTGCTATGTGGTGTAAGGTGTCTGTCTGTTCATCTGTCTGTCAGCCTGTCAGTATGTTGCATATCACATAGGCACAGCCCTACAACTGTCCAAGGCAGAGGGTCCAGTTTCCACTGCTGTGTACTTATTTGCTTTCTGGAATTGGCTTGGCTTGAGTGGGTTCTGTCTGTCTTTGTGTGTGTGTGTGTGTGTGTGTGAGACAGCTTTTGTTGAAATGTGCATATACTAAACCAACTTGAAAGATACAATGAAAGAGAAAGAAAATTTACGTTTTTTCCGTGGAGAATCTAAAGTGTTCTGCTTCAGCTCTTCATAAGCTGTCTGGGTCTTCGTGACTGAAGTTTAATTTGCTAGATTGGCACATAAGAAATTCACAACTGTGCAAATGACAAACAGATAGAGCTGAGAAAACATATCAGTTTCTTTTATGATTTTTTTTTGTTTTCTCTCTCTCTGTCGTGTGCGTGTGTGTGTGTGCGTGTTTGTGTGTGTTTGTGTGTGTATGTGAGAGAGAGAGATTGAAGGTAGGGGTGGAGGTATTTGTGTGTTCATGTCTATCTACAGTGTCTGTGCCGAGTGTCAGACGGACTATAAATGCACAACTTGGATGAATGACAAAAAGACATAGTTGTTGAGGGGTTGAGAAAATCAATTTGAAATCAGTTCATTTTTAGGCTGTTTTTAATGTCATGCCATGTTTTCTTTTTTTCTCTATCTCACACTGTCTGTATATGTGTGTTAGCACCCCACACACTTCTCTCTCTCCCTCTCTTTCTCTCTCTCTCTCTCTCCCTGTGTGTGTGTGTGTGTGTGTGTGTGTGTGTGTGTGTGTTTGTGTGTGCTGCAGATACAGTGTTGCTGTCCATGACCTTGAACCTAAGCTGCTTTAGTGTGATCAGACCACTACAACAGAAAGGGACAAGTGCTTCTAGGTCAGATTAATTAGTGATGCTGAAGTTGCATTTTCTCCAGAGAAAAAGAACACACATCCTTTTTTGCAGGGACCATGCTAAAGTCTAGCAACGCCCATAGGCAAAGAAATCTGATCAAAAAAATCCTCTCGCTCCACTCACTTTCCCTATACATAACACACACAGACACACACACACAGACACACTCATACACATGCATAAACAAACGCAAACACACATTACATGTAATATCCTGTCTTCTCATGTTATCTTCTGTTGTCAACTGCTCTAAACACAGAAGCTCTGCTAATGAGTGTATTTGCTTCCTTCAGTTTCACTCATCAATCTGTGGTTACATAATCATGACATATACTTGCCCTGTCTCATCTGCATGATTTCTCTCTCTTGTCCTCCCTCCCTGTAGCACACACACACACACACACAAAACATTTCTCTTTCTCTCTCTCTCTCTCTCTCTCTCTCTCTGTCTCTCTCTCTCTTGCTCTCTCTCTCTGTCTCTCTCCTGTTGTCTGCTGCCTGCATTGGCCCGCGCCGGTGTGACCGACACTGCTTTCATTAGCACTAAAAGCCTCCTCGTCTGTGATCAATGCCTCTGATCATCATGGCTCATTCTGAGGAGCTAACGGCCCGACACTCATGGTCCCTGTGGCCAAGACAAATGGATGGACAGGGAGGAAGGGGAGGGGATAGAAAGGACATGTTGACTGGTGATAGTGGAGAAGTTTTTGGGGGTGGGAGCTGAAGAAACTAACCCCCTGTATATGCAAGGCCCCTGTGCTCAAAACAATTGGATGGATAGAACTGGGGGAGGAGTGGTTTTGGAGCGGGTGGGGGAGGGGGAGGGAAGGGGGCGTTTCCAGAGTTTAGTTAGTCTGATGGAGGGGCGTTACTGGTGTTAATGCATCAGAGGTCTTTTCATTAGCCCTGCTATCGTAAACAACTTTGGAGAAGACAGGAGTTCCCGGTCAAGCTCTTGAATATTTTGCCTCTATGAAAATACTGTCACTGAAACGCCCTATGCTTTTCTGCACCTCAATACAAAAGGGAGACAATAAAATAAGAAAAGACAATTAACAAAGCCAATAAACACAGATACAGATAAGTAGATAATAAACAAAGACACAGATAAATAAAGAAGAAATGCTAATCTCCTATTAAACCATTGCCTTTCAGTGATGCTGACTGAAGGCCCTGCTTTGTGTGTGTGTGTGTGTGTGTGTGTGTGTGTGTGTGTGTGTGTGTGTGTGTGTGTGTGTGTGTCTTTCTGTGTCTGTGTGTGCGTACTTATGTGTGAAAAAGAGAGATGGATCGCATGACAGCAAGAGACATTGCATGTGTGTGTGTGTGTGTGTGTGAGTGTGTTTGTGTTTGTGAAAAAGAGAGAGAGAGACAGAAAAAAGAGACATTGCATGTTCTTGTGCGTAGGCAAGGGGAAGGCAGAGTTTACTGTGTTTGTTTATCTGTTGGGCAAAGTGCCTTGTAGATCTACCCATCCCCTTGTCCTGCCACATCAACTTTTTGTTTCTTTTTCATTTTCTCGTGCGACTGCAGTGTTGGACAGGAGCAGTGAGTGACTGAGACCAGCTGAATGGCTGAAATTGGATTAGCATTTATATGGAACTCTTCTTCGAGCACCTATATAGCAGAGAGACAGAAAAAGTGAGACAGAGAGGGGCAGAGAGAGAGAGAGAGAGAGAGACAGAGAGAGAGAGAGAGAGAGGCAGGCAGAGCATTGGACTCTGGGTTTTTTCCTCAGCTCTTCCCCCATTTACTACTATTCTCTCTTTTCCCTCCTGATTTCTTTCTCGTCCTTAGCACTCTCTCATCTGCTCCCATCTCCAGTCCTGTCTTATTACCTCTCTTTCCTTCTTCTTCTATTCTAACTTTCTTCTGTCCTCCCTCCTTTCCTGCTTTTGTTTCTTCCTCTCACTTGATTTCCTCTCCTCTATTTTTCCTTTCCTCCTCTTCTATCCTCTTTCTCTTCTCATTTCCTATTCTCACTACTTCCAAAGTGCACCACTTCTTTCATCCATTCCCCTTTCCTCTCAGCTTCCTTCTCTATTCCTCCCTCCTGCTCTTTCCTTTCCTTTCCTCTCCTCCTTTCTTCTCTTTCCACTGCTCCCCCCCACTGTGTGTCTCTGACTAAAATGTGAATGATGAGTGAGGAGACCCCCCACAAGCAAACTGCCACCTCTGCTCTCTCTCACCCGGCACATCATCACAGAAGCATAGGAAAGAAAAAGACAGAGAGAGAGAGAGAGAGAGAGAGAGAGAGAGAGAAAGAAACCCTGTGTGTCAGGTATTGATTAATCTATGGCGTCACTAAGGCAAGCAGAGGAAAAGAAAAGAAAGAGGGAAAGAGAGGAATAAAAAAGAGAGCGGCGGAAGGTGGGAGTGGAGCGCTGCTGCCGGCACTGCAGGGTGAACGGAGGCGGAGGAAGAGACAAAAAGAAGCGACACGGGTGGCGGGAAAAACACACAAACATCCCCGATGATGGTTTCAGACGCCAGCACGAAAGCTTCATCCTTTCCTCATCCTTCCCCTTCTCCACTTCTGCTCACTTTATTTCCATCTCTTCCTCCACCCCCCCCCCCCCCCCTTCTCTCTCTCTCTGTGGCAGATCTCGGTGACTACAAAGTCGTGCCAGCCACTGCAGCTGTTCCCCTTTTCATAGGGGTACATTTGGATATTTCCATGGGCACACTGCTCCACAGGTTGTTGACTTCGACATGCACCAGCCCCTTTTGAAAAACTAGCCGTGCAGTCTTGCACCTGCCGACCTACCTGAATCCACACTCTGAATTCAGGGAAAGCAGTGGCTGGCATTCACAGGCCGGCAACAGGCAACCACTAGTAAATGAATAATGCAGTGCATTAGTGTGTGCACTCCAATATTAGCCAAAAAAGAGCAAAAAAATACTTTGAAAGCAGGTGGAACTGAATTGAGGACGGAGATAGAGAGTAATAGAAAATAGATATGAGGAGGGAGGCAGACAGGAAAGACGAGAGAGAGAGAGAGAGAGAGAGAGAGAGAGGAGGTGCGAAACCGGAACGAGAGAAGGGAGTGGGTGATAAAGAGAGTTCAGAGGAGGGATGGAGGGAGAGAGATGTGAAATGAGGTGAGGTATACTGGGCTAGCATACGGTGAGCACATGCACTCAGGAGAGGCTTTGTGAAGGTATTTTGTTGCTCTCCAGGGCAACATACACCACCCTGTCCATTCCTGAAGAGCCATTATGCACCACCTGAGCTTTCATCGGCCATCAGCGGATACGGCAGCTGGGATGATTAGCTGGCGGACGGTGCAGCCAGCCTTTGGTCTCTCATTCTAATGGCAACACCTACCCGTCCGAAGAGGAGGGGAGACCCCTGCTGGAGATATGTGGAATGCCTCTGAGTTAGATCAAAGCTTGAGCACATCGGTTTTCAGACTTGCAACAACTTGGGCGTCTGTGTATTTATCAAATGCGTGCACAGACACACACAAACAAGCAGGTAAACACTTCCATCTCCCAACACAAGATCATCAGCGCTTCATTACTGCTTTTTCATATTCTCTGTCGACCAAGATGAGGCATTACGCCAGCAAAGATAGATGCTTCAGCACAGAAGAGGGGATTGGACTTTACAGATTTATCTGCCCCTGTGATCTATTGCATCCTCAGCTCCAAGTGTTATCTTCCTGGTCGATGAGCAGAGAGAGACAGAGAGAGAGAGAGAGAGAGAGAGAGAGACTATGCTGAGGTATAGAATATCCATATCTCCTTGGCCGGACCCCTGATCACCAAAAGGAGACCCCCAGGGAATGCTGTCTGTGCTTGTTTGGTCACAGCCTCCCAATAAATATGTGTGATGGTGGCTGTTGAGCACATGGAGCGTCTCTAATTGATGTGGATGGGGCTGTAGTAAATGCCATCAGCCTTCCAAATGAGCTGTAATTACTGCTTATAGCCGATCTGTCAATCCCCACACAGACCCCAATGTCAATTGGTTTAGGTTTGAGGGATCAAGGAGAGGGGCGAGGAAGAGAGAAAAGGGGAGAAAGGGAAAGAGAATAGAGGAGAGGACAGAAAAAAGGAGAGAAGCAGAGAGAAGAGGAGGTAATTCAAGCATCATAATAGGTGACTTACTGTTTCTTCTCTAAGACTGTTTCACAAACTTAATTGGGCCAGGGACTCCTCATGGAGCAGGGATTTTTTCAAGGACCCCTTGAAAACAAAACAAAAAAAGTATATGGCCATTTGTTCCTTTAAATGCTTTTGAACTGTTATTCTAAAAACATATCTTGCTAATACCATAACAGTTTTAAATAGGAATGTTACTACACAATGCAGGAGCAGTTTTAAAAGGATTGTTTCTCTAGGCCTACTGTACAGTTAACGTTAATGTTTAAGTGTTGTGACAGATTGATTGAGGCTAATTTGTCACTAATGTTAAACTGGTGGGAGTAATGAGAACATGATAATGAGAACAATGTGATTGGGCTCTGTACTGATCCGTAGTATTTTTCTCCCCATAAGACAAGCTTATACTTCTGGCAACGTGTTGCGGATCCCTGGGGGTCCCCAGACTCCAGTTTAAGAGAAAGGGAGAGAGACATGAAGAGAGGAATTAACTGCAGAGAGTTTGACACGTGAGAGGGAAAAAGCTAAGAGTCAGACATGTTTGCCTTTAAACCACCAAGTTTCCTGTGCTTTGGTTCTCCTCTGCTGCCCTCTATGGGTCAGCGCTCCTTCAATCCTCTGAGCTGGCCAAGCATGGCAACCCATGGAGCAAAAGAGGGGAAGAAGAATGGAGGAGAGAGAGAGCACAGGGCTTGCCAGGGTAGTGTTGGACCAGTGCACCGTGCAGGAGTGGATTAGCACGAGGTGATAAATCTCTCGTTCGCACACTCACTCACTCACTTACTCACTCACCTCTTTCCTGCTTTCTCTCCATCACACACCTCCCTCCCGCAGCTGTCAAGCAGTCAGCCTTTTCTTCTGCTCGGAGCTGTATGTAGTCTCCAAGTGAGTGTAGGCCTATACACACACACAAACCCACACATATATTTATATCTTTGTAGTCTCTCTCTCTGTCTCTTTCTTTCTCTCTCACTCTCTCTCTCACACACATACAGACATACACATACACACACACAAAAAACATACGAACACAGGGAACACAGAAAAAAAAAGAAATGAGGACTGCTTCAATCAATTTCCTGTGCACAGAGCAGCCTTAACCCCTTCAGATGAGCATACTGTAATATATTCAAAAAAGTTAAACAACTTGTTACCGGTGTTCACAGCACCTTCTTCTCTACTGAGTTGTTTCTTCGGTGGAGAGGACTGTCCTTAAAAAAAATGCAGCCTTTGAGTTTCCCCTCAGTCTGTTTCTGCTGAATGTCACCCCTAAAGTTGATAAGTAGTTGAAAGTAACTCAAGGACAAGGAAGGTCACAAAATCCAGCTGTCCAGCTGTCAGAAGCTCAACTGTATGAGAGCTTGGTTGCTAGCCTGGTATACCAAGTGCTTTGACATCATTTAACTTTGTGCAAACCATCTGGGATCCCTCAATTGGTGTACATTTTCTTCCTCATGGGCAGATACTTCCAGTTAACTTTAAAAATATTGGGCATGCCAGAGCCATCTGTTTGCTGACTGGTCAGCCAAAAAATTAAAAAGGAAATATAAGCCTTTGAAGAGATCCCTGTACTGTAATGAAATGCAATATTGCGCGGAAGTACAAGGCGGGTCTAGCCTGGCTAATCAGTTGCACCCTTACGGGGCCCTTTCTTAAAGCTGGCATTGCATGCAGACCCTGCTAAAAGAATTACCCACAGTTCATAGTGTGTGACATTAAAAGCACGGAAATGATGAAAGAGTGTCTGTAAATAATTGCCGTAAAATGGAAATAGAAACGTGTTTGCAATGTGACTTGCAGTGTTGTTAATGAAGCGATTTCTTACTGTTGGTATCCCAATCATGCAAATAGCAAGGTGAGCACCCACAGCCGCACAAACTTATTCACTTAACAGCATGAGTCAGTTCAGTCCATGAGGACACAGGGCTTAGGGAGGGCATTGAGGTTCAGCCATTTTCTTTGTTCTTTCTCACCAATCAGCAGACAGCTGAAAAAACTGAGGAAGGCTATTTAAGCAATGCCCCAAACAGTGCCAGATTCCAACATTCATTTTAACACCACCTACAATCTACACATCCCATTAACAGACTGTTCCCCTGGTCTTCTCTATTCAATTCAAAGGTGTAAAATTCATTTGTGTGAAAGGACATCCCCTGGAGATGAAGCGCATATTAATGTCCTTTGGCTGTACTTTATAAGATGAAGCTTAAAGAAGCACTCAGAAACTCCGTTTTTTGGGGGTTTTTGCATTGTTTGTTGCATTAGCCGATACACCCAAAAGTTGTAGGGGGGCACCGCAGAGAAAGAAAGCAACAAGATCCTAATACTGTACATAACCCCCCTTCCCCCTCTTTTCTACTGCTGTACCTACACACACATGCATTTGTTTTCGAAAGATCCATGCTGCCATAAACATACCCCAATGTCATTCAGTCACACAACGTTCTTGCATTGGTTAGTCTATATGATATAAACTAGGCTTCTATACTCTTTGGCTAGCTCAAGTCGCAGGCACTTCAAGCATAAATCGAGAAAATGTACTGCCAAGTGAGATAAATAATGAGCACTCAAATACCCTAAACTTCAGTAAGCTGCATCCAAACATTTCTGTACTTACACAGCTCCAGAGAATTACTACTGTGAAAAGCCAAGCCACTAGTGACGGGCATTTTGGACATAGGCCTCAAGTGGGCTACAAATTGTTCTGCCAACGTAGTTACAATGTAACTTACTTACAATAGCAACAAAGCCAGGTCAGCATCACTTTTGCATGCCTTGTGTTCTCGGAGCTCTTGCCATACGGAAAAGGTTTACCCTGGAGCTTCTCTCTCTGTCTTCCGTTCTTCACGCATCCTACAAGACTTCTGAACTGTATTCATAAACTAGTGGGCCTAAGTGAGCATGCAGCAAGACAGGAGTTATCCATTCTCCATTTTATCTTTCTTCTCCACTCTCATGCAGCTTCTTTGCACATTACTTACCACATTCAGGAATGCACTGTAGCCTACATGCCATTATGCGCTGTCACCACCTACTAGTGCATGTAGTATTCAGAACACAATAGTCAGAAACAAAAGGCAAGCTGCTGGGCTAAACTTCCAAGGGTGGTTTTCAGAGAGGCGCCAATAGATGGGGCAGTGAAAGTCACCGTTTTCGCCAAAACAGGTTAGTCAACCAAAACAATGATTTTTGAATGGTTTTATGACCGTGAAAATGCTTCATTGGGTCTCTTTAAAGTCAATGTGACCCAAACATGTGTATTTTAATTCATTACTGTTCAATATTCATTTCAGATGACCAAAGATTCTAGAGCACTATGAGCAAGATAGATCACTGGCTAGAAAATACGTTGATTATGAGGAAGTACGCCCCTATGATCGCCATTTTGGTAAGCTAAATAATGTCTCAGAGGCTTTCTAAGGTAGATATCCTATGGTATCTTTCCTGAAATTACATTATTTATTCTTGATATACTATTCTTAATATACTACTTAATATACTATTCTTCAAGTTGCAAGAACCCAGTTAGACTATTGTGAATTTTTACAACACGTTTAGACCACTTGAATTCAAATTTGCTCAACATACATGATTTTTTTGAGGGTAAATGAGACCATATCTACCATAATTTATTAAAGTAAGGAGGACTGTAGCGGTGTGCAAGGTGCCTGAACTACGCTGTCTCTGCTCTGCTCTAGAATCTTTGCTAATGACAGAATCATCTTAAATACCAGCAGCAGCGTGAAGTATGTAACACAAAGAAGCAAAAAAATACTATAGATTTAACCAAATCATTTAGACTAGATTAGATTAGATTAGATTCAACTTTATTGTCATTACACATGTATGAATACAGAGCAACGAAACACAGTTTAGCCATCAGTATGTGCAGTATGTACAGTTAAGAGCAGTTATGTACAGATAAGGGCAGTGTAAAAGTGGGAACAGATATGTGCAGGTCATGTACAAAAAATTATGGTTGGAATAGTTATGTGCAGATTATGTACAAATAAGTTATGGGAACAGTTATTTACAGATAGTGTAAAATATGGATATAAATTGTATTGATTTACAAAAGAGCAATGTGCAGATGAAGTATGTTAATATACAAATGTTTTATACTACTCTACATATGCAAATCTACAGATGTACAGATATGCAGATGTAATATGGACAAATATACAGGTGTGTAGATATATTAATATAATATATGTATATACAGATGTATATACAGATGTACAGATGTATAGCAGAAGATAAGCAAAGTGCAATGGATGTATATACAGTAGTGAAGAGAAAACGCTGTGAACAGATTATGCCATGGTGTAATAGGAAGGTTCAGCAGGGGTCAGAGTTCAGTACGGTGACAGCAGTGGGGAAGAAGCTGTTCCTGAACCTGCTGGTTTTAGTCTGAAGGCTCCTGAAGCGCCTTCTGTAGGGGAGGAGCTGAAAGAGTCTTTTGGCTGGATGAGAGGAGTACGTGAGCATGCTGCGGGCCCAGCGTACACATCTCTTCTTGTGGACGTCCTCAATAGCAAGGAGTGGAGTCCCTGTGATGCGCTGGGCAGTTTTCACCACCCACTGCAGTGACTTGTGGTCAGTGACAGAGCAATTCCCATACCAGGCTGCGACACAGTTGGTAAGGATGCTCTCTACAGAAGAAGTAGAAGTTACCCAGGATGTCAGCAGACAGGTGGTTCTTCTTCAGTGTTCTTAAGAAGAAGAGGCACTGGTAGGCCTTCTTGACCAGGCTGGAGGTGTTGGTTGACCAGGACAGGTTCTCCCAGGTTTGGTCCCCAGGAATTTGTAGCTTTATAATATGGGCTAACTAATTTAACTATTAATTAAACTAATTAAAACATCTAACATTGTTTAGTACCTGTCATAACATCTTTATAATATATAGATAACATCCTTATAACATTGTTATGTCAGTGTCATAATGTCAGGCTTCAGTTACAATTATGAACTATGACTGGCTCAAATTTAGTCAAAAAGTGTAGCAGTCAAAATGTGTCTGACTTCTCGCAACAGTTTCTTTAAATCCTGTATGAAATCCTTTCTCCATAAGTTCTTATGGGAGCTGTGGCACCGAGTACTGTCAGAACTTAAGTATTTCTGTGACAGTGACTGAATGAATCTCGTCACAAAAGAAGTTCCAGTTTGCCTGTCAAATTTTAAAACCCAAACTTCAAAAGTAATTTAATAAGGATGGCAGAAGCTTCTCCAAGGCTTATCCCTTTTCAAATTTACCTCTTAGAAGTAGTGTCAAAACCTGTAAAGAGCTTACTGCAGTCCAACTACTTTCAGACACCTTTTTACAAGTGTCTAGTAAGCCACAAAGGTCCAGATTTGATATTTTGCTTGTGTTTATCCTCTGTCATAGGTTGTAAACACCCTTTGGCAGATACCCTTTTCTCTTCACTATCATTTGTCATCATGACAACAGGCATCTGCTGACGAGTTCTCATTTATATGGTTCTCTGCAGTCAGTCACTGAACCACACCGTTTTCAGAATGACACACAAAACTGCTACACTGACATATTTGAAGCCAGTCATCTAAATCAACCACAGTATGTTAGTGCTACATGTTAATTATGAACAATGTTGTGCCACAGCCAACAAGACCACTAATGCTACAGCATTAGTAATATGACTGTGATGATAAATATTTGTCCAGTGTTTTTGACAGCAAGATGCATTGCACCTGTTTTTATCTATGGGTGGCAAAGATGAAGGCTTGTACTCCAGCAGCACATAGCAGATATAATCAGAAGACAAGCAGAATTAGAATACTGGCTGAAAGACCATGCAGCCTCAAGCACTGCCCCAGCATTTCCAGCTGCCAATAACCATTTTAACACCTCCTACTGTCTACACAGTCCATTTTACGGATCGTTCCCCTTCTCACCCTATTCAATTTGAAGGTGCAATATCTGTTTATGTGAAAAGCCTTTTCCAGAAGAAGGCTCTCACTGATGGCCTTTGATTTCAATGACTTGGTACTACTAATTAAAAGGAAGCTCACAGTTTTGTTTGCCTTGCGGTACCAAAAGTTGATTTAGTGTGACTCAATATTTCAGCTGAATATTCATTACAGATGACAGATTCATCTGACAGATTCATCTGACAGATTCAGAGGGGATTATCCAGCTGTCTACAGTTTAGCATTTTGGGAGTACAGAGAAACAAAGAGCACTTTTTCCATAAAAAAAATACAATTAAATAAGGGTTTAAATAAGAGTTTTAAAATCAATCATCATCATGATTTAACCCCCCCTATTGTGTTTGTTTACTACTTGGGAAGCCTAGAAATCTAGATGTACCCTGAGAGGACTAAACAGTTTGCTTAGCTTGGTGTGCAGAGCCACAAGTCATGCAAGGCCTCAGCAGCACTTATCCCAGGTTTGGTTGGACCAATCACAATGCGCTGTCTTTCTAAAGAGTCGGGCAGGTTTAGCATGATGACGACAGAGATGCGATGGTGCGAAACAACTAAGGCTGTGACCAAGGAACAGTGGTTGTTTGAATTGGCTTCGGCATCGACTTTGGATTTTTTCTTGGGTTTTTTCTTTGAAATTTGAGCAGAAAAAGCCACTCGAGTCATTCGCTTCGAAGAAGGATGCATTTGCTGTTTTGCTGCCTTTGCTCTGATTGGTTGCTATCCTCTTGCGTGCAGAGATAGTTTGAAAAACAACAGCTTATTCCATCCCTAGGATTGTGTACAGACTATACATTTTCATGTTATAGTCTGGCTTATCAGGCTACTATTTGGGTGTCACAGTATGTAATCCTGTGAAGGACGGATACTATTCAAAACAGATTGGAGGCTGTCACTGCATGGAAGCAAAGAGAGGGAGGGGTGTGTTAATGTTTGTGTATGAGTACAAAAATCTTTGACTATGAAAATTACATTTTGCACAACTGAAACCAAACGTCCTGTGGAACACCACCCTGAAAATCAAGACAAATTGAGAGTGTTTATTGCTGTTCTTTTAGTCTATTCTCCAGAGATTGTATTTAGTGTGTCCTCCTCAGCCTACATAAACCTTTACTTTATAAGAGGAGCAAAGTGTTTTTGCGAACACAGCATTAAGTCACACAAGGAGGCTGAGATGGGAACCGGCTGACCTCACAACATGTCACAGAAATGTATTCCTCTTGTCGTACATAGAAGGATCCTCGAAGGGCCACTTATTTGCAGAACCAGGGATTTATAAAAAGAAAGTGTTTCTCTTGAAGTAGCACAGGGAAGTGTCTTCAGAGGGCATGTTGCAAAGGTCAAGGCAATGGACTTGGCACTGGCTTTCGGGGCCAAAATGGCATGAAACGGAGTCCGAAATCAATACAGAGCCCTGACAGGTGCCAAAGGAGAGAGGGGCCACACGGCGGGCACATACACACACAGCCTCTCTTTATTTATCTCGCTGGAGCTGCAGTGTTCACCTGGTACTCCAGCTTCATTTCAGCCTGTGCTTATTTCAACATGTCAGATTTATGTGGGCTTCTGCATAGCGAGACAGAGGGGATATTTCTTCAGGGAGGCTGTTTGTACCTCATGCAAACACAACCCCATCCACTCATAAAACTTTACCTCTATGCCATCAATACCACCTTTGTCTTTTTGTTTTGATCAAGGCAAGGCATTTTCAAATAAACAAGATCCCAGCAGACTACGGCTAAAACAACTTTCCTTTGAACTCAGGTGTAAAGAAGACATCAATCAAGTTGAAGTGTCTCTTGACATTTAGCCTGGCTGCGGTTGTTATCATAGTTGCCAAGATGTCCTTGTACTTCCTACACAATTCTTAATTCATTGATCTTCTGCAGAGGGCAGAGATAGAATATAACCTTGGCATCAAAGGACCTTAAAGGGCATGTGGATACCTGTAAAATGATATTAGGTATAAAGAAATGAGTGCCTTTTTATAAGTGCCTTTGCTCTTATAGTCTTCGCTTATTCTCTAACTTCTAACAGAAAGAAGGTGAATAAATAAAAGTGTGGCATTATAAAGTATGGAAACAAATCAGGTCACACCTCGGTGTTCATAACAAAATAATATTTCTGGAAAAAAGGAGAAAAAAGGGAGATAGAATTCACCCAGCTTCCTTTTGTTTTCGTTTTCTCTATTTATTCAGTATTCTTGTAGTAAAGTAATAGTTGTAGCACAGTTTTGACCAATCGACACACATAAGACTAACTAACTAACTAACTAACATGAGACCAATCGACACACATAAGACTAACTAACTAACTAACATGAGACTAACTCTAAAGAGTGGCTAAGTTGCCGATAAGGAGATAAAAATACCTCTATTGCTGATTTTCAGTCAATTACTCACACCACTTTAGCTAGATAACAGATAAAAAAGGCTAGATTTAACTTTTTTGTTTTGTTTATGTTTTGAAGTCCCTGTAGGGCAAGACAGAAAATCACAAAATACACATAACCAACTTAAATATCAAATGGTGAGGTGGGTAATGTGATACCAAAATGAAAAAAATGTATGATTCAGATGAGACAATGAGAGAGGACATAAGATGTCTGATGCCTCATGACCATGAGCTTTGATCCGATGAGCTTTGACCCCAGTACCTAGCTAATAGCTAATGTTCATGCTCACAACAGCATATTTTTAAGTAAAAGAATGTAAGAATGCTGAACACTCGCAATTTTTTTTCTCCCACTGGAATTGGGTCCTCAGGCGACTTCATAACATCAAAGTTAAATCTAACATGTTTAAACTGTTATCAAGGTGGCATACAGCTGTGACAAACACAGAAACTGGGTTGCACCTTCCAGAAGTGTCATGTAATTTAAGTCAAAGCGACCATTTTTGCTCATAGACAAATTTAGACATGCCCCAAAAGGACAATAAAAAGAATTTTCAAGTTTTCCACAGGGGGTCATATTATTGGGCAAACAGAAAAAATGGGTTTGAAACTTCTCTGCTGCTCTTCCAAGAGGGTAATACATTTTGTATTTTATGTAAAAATTGCTATTTAGGCCAACTTAAAGAGCCTATAGCCTCTGAAGAAGACAAAACACCATCTCAAAATGTAACATAATTTAGCATATACATTTCCTCATGGACTGTTCCAGTTGCTGCAGTTCATCATAGAACATCACTGGTGGGTCAGATAGCAATTTCAAGGTCTTGTCAGAAATCTACATGATACAACTCCAGTATGCAAATATTCAGTAGGAAATGTTTGTTGAAATTTTAAAGGGGGTACGCATAAAATACTAGCATTTAGTTGTAGTAGTTTTTTAAGGCTATCCATAATTAAAAATATCTCAGTAACGCAAAAAGATAGCAGGCTTAAATTTGTTTTTTGGAGCTGTTTGCACAAAAAATGAGCAAAATTCATGGTGTCAAAACTGCTTGAAAGTACCCCAAATGTATCAAACAAATTATCTCATTAACTATGCGCGATACAAAAATATCCCAATGGATTCTACATGAAACAGCACTTTAGAATCATGTGAGAAAAGTTTGGCAGTGACAAAATTCCTATATTTAAGTGAAAGTATAGATGCTCCTGGTCAAATATTACTCCACTACAAGTGGAAGTCAACAAGTCTGATTTTCACTTAAGTCAAAGCATCTAAGTACCTGTTTAAAATATTTTTTAAGTATTCAGAATACAAATATTTTTGTTATGATTGTTGAAGCCAATGTAATGTTGATTTTGTTGATAAGGTGGGGCTACATAAGATAAGTCTTTGTTAAAAAGATGTGGAAGGTCATAGGCATCAAATCATGCGTATTCTTCTGTGGTGTATTTTTTGTCTACTGTCATATGTGAGTGAAACAACAGTGGATTCACAAGCAAGTCACTAGTTTACCTGGTAAAAATATTTTTGCCTATTTTTGCTCTTGCAATGTTGAAATTTAAGTGTTTGTGAGACAAACTTTTCAATATTTAGTTTTGATACGTTGTTATTAGTTGAGTAATAGGGAAATAATCGTTTACTGACAAATTCATATTTATATGGTCGAAGAATGAGTTGTTAACTGCTAGCTAACTAAATAAAAAAAAATAATTGTTTGGGACAGCCCTTTATTCTATTTTTTTTCTTATAAGCCTAATTTTTATAATAATAATCGTATAATCATGACAAGACAATAATATTTATTCACCCCATTTAACCATCAAAGTGACCACTAAACTGGTAAATTAACCTAAAGACTGCATAAAACGTTGCCTGGTGTGTCTATGGAACTGAGCAATATTTTATGTTGTATGGCCTAATCTCTAAAGTAATTCTGATAGTGAATGAACTTCCAATAGTGAGAATGACTCACTATTTGCACCAGTATGCCAACTAAATATAGAGGATTCAGACTTGCTGTAGGTGCCCTGCTGACATAGAAACTCATGCATGGCCCCTCTGAAAATGTTTGCAACTTTGGCAGTCATCATAGGTCTTTGAAACCTTTTGCTATATCCTCCATATGTATATTGACATGAATTTAATAACTGAAAAAAACATTTTGAACTTCAATATGATATATAATTTTTGCAAAACCACTTAGCTCCGTGTATGTAACCAGCACCTTATGGTCACATTTTAAATGCAGTCAAAAGTACAATAATTGTCTTTAAAATGTAGTGAAGTGAAAGTAATCCAAAAATGTTCTGTACTCAAGTAGAGTGCAGATACTTGAAAAACTATTCTTACTGTAAAAGTTACTGTCCACCTCTGATTGCAAAGTTGTATTGGCTCATTTTGTCCTGTCTACACTATCTGAGGGCTTCAACCTGATGCAGGCAGTACAGCAGCTCTTACCTTTAAACAGATGTAAACCTACTGTGTCTATATGTTTATATGTCTATATGGCTCTGACTTCACTCAGTCTAATTGCATCAATGTATTTACCTAACAGGTGCACAAAGTGTTTATGACTCTATTCTTACAACTAAGATTATTTACATCTACACCATATATTCAATTTAACACACAATTCTGACATATACTTAGCAATTACAGATGTATAGACAGGGACTCATAACCTTTACGATGTACATACACTTGGGCATGTGTCCATAACCTTGCTGTCATAACTACCATGCCTGACCAAATCTGCTGTGTTCTATTTGAATCAGAACCCTCTGTGATCTCAAAAAAGGCACAGACCACAAGACACGCAGCAATTTCAGATTGTTAATTTTTCATTTTCCTGCTGTATTCCTGTGTGATGAATGCCACAGTGAGAGACAGCAGCATAAAGGAATAATTAGCTTTCCTCAAAGCAACTAATCAGCCCCGGAGATGAGGTGCCTGGGACACCAGCATTTCACAGTACCGAACAGACAGTTGCTTCCCCATAGCACTCAACAACCTTTCAAGGCTCAATCGCTCCTGATGGTCCCCTTATCTAACATTGTTCAAAACGCCTCAAGCTCTGGCGTCTCCATTAAAGGCCTCTGTTCTTCTCAATGGGCTGTTTTGTCGGACTAGGTTGTTTCATCAATCCTCTCCTCTCCTTTTCAACTCCTCAGCTTCCCACTGCTTGGCTGCTTAACTCTGACATGCTCTACTGTGGAGAGTGGCATTAGGAGAAAGGAGTGCAGTGTGGTGCTCAAGGATGAGAGAGGCAGAAGAACACTTACAAACAGCCCCTCTCCTCCTCCTCTCTCTCCCTCTCTCTTTTTCTCTCTCTCCACCCTTCTCATCACCATTTGACATTTGAGATTAGTGTTAGATGAAAGCAGTGAAGAGTACCAGGGAAAGGCCACACCGTTGCACCTCAGAACTGCACAGCACTCTACACACCTGGACAACCCACAATATCATATCCCTCAGAAACGTGCATCATGCACAGAAGTGGAAGAAACACAGCCTTCTAAAAGCACCCAGCATTCTGAGCACACCTGACAACATGATGCACCTGAAAAAGCACTCAGTAATCTAAACATCTTGGAGAAAAAAACACTTCTGAATAACACATATCAGGTGTAACAGTGGCCAGCTGGTCAATGGCTGTGCTAGTGAGTAGTGAGCTTGACTCCCAGTCCATAGCACTGCTAGTTGCAGGTTCAAGCCCAAGCATGTGCAGGACAACATGTTACACTTGGTAAACCTATAAATTCTACATACATTCACTCTGTGCACAAGGAGGAGGGCATCGTCATCACTCTAACAACTAATGTGACCTGGCCGTGATAGGCAGATCTCAGACAAACTTGCAAAAGCAAATATGTCACAAGATATGAGTAACAAAAAATAGATGGTCATAGGCTACTCAAATTATGAAGCTCAGTCTGCTTTCAGTCTTGTTTGAGGAAAAGAAATCAAGAGAACCGTGTTATGTGAACATGTTATGCGAACCATGTTATGCTGTCAAGAGGCCTCATTCACAAACCATTCTTATAACAAAATTTGTTCTTGAAACCCACTCACTTAGTTTTCAAGATTTGTATTGATTGAATACAAATTTTATATATTGATTTGAGTGATGCCCAATGTTATGTTTTCTTCAGAGGTTCACTCTGTTATCTTGGGTTACACAACAAATTTGTTTTTACATTACCAGAAGTGAACATATGTTACCACATATTACAAATTGCTTGTGCAATATGTGTTTACATTACATCTTCTTCAGCTTCACCAAAAATCACGTTCAGTCTATTCAGGTGCTCCCATGACATGCAACCAGAGTCCTTCAATCGTTTACAATTTTTAGTTGTAAATTAATGCCATACACAGCTGATAATATATAGAACGTGAAGCGGCAAATGACGGGTAAGCAGCCTTCAAGCATCATTTTTCATTGGTGCACCTGTATCCTTGTTTGCAATCGCCAGTGCGATGACACTCAATTACATAATCATCTAGCACCATCTAGTGGTCTGTAGCTTACAATTCAGATATACTGTACATCAGGTTGATGTCTGTTGGATGTAGGTGACCAAATCATTCATATTTCAATTGACTTCATATGTTAAGGTATGTTCCAAAGACTTAGATTAAGGATTTCTGTCTACATTATATTTAAAATATGCATGAAACTGTGCTGCTAAGAGCTGAAATAGCTCCGGCTCTTCTAAAATAATTGGCCATTCCAGCCAGTGACACAAGCGGATGTTAAATCACCGTGCGGCTCTCCTGTGATGAAAGATTAATGAGTCTTGCTCCTTTCCGTCCCACTTATTCACTTCTCCGAGGTCAACAGTCGACATCAATCAAGCACTGTCCTCAATCTCTCTATCGGCCTGTCACCACGTCAGCATAATTTTCCCCTCACCATTCAGCAGTTGGGAGACAGATTTGCTCAAAGAATTCCTCTTGTCTGCAATCTGGCGGGCCCTGCCTTCCTGCGGTTTTGACAGGAGGTTGTTATGAGCAATAAACCGTACATTACTCTTAGACCTCAGGCCAGCCAGCACATCCTATTACAGGCAACAGCTTTAGGTTTTGTGCTGCACTGAGAAAAATAATTCTTCCTGTGATTTTTTTTTTTTTTACCTTTTCTCTCCTCAGATGCACATGACTGCTTACTGTAATGTGTGCAGAAATTCCTCAAGGAGATTTGATGTATGTGTGTGGGTTATTAGGCTGTGCCAAACTGTAATATATATGAAAAACACCTCACCGTGAAACAATTATTCAAAAGTGTCCTTACTGGCTTGGCTGGAGGTTCTAACCTTGTATAGTTGTACCTGGCTTTATTAATGGTGCTGTCATGTTAGGGCAGCATAGGCTATTCAATTTGAGTTTCCTTGCCGCCTCAGAGCAACTGGTGTTGACTGAAATAAATAAATAAATAAATAAAACATTTTCATGTCAGAAAATGTCTCTAGGAAGTGACGAATTATTTCTGGTTGTTCAAACTGTGCAGTGAAACCTGTAACCTCATGCAAAAAGAAAAACATGGTCTAATTTCAAGAGGCCTCAGCAGGCCATCAACCAAACTAATATGTTGCAACCAAAAGACAGACAAATCAAGTCACTTTTATGTCTAGAATCTTGAAAAGAACAGGAGTTGATCCAAAGTGTCAAATAAATGCCAGGTTACCCAATAATAAAAAAAGGTCAGTATAATTGTGTTATTGGCACTGATTGATTTTGATCACCTAAGAAGCCCATGCTGCAGACGTGGCTCAGTTAGGATTTGATGTGCTTCTAGGCCTGTGGTGTATGACTAACCTGCCACTTGAATATCCTCTAAACATGAGATGAATACCATCACAAGACCCTTGTTGTTCACCTCTCTCAATACTACTACTTCTCTATTTACATTTCTAGCGCTTTTCAAGATACCCAAAGCACTTACAGTGGAAGAACCTCACTAACCACCACCAATGTGTAGCACCTACCTGGGTCATGTATGGCAGCCGTTATGTGCTAGAATGCTAGAACACACCAGCTTGAAGAGAAGAGTGAGGAAATGGATGAATGAGCCAATTACAGGGATTATTAGTGGGCCATGTTGAGTGAGCCCGGTTAGTAATAATAATAATCTATACTCTTTTGATCCCGTTTTGAAATTTGGTCTCTGCATTTAACCCAATCATGAATTAGTGGAACACACACAGCACACAGTGAAGTAAAGTACACGCCAACCCAGAGCAGTTGGCTGCCTGCTATAGTTGCACCCGGAGAGTGATGGGTTAGGTACCTTGCTCAAGGACACTTCAGCCATGGTCCACTGGTCAGGGATCAGAACCGGCAGTGAAGCCCGAAGGCCTCACCAGTGAGCATTGGTCATTGGCTATTGGTTGGGACCTTAGCCAGGACACCGAGGAACCCCCTACTCTTTGTGGCAAGTGCTGGGGGATCTTTTATGACCGTTGTGAGTCAGGACCTTTGCAAAAGCAAACTTACACCCAACTTATTGACCCCAATGTCAGACCACCATATACCTTAGTTGTTTATAGGTTCATGTCATGGCAGAATATACACTGCAATACATTGTGTAAGGATAATAAATTGTCCGACGGTCATTTAGGACAAACATGATGGGTCTTGATTCATCCTAAAGGGAAATAATTTCCAATAATGACCAGTGGACAATACATTAATCCCACTTATTATATGGCTACTTGCCAAAACGCAGACAGAAAACATCACACAAAAGTCTTTTTAATTTGATTTGTTAATGTTTTTTGGCTTCCATGGGTAAAAAAATAGTTTGCAACTTGAACTTGAAACATTCTTTAGAATGCAGCTGATCTTACACTTTCAGTGAAGTTCCATTGTGATAAGTGAATGATCTCTACTTGCGGAATCATATGCAGATGTGAATCTGAAGCAAAAAAACATTTTTTTTAGTTTTTGTTTTGTTTTATTTTTTTTCGAGAGATTTCAGTGACACAGGATGTGATGTTAACAATCCAAGGTGCCTGGGGACTATGCATGGCAGGGGCTTACACCTGACTGCATACCTTAAGACTTGCGCTGTTTCTCAGCTGTTGTTGAGAAAACTGGACAGACACAACATCAGGGCTGTTAGGTGGGCTCCTACTTTCTGATATGGCATATGGACTTGCTTGGCGTTTTCCACTGAGTCCTTTTTGTTGGTGCTGATCCACTGAGACAATGCAGTTTGCTTGTGGAAGCTGCTCAGGATCTGTAAAGGCAATCCTTCACGGCACAGCATATGCTGCCACAGAGGCCAGTCATCCAGAATCCATAACCTATAAGTGGATTATGCATTAGCATAATAATGATTAGCATTGACCACATGTGTGGTTGCTGTCACAATGGTAGGAACTATGGCCTGTAGAAGAGTGGTCAGAATAGGGTCCAGTGGACAAGAAGTAGGATGGCTGCATGTAAGAAGCTTAGACACCTTGTCCTCTGAGAGAGAATTGAAAGAAGAAAAAGAAGTGGTAGGTTTAGAGAGGCCCCCGAGGAAGAAGCTGTGAGGGGTGTGACAGAGTTTGTGTGAGTAGAGGTGGGTCAGAGAACCACTAATTGCTGCAACTTTGTCAATAAAAAGGCGGCAATGGTGTCAGCTGTGAGGTTGGTTGCAGGAGGTGGAGGTGGTGGTGGTGGTGGGATTAATTAGTTTAGTTCCACTGTTTGAAGGTGGAAAACAGTTTCTGGGTGTCAGAAGCATTGTGAATCTTGTCATGATGAAAAAGCTTTTTTTGCAGAAGTGACACTGGATGAGAAGGATGATAGCAATGCCTGGAATTGTGTTAGATCAGAGGGCTTATTAGTTTTGTACCATTTTCTCTCAACAGCTCTGAGGTTGGTGTGCATTGAGTGACAAGAGTCATTCAGCCACAATGAGACTGAGTGGATTCAGCAGGTCTGGTAGACAGAGGGCACAAGCGATCCAAGCAAGAGCTTTGTGTAGAACAGAGTGACTCTGTGAGTGTGTTTACATGCACCGCTTTAATCGGATTATCCATCGCATCGCATTTAAAATACCTCATGTATCCACGCTATTCGATCAGATTTAGCTCTGTCGGACTGAAATTTCGGATTGAAAAAGGTGCTGTACACCTTTTTATAAACCGATCAATGGTGTTTGGAAGGATTTGTGTGCCTTAGCTAGTCCACTAATTTTACATTCGAACTACTTAGTGTTACTTTAATGGGCATGGTGGGTATTTGAATGGGCCAATTTTTTTGGTTCAAAAGTAGGTTATAGCTGACATGGGCATATTCAAAATCTTAAACCTTGGAAGGATCCCTGACTGGTACGACATGTTGGCCTTGTAAGACTGATGTTGGTATCAGCTATATTTAACAGGACTTACAAACACTCTTAAAAATGCCTTTAGAGAATCCCCTCATTTGTAGAACTTGTAGCCTGCCATTGCGGTTACATCTCAGTGTTTTCTGGGTAAAAAGTGAAATCACCTGGTTGATACTGATGGTGTCAGTTTGCAGCAACAGCTTGACTGGACCCTAATTAGCTCAACCAGGTGATGTCACTTTTTACAACAAAAGCAGCCCATGAGTGAAAGGATTTTTTGAACGTTTAATAAAACATTTTTAGTGTTTTTAAATCATGTCTATGTAGCTGACGCCAACATTAATCTTATAGGCTAAGGCCAACGTGTCTTACTAGCCAGGGATCCCTTTAACTTACTGTGATGTTGCCATCATTTTAGACTGAACAGACAGGAAACTGTCTGACATGCAGACTTCAGAAAATTATTGATATACAGTAAGCTTTTTTATGTGTGTGTGTGTGTGTGTGTGTGTGTGTGTGTGTGTGTGTGTGTGTGTGTGTGTGTGTGTGTGTGTGTGTGTGTGTGCAGGTAGCCTGCACTCCCAAACACTGGGGGGCAGTGCCCCTTCGGGATCCCTTGTTCACATTCACGTAGTTGACACAGAAGAAGTTGTCGGACCACCACCATTTTTTGCAAGAGAGTCAAGTAGAGTTGAAGTTGTGGTGATCAACCATTATTTCCCTGCTTATTATTTTGGAGTTTAGGTAAGCAGTGATAATGTAAAAGCCTCTCGCTTTGTGGAATATGATATGTAGAAAATAGGAATCTTGTGGCTGAATTCATTGCTGAATTCTTGCCCTGGTGTCAGCTGAGAGTAAACAAGCCAGCTATACTAGTTAGCCAACGTTGTTAGTGACGCTGGGAGTAAATCTTAATGTAAAATAATCTGTAATAGCTTCTCTTCAGATGTTATGTTACCAATATCAGCTAGTTATGTGTTCCGAAATTGCACTCGAGCGACACATCCCAGTCTGTCATCGCCTGAAGCCGAACTGTGGTTAGCTTGCTAGCATTAGCTCAGTCTTAGCTACTAGCGTCTCCTGTGATAAATCTGTGTTAAGCAATCACGATGCACTGGCGTGCTTATTTTCTCGACTGTTGAATATTATGCTCTATGTTGCATTCAGACATTAAGTTCATGTCATTATGTAGGAATTCATCGTAAACTGAGTTGTACATTGTCCATCTATGGCGTCGTGGGTGAAGGTGCCGGGGGGTAGGCGACCTCCACCAAGCCCCAATGGCGGGTGAGTAAAATACACCATCCCACTGGCGATCCTAGCCATACTAGCGTTTAACTAAAGTTACATTTTCTAACGTCTGTTCTCGTAATGCTGTCTCGTTAGCACATAATGTTTCCATTTGGCTATGCATAGGCTATGTTGTATGTTTTGGTAGCATACTTGTGTATGTAACGGTGGTTACTTCTGTCAACCCATGAAGGTGCGATTACTGTAATAGTAGCTGGCCTTTCAGTAGCAGACTTAATTGCGAGGAAGTTGAGTTTATTGTAAAGAAAGTTAACCTACCGTATTAACTATCTATTTGTCAGAAATATAATTGGACCAAGTAACGAAACCGATCTCAGTGGGCCATCAGGTTATGATAAGTTAAACAGCCGGGTCCTTTTTCCTTACATCAGAGTACACTGCACCTGACTGCACTTCATCAGCCATATCGATAAGAACAACACTGGCTCAGGCAGCTCTACATGGCAGGCCATTCACTTTACTAAGCTGCGGTTGTCCTGCAAATAATGACCACATTTAAATTATATGTTTTACATTCACTGGAAAGCGTGAGCACAATGGATGAATAGTTATATTAATAGAGCCTAGACCTTTCACCTGCAGTGTTCAACTTGATGATTCCAAAGTTAGAGAATAATAATGCCAAAATGACAACTAACATTTGCTGTTAGTTTGCTCTAGTTTCCAGTCAGGGTTTTACATTGGAGGATAAATTTATGGCTTGCTAGAGACTGTAGAATCAGGCTTGTGCTTCTTAAAATAAACCAAGTGTATAAATAGAGCACATCTTGTATCATGTTTTGAGCCTTAGCAACTTTCTCAAATATCTGCTCAAATTTGTCTGGCGAGGTGATTTGCTAACTCAGTTAGTTGGGCACAGTTTGGTGGAGGTGTAATTATAGCTGGATTGTAATCGCTCCCCAATATATATTTGTGTTCTCTTCTGCAGCAAAGTGAATGTTGTACCCCGTCCCTATAGAAGGGCACCATATCCACTCAGGGAGGACCGAGGTGAAGAACCAAAAGACAGAGAGGGGTAATGTGTTCATTTTAAACAACAGAACTGAGCCGGTGTTTACATACATGCTTGATTCAGTGTTGAATTCGCTTACCTCAGGCTACAAGAAGTTTAGTCTCCTGTATGTTTTCACCCTAACTTTGTCCTTTGTCATCCAGTGACTGAAACATAATATACATTTACATTTACATTTATGCATTTAGCAGACGCTTTTATCCAAAGCGACTTACAACTTGTCAACTATCAATTGTTCAGGGCCAGTCTCCCCTAGAGCAACTTAGGGTTAAGCGCCTTGCTCAAGGGCACAACGGTGGCAACTGGGATATGAACCCACAACTTTTCAGGCTACTTGCACACTAGCCAGGTTCCTTAACCACTACACTGCCACCGCCCAATATAACTCACTCAATGATATTTTAGCTTTAATGGGCACATCTCATCACACCACATCTTACACAGTTTCTGTTCAGTAGCGCAAATTTCTGATTGAGTAATAAGCAGTGTACACCCTGCTGGTTTAAATAGTTTAATAGAAGAGCAGACAAACATGGTCTGGAAGTGGCAGGTTTAACTTGTCTGTCGGGTTATGGCAGACAGTTTTGTTTTGAAGGATGACCTCTAAACACGATTTAATTTGACTCAGATTTTGTTTGACTCGGTGTGACAGGCCAACAGAGGTGAAGCTAAAAGGCTGTCTTTTTCCTGCATAAGGCTTGATTCAACAAACTTGCAGAAGATAGTTTTAATGCCCTGTCAAACGTATCAAGACTTTGAACATGAGCTTACAATTTTTGGGGAAAATTTTGAGGAAGCCATTTTGGCTCAGTATAACTGTACCTGTATGCAAAGCAACTTCCATAAAGACAAAATTATGAAAATATGGGTTTCTCTATATGATGGCAAACTACTGCGGAGTTACTACAGACTTGTTTGACCTCATAAATGCTCTTCTGAATGAATGGGCAAAATGGTTCCAGAGGTACTTCTTTTAAAAACAATGTAAGCTGTTTCAGCTACAAATTAAAGACACCGCACTGTCAAAAGACAAATGGAATTTAGAATGGGACGTCATTCCTGTGGGTGTAATGGCCCTTTGTTGCGTTTCTTTCTTTAGGTCAGGTGCATTTTCATGCTTCACACATGAACCATAGTGCAGAATCTCACATAGATCTAAAGTAGTTCAAGTTCTGATGTTAAATGTTTTAATCTCAGTTCACAGTTCATAGAAAAATTTACTTGTTCAATGAACTAGTTATTTTGAAGCAGTTCATGCACAGCGTTGCTTTAGGTATTGTGAATTGTGAACACATCTACTGAATAAATACATTTGGTGATAAGCCTTGATTGATTTGTTACTATAGTTAATTTGGTAAAATTAGTTATTGTATTTTTTAGTAATTATTGGTACATCACATTTGTTTGTCATGTACATATTTTTGATTGGCTTGTTCACATTGTACTTGCAGATTAACAGTCTGATGCCTTCTTTTTGTTTGTCCAGCAGATTTGACCCAAGGTATGACGATATGAATCAAGAGGCTGACTTCTCAACAGAAGCTGATTATGAGGGTTATGAACAACATGCACAGACTGGTGAGACATTTTATCAGCATTGTTTACTGTTGCCATGCAACCATGCAAACAAAAAAAAACTGATTTTGGTCGAGCCATGAGCTATGATCCAGTCATTGTCTGATTTTTCAGTTTGGGCAGGGTCAGAATGCCTTATTAGAGGACATTAAAAAAATAATTATCGCATTATGGACAGATTGAGTGTGATTTTCGCATTTCGGCTGTTTTGAAGTAGCAGCTGTTTGAACATGCAGTGTGTGCACAGCAGCCATTATTGATTGTAATGTTTGCTGGAGTTACAATGGTGTGCATTATCGGGAAAGCCCAGCATGCGTCCGCCTTTGTCTAATCAGAAAGAAAAAGTAAACAATTTATTCTGTCACTGTCAACTGAGGAGAATTTGAGGCAGCTGCTTTATATGAGGTTCTGCATTTGATCTCACAGCTCCCTCGCCTAAGAGGTACCGTCCCGGGGAGAAGCGTCATGCCCTCTACAGGTGGTTTTACAAGATCCTGGAGGGTGGTGCTGGCAAAAGGCCTGCAGACTGTGTGGTGCTGGCGGTGAACACCCAGACTCCGTGAGTAGCCTTGCCTCAAGGTGTTGTAGTGCGAGGGGATGGAAGGGGATTTAGTGATGTTGAGTAGATGACTACAACACACAGCATAAATCCTGTTGTATATTATTATTAAGTAGATGAAAATCAATGGTCAAGTGGGTGACTGGCTATATGCTTCATATGCCTGAGTTTGTGTGTGTGTGGTGGTGTATTTTGTATGACGGTGTGGTATGGTGAGAGGATGACTGAAAATTTAAGATGCTTGCAAAAAGAACTTGGTGTTTGTGCTTTGATTCTATGACTGTCCTTTTCCAGTTCCAGGTTTCCCTGTGTCAAAAGCTGCAACATTTTTAAAATCCCCAGTCACAATTAACAAATAGTTAATTGTCAAAGATTTGCTTGACTGATTATGACAGTAAATGCACACAGTGGCCGTGTTGGTCACAACAACTACAGTTACGTGTAAAACCTGATATGATTAAAAAAAAACCATACCACTAGACATAAAACATTCACAAAACAAAAGCATTTGCACATGTACAAGCACAGTATATTCTAACGTTTTCATGCTTAACCTCATGAAATTCACTCCCAGCAAATTAAAGATAATAACAATAACATTTTTAGCTTGCAAAAAGTTTCACTATTAAAAATTTGCTCCCTCACATTTCGCCTCTATAGAGGTCATTTTGCTCAGTCAAAAGAGAAATAAATACCATAAGTTAAAGATGTCAAACACATTTTTTTTTTAAACTCGCAAATGTTCCTGCTGTTCCTTTATTTACTGAATTTAAATTCTCACTCATGTATACTGTTTTGAAAACAGTATGTGGCAAAGCACTAATCCATCACATCATACGCAGTTTGGTAGATGACAGTAGGAAGAACATACATTAGTCATCTTTGCTGCTTTTCCCAGATTCATAAGCAATATACATTTCTCACGACTGACTCTGCCTACATGAAAATGAGCCTGATATGATAAAATATATGTATTTGTTAAATGTCCTAATTTTACTGACCATTGTTTAGGCCGAGATGATTAACTGCATTACATACAATGTAATTTAAGTAAGTCTTTATCTTTAAGGCTAAAATGCCATAACAAAAACAAATTATTTATTTTTCCACGATGTGAAGGTATTCTTAATTTTAAGAGATGTCACTAATATCTTTAACTGTGAGATGCTATGTACCTTCTTAAATAGTTATTACACATTTGTTACATTTGAAGTCAAGCACAACATTAAAATATTAACACAGAACACACAACAAACAGTTTTCTAATGTAAATGTAGTAGCTTTGTTTATTATATGGGGAAGTGTAGTGTCTTTTTTTTGTAGTGAGTCATAATGAATCATTTAAGTTTGCAGAACATTTTTCCCCCTTTACAATGCTATGCTCATAGAGCCACACTTATCCCCTGTCCAAGAAACCAGCTTTAAAGTCCTCTCTCTCTTTCTCTTTCTCTCTCTCTCTGTTCTGTCTCATCTCTCTGTAAAAACAAGCCCCCAACCTGTCTGCTCAGCCGTTGGCCCGGCTTCTGCAGATGTCAATAACCAGCTCTTCTTCTTCTTCTTTCAAAGGGACTATGCGAAATCGCTAGGCCTGAGCTTGCAAGAGCGCGGCCTCTCGGTGGAAATGATTTGCCTCCAGGCGGAGTCGGGTCTCACCCGGGCCCTGCAGGACATCCGCTCCGACGGCTCCCCCTTATGTATTCTCGTCGAGCAGACTAATGTAACTCTGTCCTCGTGCACAGTTATCATATTTTCAGAGTCCCTCAAAAGTAAGTCCCCCGCCCCCTTCACCACCCCCACATCCCCTCCCAGCTAAATGAAGGCAGTTTAAAACTGTTCATGTATTTTTGCTGGTTAAAAGATGGTCAATGTAGACTGAGTGGTGGGCACTGATACGGCGACATTGTTAGACATTAAATTAAACTAATGTGTGAAAATTTTATAATTTTAGTATAATTTGCAGGCAGTCCATTTGAATTTCTGGTTCCCCAAACACCCCACCGGTCATTGCATCATGCATCTTTGTGATGCTTGTTTTGAAACAAAAACAGATTTATTTTTTTAAGTGTCCCCTTTTGTGAAGATTTTTTTTCCTCCAAATTGGTAACCCAGCCACCAAAATAAGTTGGAAAATTTGACATTTACAGAGACATGCAAAACAAATCTTAAATTGCTTATAGATTTAAAAAAGCCACATTTCGATCACTTGTAGTGATCTGAAACGACTATATGAACATGATTAAAACATGCGTTGATTAAAACAACAATTATAATGGCAATAATAATGAAATGTGAAGTTTAAGATCGATTGTGTACCTAATGAATGTATTTGATTCCCATACTCACATTTGTCAGGACCTCGTATCTGTACATAAACTTGGACCAAAGCGTTGGCTAAATACCATAAACAAACATGCTTTTGATCCTTATTGACAAGTGCGGTCAGATTTGTACTCAAACTAAAATAGCTCCGACCTCTGCCAAGTCCAAGTAATAAGTAAAGTAAAGCTAATTTCAGAATCTGTTCCAAAATGCAATGAGCTTCCTTTTGGTCCACTCTACACCTTGCCACAAACGTCCATGAAAAACGCACTGGTAGTTCGGTATAATCCTGCCTGCAGAAAGACAAAACAAAACTCGGTAATCTAGTTCAGTGAAAGAATCATCACTTAAACCAGAGTATTTCCAACCATAGCCCTGTTGTTTGAGTTCTATCGGTAGGAAGAAGAATGAGATAATTGGGTACAACATAGACAGAGTAGTGAATTGCCAGCTTTCACTAACTGAATGGCACCATAAACTCACTTTCAGCTTTTTTTCTTTCGGTACCATTCAGTTAGTTTGCTATTCTGTCCAGGTTGGACTAAATTCTTTGGTTCTTCTTCCTACCAACAGTGCTTGGTGAGCTTGAACAGTCAGGCTATGGTTGGAAATGCTTAACAGGGAAACAGACATTGTGTAAATATTTTGTAATTATTTTATGATTATTATTTTAGATATAATTCTATATTTTTATGTATATGTATTTTATTAATTTGTATTTATTAAATTGACAATTTGGTGGTATGAAATATTACTGGCATCCTGGGGAGGGTAACAAATAAACCAAACAAAAATAACACAAGCACCAAACTCCAACCACACCAGACTGCATCTTATCAGCTCCATCATTCAAAAAGCATTAAGGGTCAATTAGAATTCATGCAAAAGACTCATTGAGTAATGAAAATATAACACACACGTTCATTTTAGCAGATGTCTGTTTCCAGTTACTGCCACTTATGGCAATAAAGCCACAAAATGTAAACATTTTCAACTGTCTGAAATGCAAATGAAAAAGCTGACTATTAGTTTAAAAATTATTATGAATAATCTATTATTATTGTAATTATAATAATAAAATAATACCTACTAATTTGTAGTGTTTTATAAATGTTATTTTAATTTATTTTACAAATATTAGTCATTTATCTGTGCCCACCACTATTTTTTTCACAATGTAATAGTAACTATAAGTTAGGTAATATTTTTAGTCTTAACCCAGTGTTCTTTTTCACAGGTTTAAAAAGTGCTAGTTTCCAAGGGGTGTTTAGTCATAATGTTACATTATAACTACTGTCAGACATATCAAAAGGCTATAGTTATAGTTTCCTGTTCACTCTATGGTAACACCTCAGATAAGTCTTAAAGAAAAGTGATTGTTTAAGAGATGCTCATCATTGTTCTGTTTAAATGTGTTGGTGTAGTTTGGTGTAGTTGTTTCATGATCTTGGACTCAGTCTGAGGTGTCACTATATGAATGGAGAAAAATATAAGCGCACCCCCTCTTGAACATGCCCACACTCTAAAGTTGACCATGAAAGTGCAGTTTAATTGAAATAAAAATGTTTACGCAACAGAGTCCTATGATCCCCTTTAAAAAAAGAAGTATTTGACTTCTTGAAGTAGCTGAAATGATGCCTCCAGTGCTGCATATATTAAAATGTCTCTTCCTTGAGCGCACCAGATAAACATCACAACCTCTCACCAGTCACACCAAACTGCACCCCAAACTAAACCCCCATTTCTCAAGTCTTTTAAACACGTCCTTCATTTCAGCATTCACACAGTGGAATTGAGGCCCTGAGTAGCAACATCAATAACTGACTTTTAACTGCCATTGATGTAAGCATACATGCAATACATTTGAAGTCACTGTCCAAAATTAGCACACTGAAAGCAGCAAGCAGTCCAAAAGAAGACCTGAGATGGAGCCGTTTCTCTGTGGGTAAGGTCTAAGGTGTGCTTGTGGTGGTGGCGCAGCATGCTCTCTTCTGTCCTCTGTTTCCTTGACTGTGTTTCTGTCTGTATCTCCCGACCTCCTCTCCTCTCCTGCCACCCTCCCACCTCCTCTACCACCCCTCCCCTCCCCAGTCCACCGAAATATGCCCCGGGACCACGCCCTGGACTTTGTGCTGGTAGAGTTTGGGCGCGTGCGGGAAGGCCATCCGAGCCGCGACCCCAGCGAGATGGCAGCGCGCGCCGCCGAACTGGCGGACGACTACTTGGCGCGCGAGAAGCTGGAACGGCACGCGGTGCCCGCCGACACGCGCCACCTGCTCCTGCTGCTGGCTGAGGGCATGCATCTGTACCCCGAGGAGCTGGACACACTCAGCCACTTCCTGCACAACCGCCAGGAACACCTGCAAGGTCAGGGGTCACCAGCTGCTCAAGGGTTCTTCACTTCTTAGGACGACACCTGGGGTTCCCCTACAGGCTTTAAATTGCCTAACTACTTCAGTGGCAAAGTCATAGGCTTACTCAGGGGAGGAAGCACATCAGATGGTTGTAAACTTATTTCTACACTTAAGTTGTAGGCTACTTATCCTCCTCCCCTTTGTATATAATCTTGCTCTTACTCTTGCACATGCACTCAACACCACTCCTGTCCAGAAACTATAGCAATATACATTTTGTATCGAATGAGTCTTTTTCGTTTTATGGATACCTACCAGCTGACCAAAGGGAACTACAGCATCATAGAGAAAGAAATCTGAGAGGAGTTCTCAAATGAATACAGTCTTGAGGTTGTTTTTTTTCCCCCTCCTTCCCCTGTGCATAGAATTCTTTCCCAATTTTTCAGTAACGTCCTCTATAAATGCACTCTATTGCTTGATAAATGTGACCTTGAGAATGAAGTCTCGCTAGACCATATCCTAAAAACCCTCTTATGAGTTGTCCTAACTTGCTGTTGTATTTCCCTGGTGGTGGTGTTTGGATGTTGTTCTTAGCCTCTGGTGCGGCAGCTGAGGCAGACGCAGCAGCTCCCCCCAGGAACACCATGCCACCAAGCATGGGCTCCCCACCACCCCTGTTGCCCACGCCAACCACCGGTGCCCCCCCTGGCAGGGATCGACCGGGACCCCCTCCTCCTTCAGGTATGCAGGGGCATGCCCGTGGCCCCATCATGGCTTTGCCAGGTAAGCCTGGAAGAACCACAGCCATGGTCCATTGCTGCCAACACTTAGACTGATCTGGTGTGTGTGTGTGTGTGTGTGTGTGTGTGTGTGTGTGTGTGTGTGTGTGTGTGTGTGTGTGTGTTTTGTTGGGGCACATGTCGGACTACACAAGGTTCACACCAATATTAAAACTGAAACAGATTAGATTTTTATACCCTTTAATTCTTCTTCTTCTCCTTCTGCTTATTTTTGTAATTGACATAAAACATTTAAATTGGGATAATGTAAATTGGGATAATGAAAGATGCTCAATCTCAGTCTTCACGGCTCATGACACATTTTAAATGTTTGAAGCCGAGAAGGATGGTAAAATGAACAATTGAACTCAACTAGCTCACTGTGACGACGTTAAAGCTGTCTCTGGACTCCGTTTGTTTAATGAGGAGCAATGCAAGATTTTAGGTGAATTTACTGGCTTCGCAGTCACTTGGATGATGAGTCGACTCCTCATGGGGCGGATGGAGGCTCACTCGGATCCCCCATGGTCTCTGTGAATTTGCAGCGCTTGCTAAATGTCAGAGCCCCCCCCTTTTATCACTCGTAACATCCATCTAATTCCAGAAACAACAAGGATCACTATCAAAAGACAATCAATGACTATGTTTACAAGCACTTAAGTATCCCAAATATGAGGACGTATCCTGTTTTCAGATTCGGGACAAAGTATTTACATAATATAGAATAGAATAAACTACTACTAATGTTCCGGTTCGGATTCGGGATACTGAATTTGGGAAAAGGTGTTTACATGCGCAAATGCAAAGCCGAGATACTTAATGTTCCGATCATATTCGGGATACTTGAGTGCATGTAAATGTAGTCAATGTCAGGATCATTTCCAACTTAGAGGTAGTTTGTAACACAGAAGTATTATCCACTGTCTTTAGCTGGCAGTGAATTGTTTATCTTTTGTTTACCTGCATCCATATCCACTTATTGTTTAAACAGCAAAATGGAACCTATGTGGTACTGTTAGATAATGGTGGGCAGTCATTGCTGTATGCATGGTGCATTTATATCTGCCCACTGGACTCAACAGACTTTATCACAGCATGTGCTTTGAAATCGGGTCAGTGTGTGTATGTGTTTGCTTTTATCCCTCTATCTTGTGCTCTGTATGCTTCTTGTCGAGGTGTTCAGTTATATGTGACTGGACTTCTTTTTGGTGCTTGAAGAGTTTTCACCTTTCATCCAAAAGGCTTCTTCAGGTCTGGCGTGGTGATGGGAAGACCAGGAGAGTTTGATGAAAGGTGAAACTTCTTCAAGCTCCAAAAAGAAGTCCAGCTGCATATAACTGAACATTTTGACTATTATGACCTGGATGAATGAGAATCGTCATAGACGTGTGCTTCTTGTGTTTCATCAGGAACATACCCGAAAAGCAAGCCACCACCTCTGCTGTCCATGGACAGTGTGCCCACGCCCCTCCATCGGCCTCCTGGTCCTCGTGGACCCCGGGGCTTCCCCCCTCCACGCATGGGACCCCACGGTCCCCACCCACCCAGAGGTCCCCCCATGAGTCGAGGACCCCAGAACGGGCCTGGCCCACACGGCCCTCGGGCCCCCCCGCCCTCTCTCATCACCCACCACTCACCAGGCCTCCTACCAGCCCCAGGTAAGACAGCTTTCACAACCTCTCTGTGTATGCTTGTCTGTCTGTTTGTGTGTGTGTGTGTGTGTGTGTGTGTGTGTGTGTGTGTGTGTGTGTGTGTGTGTGTGTGTGTGTGTGTGTGTGTGTGTGTGTGTATGTGCGAAAGAGAGAGAGAGAGGATTGACTTAAACCCTTCCTGTTCTGTGCACCTGACAGGAAGTGTAGCTGAACACTACACATTATGCAAATGCTAATGTGTTATTAGCTGCACTATTTGTTCAGGGTTCTTCAGGTCTTCAGGCATGGTAACTTCTGGAAGTCATGGTCAAAGAAGTCTATAAAGTGCAAAAAAAATGAAAAGTGGTATAAAAAAGCCAAGTAACAAGGCAGTGGGCACAACCTTTTCTTGTTCTTAAACACTGAATTTAAACACGGGCTCAGGCTTTAGTGTGAGTGAAACACAAATCTTCACTGTTGTGCTCAGTAATAGCTTTGTGTATTTGTCCACCACCCCCAGGGCCCCCACCTCGAGCCCCTATGCCTCGACACTAAAGAGCAGTCCAGACCAGCACTCCACTCCCCTCTACCCTGACCTCAAATGGATTACTGTTAAGGACATTGAAGCCAGGACGAGCAATCTTAATATGGAGATGGTTTTGTTTGTTTGTTTGGTTACTGATTGTTTATCTGCCATATTTTGTATATTTTGTTTGTTCTGTAAGATGATGTTCAGATGTTCCAGATTTGTGATGAAGAAATGACCAGGTTTGTTTTTAAATAAAAATTGTTCTGGGAAAAGAAGTGTTGGTTCTGGTCAATACAATAAAGCACCATCACAAGTGGCATATTATTTTTGCAACTGATGAAAAATAATGATCTCTTGCATATGAAATGCTTGAACCAGTTCACCTCACTTTTAGCTATTTTATTACTTTAGATCTCTAAACTCTAGACCCCTTGGAACTTAAAGATTTACTTGGTGTCCTTCTGTAAAATTACAATTTATAATGTATTTTCACATAATATATTTGACCATACAGTACATTTTATAGGTGATTTGACAGTCCCACTAACAAAACGAATCCCTTCACAGAATTGTATAAAGGAAGGAGTAAAAAAAAAAAAAAAAAAGATTGTCCTCCTCTCGTCACTAGATGGCGCAACAAGTCCATTATTAGCCCCACTGTATGATACCAGTATGGCCTCATGATGACTTCACACACTGCAAGCTCAAGCATCCTTTTGATAAAATCTGATTTTCTGGCAATTTCATTTCACATTTTCAATAAACTACCCAGGCAAGGAAAGCACCATGAAAATGCTGGAATGAGAAAATCAAAGGCAAACAACAGAGATGTTCTTGCATAGATTAATTTAGTGTTCCTTTTCAATATGTAGCATACATTTCATATCATAAACAGAGCTTTATTACAGCTTGAGTCAAAACTGCACTTTGGAAGAAGTTTTATTTTTCAATCTTGCCAGTCCACATTTATTGAAAATGTTTGTTCTAAACATGGATTGTGGAAACCGATACTGGGACCATCATCTGGGATCTCTTATTACATTAGATCCATATTCATGTACACAATACAAACCACGCCCTAGCAAAGGGAAGACAAGAAATGAATAACCTGGTATGAAGTATTTCTTTTGGGAAACAAAAATACCACTTGATTGTTTTTCATAATTCAAGGATCTGTTGTCACTGTTTTGTTTTATATATTGTTATGTCAGTTTTATTGCAATGATGACCCATGTTTTTAACAGGCACTGAAACTGCTCAATTGGCTTGTTGAATATTACATCCAGGTCCACTTTTCATCCAGGTTTCTGCGAATCTGCTTTGCAGATGGAGAGAGTCAAGCCTGGTCTTTCAGTAAGTAATGAATGTTTATGCGTGCATGTGTGGGTTCAGGCTTTGAAGCTGTGTGCCAGTAATGGGAATTGTGATCTGCATTTATAGAAACCACTTGGTGAGGGAGAGAGAAACCCTTTACTCCCTCTCCCTGTGTGTGTGTGTGTGTGTGTGTGTGTGTGTGTTTGACACTGACCGACTGTGTGTCAGTGTGTAAGCAAATAACTTTAGTTGGTTTTATTCTACACCTGTCTGTCTCTCTGAGCCCCAGATCAGCCAGTCACGATGGCGACTGTGAAGAATCTATCAATTTCTGTGACCAATGGAAGCCTATCTCTGCTTCTCTTCCCCAGCTGAGAGGTGGAGATTGGAGCGCTTTCGGTAGGACTGCAAACAACTTCACCAGACACAGGGAATGCCTTAAAAGGCAGGAACATGGAGGATTATCTGTCAAACAAGTCGAGGGGAGAATAATCAATATCCTGTGCATTTTGAATTTGTTGTTTGTGTTCTTTGCAAATCACAAACTGGGCAAGGATTGGAGCTCGACAGCCTGATTCACAATGAGGCAAATTCATTTCACTAACTCATTCCTTTCAACCACACATACTCAGACACATTCACACACGCACACATACCATCATGCAAGTGGATAACAACACACACACCTCCCACTAACAGAGATATACACTTGGCACATCCTCACGCCTGGATATCAATCAAAATGTATCACTATGAATATTCCTGGCTCCTGTGCGTTAGAATTCACAGGTACCCCGGTTGGGCTGGAAATGTGAATTTTTGTTCATCGTTACCATCGTGGTCTCTCGCTGAGCCTGTGTGTGCTTCTGTAAGCAAGATCTTCATTAGGAGCCCTGTGCCTGAGCCCCCCCGCGGCCCCCCGAAACCATGCCAGGTACGCAGCCCGACAGCCAAACATGTTGATAATTAGACCCCTGTAATCGGGAGGTGTTATCACAACAATTAACACATCAACGTGAGGATATGGGAGTGCAGTGTTTTTGGGAGTGTGGCTTTGTTCTGTATACTCTTTGGCCTCTCTCCCCCTCAGATGAACCTGTCAAGGGGGGATACAATGTCTCAGAGAAACCGAGCACACTAGGTTAGGTGTGTGTGTGTGTGAGCGAGTGAGTGTTTGAGAGTGAGTTTTATAATGCTTATGGTTTTGAAGTACTTTAATAAGGTTCTTGCTCTTGTTGACTGACATATTAAACCATGAACACACACGTACACACATATAGTATGCAGCATACACACAAACATTTTGCAGAGATAGAAAACAACCAAAACCAGGAATCTCCCTCTTCCATACTCTACACTATTTCTCTCTCGCTCTTTCTTTGGGTTTGTCTTTCCCTCAAAACACATCCGTCTTACCCCCACTTCCCCCAGTGCACAGCCCACTTTCTCCCTCTCTCCCTCTCAACCAACCCCCACCCCCACCATCCCTCTTCTCTCTTTTTTCCTCCCCAAAGTTGGCTTCTTCTGCCCTGGTTCCTTAGCTTCAGAGGAGACTCCAGCCAGGCCTCTGCGCACAATGAGGCTTAATTGGGTTAAGTTTGTCCGCCACAGATAACATTTCTCTTTCTGCTGAGAATAAAACAAATTGCTGGCACTAATGGCACTGTTTAATGTAGCTCTTTTTATTATGGATGGAGGAAATTAGGAGGAGGCTCCCTGCAGAGGCACGATGTCGTGGGAGTGCGAGCATTGTTGCAGCTCATCAGAAAAGCATTTTCACTGCTGCTCCTCTGACTCTGACTCCCCTCTCTCTCTCCCTCTTGATTCCTTCTCTTTTGTATGGACATATCTTACGACAAGAGGAAAGAGAGGAAAAAATGCTTATGACCAACACACACACACACACACACACACACACACACTCACAACTGTGAGTGTATGTTTGGGTTTTGTTTTTCCTTTGTGGCTTGGAAGGAGACGTGTGATCATTTGCGTTGCATGTTGCACTGCTCTCTCTCTGTGTGCGTGTGTGTGTGTTGTGAACCTGTGTCGGCCATGCCGTTTTTATGGTTTAATGCCCTAAGCCTGTAAAGCTTGTGTTTCTTTGTGAGGGACTGGGGTGCCAGCCAGGACGAGAGGCGACGGGAGGCTAGGGAGGAAGAGAGAGAAGGAGGGAGAGATGGAAGGAGGGAGGGGGGTTAGCTCTTATTAAGGTTTTGGCAAAAGAAATGATAAGCCTAAAAGCCTCAAATATGTCAAGCCTATTTTATTTTTCCTTTTATTTGAAGTGGATCTGATGACAGGCTTATTTTTCTCTTTACAACAAATATAATGTTGCCTAAGCTAGCCAGATCTCATTTAACAAATATATATTCTGACATGTTCAATAGATTAAGTTGAAAATATGAATAGTGTACGTTTGCTGTTTGTTATTTCTATGTGGTGTTGGGATTTACCCAGCAACATCACAATGACAAAAAAAAACATAACCAGCATTACTTGTACATACAGGACCATCAAGACACCTCTGTCACCTATGGCTACTTATCTGTTCTTTATCAACAGTCCCACAAGATACAAGGCAGCCTGCTAAAATCTGATTCAAGGGGGTATCCTATCCCTCTCTCTTTCTCTCTCTCCCTCTGTTCACTCTATCATTCATGTCCTCTCCTCCCCATCATCATCATCACCATCATCATTATTATTATTGTATCCCTGCAGTTTATGGCAGACCTGGATGTTCTCTAAGAACAGCTGCAAACAGTGTGACTTCAACCCCCCTGCCCCCAGACAGCCCCAACCTCTCCAAAAAAGTAATCTCAATGTGTAATATTGTGTATATGAAGACATCAAAACTGATTTAGACAACAAGAGAAAAATATTTATAAACAAGTGTTTGTTTCCAGTATCTTCTACATTATTTAAAAAAAATGGCAAAAAATAACACTGTAACTAAACACACTCTAAAATATACTTCCTCAAATCTTACCTTTATTTGCATAATGCATTACATACAGCATTAGTGAGACAAAAGATTGTGGGCTTTGCAGTATTTAAATCAGTTATGTCTAATTGTTGCCTATAAAAATAGCCTATCTAGGGCAAAACCAATGAGATGTAACATTGTCTGTGGAGGGGGGGACCTGGCAGAGTTGGCAGGGGTTCAACAGAACAGAAGAAAGTCAAGCGGAGCAGGGTAGAAGAGAACAGAGCAGAGTAAGGCTGCTGCAGGCTAAATAAATATAACATGAACCAGTCGGGCCTGTGGCACTACAATGGAGGAGCGTTGAAGGGAATTTCAGAGATTTCACCACACCTCGCATCACTGTGGCTGCTGCTACTGATAGACTGAGGCTACTGGTTTCCAGTATGAAAGGGAGGTGTGTGTGTGTGTGTGTGTGCGCACACGTATGTGTGTGCGTGTTTAATGGAGTGTTTGGGTGTGCATGATGTTCACCATTCAATGCAAGGTTGTAGGCCAGAGCTGCAAACTGGGGAACTGTCTTTTCCTGTGTATAGGAAGATGGATAAATCAACTATTAGATCAACAGGACACACACACAAACAAGAGGTCACTGTCACATGGACCTCAGCTTCTTGTCAAGGCATTCTTGTTTCATAACCAGCTCATTAACAGAAAATACTTTCCAAATTGGTGTAAATATTTTTAGATAATATAAGAATATGTGTGCCCTCTACCTCTATAAAAACTATACGTGAAATACTCTTTCCAGCTCTGGATTTTCTTAAGGTAAACGGACACATCTCCATCAGGTGTGCCACTTCGGTAACAGTTACATAATATTTTCATTCCTTGACGAGGCAGTAGATGTAATCCAATCCAAAGCTAACTTTAAAATTTCCATATGTGTTTGTCATACATTTTTCATCCTTTTGAAGACTCGCTCGACCAAGATTACCAATAATTTTTTCCCCTCCTCAATCTTTTGCTTTACAAAGAAAAGCCAAAGGCTTAGCACCGCAAATGTCCATGACCGCATTTGTAGTTCTACAGGGATTGTCTTAATTAATTTCAACCACATGTCTACTTGCCTTATTCAAAGCTGTCCCATACTCTATAGCAAATCCACGCGATGATGACAGAGGGTGTAATCGCGTGCTATGTGATTTAACAATGCGACTTTTTGATACTATTCATGTCTCTGGCTGTCCTTGACCTATAAGGAGCTTGTAATATGGGCTATTTTCCTCCTTTGTATTTAACCGAGGAATAGGGACCGCTGCGGAGAGCTTTCACCCCATCGTGCCAGCGGCCTCTCGCCGGGATGCCACAAGCGCTTTAAAAAGCAGTCTCCAGGCGCTCGGTCGTTTCAGGGGGAGTTCAGACGAGACAAGAGGGGCCCCCATCGCGGCAGGGGGTCCATTTTGAAGGCCGCTCCGTCTCACTGCAGGGAAGCGAGGCTCAATCCGCGGGGCACCCCGCTGTCGAGGACAGGGAGCGCACCGTGTTATCCATGACAACGGCCAGGCAGCCCCTGCACAGTCAAAGAGCACACCGCGTAGAAGGGCGAACAAAGCAAGCATGAGATTTAAAATATTTCTCTTTGCCTTATAAACAGCAAACACGTTCCGTTTCTGTCAGCAATGAGACGGACGCTGTGATTTCAGCTGCGCTATAATAATCTGACCAGCGATCTTTATACTGGCTATTACAACAAACCATGGACTGACGTTGTCAGGTTTTTGCTGAGAACGTGTTCGTTCGTAACATAAGTGCTCTGAAGTCAGTCAACGATTAAACAATAAATGCAAGCTACTGACAGATATCTTGAATTTGAGATGCCGTGCATGAACCATAAGCTTGCACTGAAAAAAATATATAAGTTCGCCGTCATTCATAAAACAGAGTGGCATAAAACAGATGTAGGCTACAGTCTATCCTTAAAATCACACAATGATCAAATCCGACAAACTAATCATGGTTTGCGCAATAAAGGATTTTAGCTAATTAAAACAGACGTCCTTGTGTTTTCGAAGGCTGTTCATTATAGACACTTATGAGAAAGCCATATCAGACAAACAGACTGAAGAGGCTACGGCTTGGACAGGAGATACCCACAAATAGTAAATTCTAAAATACCTTTGAAGGGTGATAGGAAAATGTATATTAAACGTGCTCTTAAAAATTTGCCAAACTTCCATCCCCAGCTTCCCCAGAGATAAGGACAAATCAAGAATGATGGACCGTCTGAAGTGTGTGAGAGAATCGGAGAAGGAGAATCCAGTCCATCTTTTTCCTTGCGCGCTGTTGAGTTCCTCGAAGCTCCGTGTTTTGGCCCCGATCCGTACTTCAAGTTAAGCTGTAGTTTCCATGGCTGACCATGGTTTGGTGCTGTTGGCTCTCTCTGTCTGCTCAACCCAGGCTGTGCGGAGCTCCCTGCGGGATCAGAGCGCTCCCCCGCCGGGACCCTACTCTCACATCCTCCTGCTGGGACACGGCTACATTTCCAGCCAAGCCTGGCTTTATTATGTGTGTCTGCGCCGCAGCCCCGCCAGCAGTCGGATCGAGAGGCGGAGGGAAGACCAGAGTCAGGACAAAGAAAAAGGGAGAGAGAGGCTAGCGACCGCAAACATTTACGGGTTTTAGTTATTGAAAAGGGGATACAGAGAAATATAAAATCCCCAAAGGTGAAAATGCAAGGTAAAACAGCACGGAGAGTGCCACCTTCCGAAAAATAACCGACGGGGGAGGGCGGTTCGGTGTTGGTAGCCTTGGATCAAGGCGAAAAATACTTTGTTCCGAAAACTGCATAAACAGAACCTCAAGAGAAGACTACGTGGGAAAAGAAGAAAAATCAATCGTTTAATTGTTTAATTAATGCAATCACATTATAGGGACGAACTGGCACCTCTCTCACGTCCGATCAGGTGTTAGAGTATTGGTGTATTAGCAGCAGCCGCGTCTGGAAACTCCAACCGTGCATTGGTGAAGCCGCTCCGCGAGCCAGCGTCTGTCACGGCAAGGAACAAAAGACGGTCTCGCTCTACAGTCATCGGAAAACACAAGTTCTTCATTAAAATCTACAGGTTCCAGCCGCTGCTTAAGTTACATCGCTGGAATATCCGGATGCTGCGTCTCTCCGTTGCTCACGCCAAACCTCTTCCTCTAAGTGCCACAGGACTATAACACGGACCGAAGTTGCCGCATTGCAACAGGCAAACTAAAAAAAAGACAAGCGAACTATCCATTCATAGCTTATGATTATTTGACACTAACGGACAAAAGATCGATATAAGCAAATAAAACAGACTTCACAACAGGAGATGTCCAGGCGAAAGCAGGCCAAACCGCGCTCTGTGAAAGGTAAGTGTGTATTTTAGTGAGACATAGAAAAAAAACTCACGAGAGGAAGTATGGCCAATGAGATTTCATGGCTAAATGTGGCGGGTATTGTGAATTTTCTTGGATTTAACAAATTAATTTGGTCATGCAACATTATGTTGTGCACTGTGTATTCTGTGTAATGGCGTGACGAGTACAGAGGCTGGCGTTAAAGAAATTGTATTCTGGAGAAACCCTAATCCTCACTGCTCAGCGGTCGTCTTGCTAGTTTCATGTTTAACTGTAAGCATTAAGGCGTTTTGGGTGACAGCAGTGGATGACAGCAGTGCTACAGGCCCAGAGGCCTACATTATTTCTGGTTACGTTAGCTGCAATCACACAGGTTAACGTTAATGAAGTTCACGTGGGGTCTTTTACCGGGCATGCTTGTTTTGAAATGTTGATATGTAGGCGGGGTTAAATGTTTCCAAATACACATGATTTTGATTAGTCCACTGCTTACTGAATGCCGTTTTAAGTTTTTGTGATTGGTAGACTTTTTATTTTATATATTTTTAATTGTCTATATTTTTGGGAGTGGCCTATCGAGAGAATTAGTTTCTGATTAAAAGACCTGCTGCATCGAGTAAACAGGAGCAGTTGAAGTGGACTGGTCAAATTAGGCTAAGATCGAATCTGAAAGAGATGAATATCAGTAGCAGAGCTTATCTTTTAGCTTGATATTTGGTTGCACATCAGTCAGGTATGGTTGTAAGTGGCGAGCATTTCGTCTTTCACATTTAGTCATATGTCGCCGGGCCTACTACAGACAGAGAAAAACGTCAACTCACTGCCAGTGACAGCAGTTTTACACTGAAAATCGTGAATATTATCTCTATCAGCAATCACCACATGCACATCATTTTGTTGTAAGCCTTTGACAAGGCACTCAATCATAAATATATGTAAGAAAAGAATACCTTAAAATTAGGATGGGACGGGACTAAAAGTTTTCTTGTATTTGGTGTATGAAGTCTCCTACAAACCAGATGGGCACTAGGGTGACCATGTGGTACAGTCGCCTATTATACCCCCCACAACCCCGCACTAATAACTGCCTTTTTCTCCTCTAATTACAATCTGCACTGGTTCTGGTCTACTCGTTTCGGACGTTCACTAGTGCGTGTCCTAATTGCATTAGACAAATGACATCAAAACAACTGATATGATTGGCGAATAGCCGCTTGTCACACACACTAACAGTGCTAACAAAAATCGGCGCGAAGTAGTTCTTTAGCCCTGATGGCCTGCTGCTGGCTTGGCGTGGTAGATGTCACGACCTCTCTAAAACGTCTCTGTCACTGCGCATAAAGCAGTCCGTCTAGCTAGATATTTTCCTCTCTGTAGGCTGGTCGCACACTGCCACTTCACTTTCGGAGCAGTTTGTTACTGATTAATTGATAATTACAAGTTGTGTACCTTCTCCAGGGTATGTTAGTGCGTAAGGCCTAATGTTTTTTTTCTTTCTTTCCTCCCTAGCTTTGGCATATTAAAAATGCATTTTACCAAAGATGTTTATTGCATGGCAGTAGGATGAGCAAAGCAGCTACACTGTGCTTGAGATAAGGGTCAATGATGCTCAGCAGTCTTGAGATAATTAAACTTGGCTGATATATTCATTGGCATCTATCTGGCAGCAGCACCTTTCTCAAACATTTGCTTGTGCTGAATTGTGGAAGGGACAGCAGCACACTGCTCTAAGTACAAAGGAGCAGTTGTCCTAATGGCATTCACCACCCCTCTCCCTATATACACACACACACACAGTACAGATGTACTCACTCCACAGCCATCAGACAGTGACTTGTTAACATGGCAGGCTACTTTGTGCCACTTAACATCCCACTGCCTCCAGTCCTGGGGCCCAGTCTGTTCTAGGCAGCCAGGCAGCGAAGCAGTCTGAAGGTCTATTAAACGTAAAATTTTTAAATGCCTGCAGTCTACCCGGCTCGCCCCTGAAAGCCCTGAATGGTATTTGTAATGAGCAAGCGATAGTGAGGGAGAGGAGCACTTATCAAAATATTATTTCTCCCAATTAATCCCTTTTTAATGTGTGTGTGTGTGTGTGTGTAGCACCCGGCCAGAGCGTTTCAGCTTCATATCTTCACTGGCCTCATGAGTGTTTCATGCATTATGTAGTGATGATTATTACTTAATTACACATTAATAAATCCTCTTCATTTGCAGAACATTAAGAGAGAATGAGTGCACATGACAGAGCCAGGGCTCAGAGAAAGAGAGGGAGGGAGAGGGAGGAATGGAGTACTTGATTTTTTTTTTTTTTGAGCTCTTTGTGTTGTTTACAGTCAATCAAGTCACATAGGCTCTTTAACCCGTGAAAGGGGGAGAAACGTTGAGGCATCGTTTGTCTGGGAGCAGGCTGAGTGAGCGGGAAGCTAACGGCATCACTTCCAACTCACCTCCCCTCTCCGCTCCGCTCCTGTCCTCCTGCACCCGCTAACACACATTCCTCTGGTCTGCTACTGTGTGTGTGTGTAAGATTTATGTTCGCGCTCTGTTCGTCTCACAGGCCAGTTTTATCTGCTGTGAAGGTGATAAGTGTTAATTTGCCAAAATGAAAAATGCATGTATTTCATTTTGATACACTTGCCTGGTGAGTTATCTTGGTGCTAGTTTTTCATATGAAGGTGATTTTAAATTTGGTGTCTTTTGGCAAAGAGGCCATGAAAGTTCATTCTGTATTTATCTATATCATTGTGAAACATTTAGAAGTTAAATTTATGAGGGCTATGAATTGACTGGTGTGCAGTGTGTATAAATTATGCTTAGTAGTTTATTGTTTGTGATTTTTAGATTTTGAGGATTTTAGTGGAGTCTTTAATGGGAAAGTTTGGAGACATTACAGGGAGATTTCCTGGTCCCCCTGGTTTACTGTTTTGTTTTTTTTTTGTTGTGTTTTTTTTTTAGTATTTAAATTCATAGTCATGTTCATAGTCAGAGTGTGGTCTTGGACCAACACTCTGGTAAATCAGACTAGCAAAAAAAAAGAAAAAAAATAAATTATATATTTATGGATCATATCAAATTTTTATCATGCTATGTCACTGCCCTGTCTCAATTCCTATTTCCAATCTCTCCATCTCTCTCTCTCTCTCTCGCAAACGGGTCAAAAGATATGAATTATCTTGCGATATGAATCTGTTAAAAACATGTTCCTTGTGTTAATGTTGGCACAGCAGTGTCACTACCAATACTGTGGGGAGATTATTACTAAAGATAATGACCCGTGATGTCAAGCCTGTGCCTATGTAACTAAATAATAACATAAAAACAGTAAATGTGTGTAAAATAAAATATTGCAATATGCTTCTGTATAATTTTAACATCCCACCCATAGTGTTTGTGTACATCTGTGTGAGACATGCATGTGCTTCTCAACACACACACTCACACACAAACACCCCCCCCTTTTCCTTGGCATCCCCTCGGTCTCCCCTCTTCCTTCCACCATCTGGTTCTAACATTAAATGGCTTTTTTATTGTCACCTAGGCTTTTGGCAGCCATGCAGAAGTTTTCATTGGTCAATTGGCTGTTATAAAACACTAAAGCGAGTTACCACAGGGCTGCCGTGTCTCAAGCAGGGAGATCAGGCAGAGAAATCTCCTCCTTACACGCATGCATACGCATACATACACACACACACACACACACACACACACACATATATGCACACTGACACATACATTTGCACACATACACACAAACACACACACACACACACATGCACACTGACACATACATTTGCACACATACACACACACACACGTTTATGGGCTTTTGCAGCTGCAGTCTTGTTTCTTTTGTATTTGTGTACCACAGTGAAATAACTGCGAAGTTGTCTCAAAGTGTAGTGGGGTGCACACACTGGCCACTTTGCGACCAACAGAGAACATGCTTTTGAAACGCTTCTGTTTACTTCTGTTCACTTCTGTTCATTTCTTCTTACTTTGGTGCTGTACTTTAGGATGCGTCATCAGCAGAGGGTGATGCATGTACTTGAACAAATTAAATGCATGACGAGAGAATGACAGAGGTCCCGTAAAATGGCAGAAATGTTTTTAACCGTGTAATGCTAGTTAATGTGAGCAACAGTCTTTTAGCCAGCTGCTCTATGAATGGTAGAACATGACATGCCCACTCTTTGACTTTCTTGGGGGGGGCATATATTGGTTCCAGCTCTCTACCAGAGAATCAAAGTTTGGACAAAATGTTCAGAATGGTTGAAATGTAGTTTCACGTTTGGAAATGGAACCAGATATCTGCAGAAAAAGGACTACCGTGTTCGCCAGTGAAGAATGTTTTCTTGTGGATTTTGTGGTAGTGATTTGTTTGGAATTATTTTTCACCTTCACTTAATGTATGTGTTTTGTAGGTTTGCTTTTGTTTTTTTTTGTCTTTTTATATTTTGTTTCATATGGTGTATACTTAGATAGTTGGTGAGAGATTTTTTGTGTCTCCACAATGTATAGATTACTGTGTGAGTAGACTGATTTGGCTTGTACACCTTCATATCTTGCAGAACACGTGATTATTGCCATGCTAACTCATTAGTTATATTAGGACTCTCTCTCATTTATATGTTGTAGCTAGTGCTTTTATGTGCAGGAGTGTGTATGGGTGTGTCCGCAAGATGAGGCAGAGAGTGAGAGAAAAAGAAAAAGAGTGAGACTGAATGTCTGTTGTTTTACCATAATGGGAGATGAACCACAAAATAAATTTTTGGGTCCCTGATTTTTACGTACGCAGCGTGAGTAATTAGTTCAACAACTTTGGCTACCTCTGGAGAACCTGGGAAAATCGGGGCCCGCTCTCCGTTTGATCCCAGCAGTGGAGTTCTCCACTTAACTCCACATGGCTTTGCCTCTTGCTTCATTAGAAAGCCCTGGACAGTCAGTGATTAAGACACAAACACACACAAACATGTGCCCTTACACACACACATATAGACACACACACACACACACACACTCTGCATGCCTAGTTTACGTAGGTTTAGGAATGGTGCCCATGCAGTGTGTGGGTTTTGCGTTGGGGCGTTGGTATTTAGAGGTAACAGTCTCTTTATTCCATGTTAATTCACTGTATTTAAAGGAGAATGTTTTCCACAATGCGTGGTAGTCAGAATGGGCAACAGAGCCTGTCCACAGGTTTCCCATTTCTCAGTGAACTAGTCATCAGTGCCACCACAGCGGCCCCTACTGTAGCGGAGGAGTAGGCGCTCGGCGGTGCCAGAGAAGAGGGCTAAAAAGCGAGGGAGCGAGAGTAGAGCGGAGAAGAGAGGAGAGGAGGGGTAGGACTCCCCAGCGGGCCGTGTGTCTGCCAATGACAACTCCTTATCAGCAGCCTGCCTGCTAGTTTTGTGTTGAAGGATCTGTCTTAATGCAAGAGCTCAGTCGTAGCCCGTGCCATTGTACCAGCTTAGCTCTCGGGTTTATCAGCACCGGGAGCGCACTGGGCCGGAACCATGGGCCACTCCAGGCCCGGCCCTGCTTACACCCCTCGACCCCCACCGACCCCACTGCTCCGCTTCGTGCCGCGCCGCTCGCTTCTAAAGGGGAGGCGTCGCCAGGGCGACTCGCACTATTAATTCTGTTTGTGTTGTCACTCTGTTTTTCTCTCCCCCCCCTCAACCCTTTCTTTTTTTTTTCTTTTTTTGGCAGACCCTTGCCTCTCCCCACCTCTCAACCACCACCCCCGTCAGTATCCTCCCATCCTCTTGCACAGCCCCCCGCCTACCCAGCACCCCTTCAAACACACACACACACACACACACACATACACACACACACACACACACACACCCTCCTCCCACACCCCCCACCCTGCCAAAGCACATTCCCCAGACAGACGTTCCCGGCGGACCCTGGCCGCTCTAAGATGCCTCGCTCTGAAACCCGGCTTGGGCTGCTGCAGGGGCTAGATTAAAAATGGCTGGTCGGGTGGAACAACATGTTCACATAAATAAACAAATAGCGCGGCAGCCATTCAGAAAGCCGTGCGCCCCCGTGCACACAACAGCGGCTCGCGCACGGGTGACTGCCCGCCGCAGACACACAAAGGAACGGTTGTCGCTTTTAACCGTTTCTGCAACTCGTCATGCTGCCGGATTGTGGTGGGCTCTAATTGGGAACGCACAAGGTGCAGTTTATGGCCATTGTCTTGGGAATCCTGCCACTAATGGACATGTTCAGTGTGACACTAGCTCTTAGTGAACTACGCGTAGGTGTAATGGTTTTTCTTTGTAAGCGTCAGAGGCAAAGTCCGCTTCTCCGACACACTCACGGATGCTTTTAACACAAGCGGGGGCATTCCTAGTTTGGTTGTTAGAGACGGTTTCACAGACGTGGGTTCATTCTAGTCCCAGACTAAAAGAAACTTTGGTGAAAAGCTTTTAGTCTAGATCTAGGCTTAATCTGTATGAGGGAGGCTGGTCTTTAGTGATCAGTTTCATGTGAGGCGTTTGTAATGGAAATTTCAGGCTGCTGTGGTCAGTATGGTGTCCGGGACAGGATAATTTTTTTCCCCTCTTTAATCTATTCAGTATCGTAGCATAAAATGTATTGATCTCCCACATTTGCATTCCTCCCAGCTACTGGAGAAGTCTTGGAGATGACTATGGCCTTTCACCATACAACCTCTCGGCTGTGAGGATTTCACGAGAGTTGGCCGCATTTCAAATGTTTGTTCTGTGCTCTTGTATCTTCTCCCAATCACCCCCGGCACCTCTCCACACTCTGTCCACTCTTCGTCAACGCTTTCTTTTTCCTCTGCTCTTCCTCCTCCTCCTCCTCCTCCTCCTCTTCACCACTCTGCTCATCTCCGCTCTGACTCTGCTCCTCTCCTCTTTTGTGAGGCCCAGTGTTGCGCGACCCTACCCATCTCTCTCTCTCTCTCTCTGTCTCCGTCCCCATCCCCCTCCTTCCCTCCTTCTCTCCCTCTCTCCCTCTCTCTTTGGACTGTACATTAAACATAAGGAGAGGGGGCAATTAGAGTGCACTCGCTCCACCTGGCTGATGCATATATTTATTGGGCAGGTTCTCCCCCGGACTGCCGGGCCGACGAAGGCTGTGGACCCCATAGTTCTCCCTCCCACTCCCTCTTTTCCCTTCTCTTCTTCCTCCCCTCTCTCCTTCTCTCTCTCTCTCTCCCTCTCTCCTTTACTTCATATCTCTTTTTATTTCTTTTTCGTTTTCTTTTTTTTATTATTGTGGATGGAGGTTTGGGGAGGTTAGCGGGGGGCTTCGGGGGCTGCTAATGAAGAGCTTTGGTGCTGCCCTGACCCCGGACGACCCCTAGAGTCCGCGCTGACCTCTCTGCAGGGCCCATGGCCTCCCAGTGGCTCCGCGTTCTAGGCCCTGCTGTGTTTGGGGGGGGGGGTGTTGGAGGAGGAGGAGAGCGGTGGTGGTGGGGTTTGGGCGGAGGGGGGGAGTGTCGAGGGGCGTCCAGGGCCAGATAAGGCTTTGTGGAGCCGGAGGGCTTGACTGATCTACCCGCACCCCTGTGTGAAAGAACCAGTGCCCACGCACTGTTGGAGTGGATACCAGCATGTTCGTGTGTATGTATACACACACACACACACTCACATTAATACAACTCACTGAGTAATAATACACACTCATAAATGTTTATTCAAACACTTAGACATGTGCACACATGATCTGAGGCATGCAGAATCACATTGATATATTACACACAAACGCATGCACAGAAACACACACAGATTCACACGCACGCTCTCCCCCATCTACACTTACTACACACACATTTCAGTGAGCTACTTCACGCTCAGTTGCGCGCACACACTGCACAAACGGTTTGTGTTCTGGTGTTACCCAACCTATTGATTTTTGTGTTATGCTGAAAGAAAGTTTTAAAAGGAAGCGTTGCGAAGGAGATGAGCCTGTAGACCTCATGCCCTGGTGCAGCTGGAGCCTTTGTTCTTCAGCAGTGTAGCTAAGTTAAGCACGCCTTTGATTCATTTACTCTTCATATGCCATGCACTCTCTTGCTGGCAGTTAGTTGTAAAGCATGCTGGCTTTAAAAAAAAAAAAATAAAAAAAATAGAAAAGCACTCGGACAGCGGCGACCTCCACCGAGGCAATATAGATTCACCGACACGATTCAAATTCCAGACGGTGTTCAGAATCACCACCGAACTTTAATCATCTGTTCCTTATTCCAATACCCGCGTTGTCTGAAAATTTCATCCAAATCCGTGCCGTGCTTTTAGAGTTATTTTGTACACAGACAGACAGATAGACTGACAGACAACAAAAACATAACCTCCGTAGCAGAAGTAATAAACTGCTGGCTGTTTAGAAAGTGACACACGAAAGCAGCCTGAGCATTGAGAACACATGCTGATGCAGAGAGCTCACTGCTAGTGAGTAAGGATGATACTACTGCGTTTCCATAACCGCCTGTGTGTGTTTGAAGTTCCATTTGTCCTGTGACAGAACAACTGTGTTTGACTGTGTTTGCCTAAGTCAAGCAGAAGAATGTCAGCAGGAAAATTTGCAGAGATGTCTCTGTCTCGACAAATCTACCACTTTGGTTTTACAAACGGTTTTACAGGATGTCATGTTGCTCCTTGCTCCAAGGCTGGACTGGAGCGAGACTGTGGGTTCTTAAATGGCCTCCTCAGGTGGACGGCCAGACAGGTCGAGCCTCGGGTTTGCCAGAGAGAGAGAGAGCAATCCAACGGCGGCATTCGGGTTCACCTGTGTCACAGTGAGGCTTCCATAGTGCACCTGCCATGTCTCGTTCACCAAATTGATTTTAGCCGTGAAACCGGCTTCTCCCTTCCTTCCTCCTCCTCCTCCTCCTTGTCTTCCATCCTGTGGCCTGACATATGGGCATCTTTGCCCCTGGAAGGAGAGAGCGCAGTGAGCATTTAGCTCCTTCAGAGGCAGGCTGTCACGGCCGCGGCCAGCCCTCCCCACTGGCCTCTCCAGCCTCCTTGGCTGCCTGAGTAAAGGCCTGCGTGGGCCTAGATGTCAAGAGTGTGTGTGTGTGTGTGTGTGTGTGTATGTGTGTTTTGTCATACTTTGTACTTGGTGTTTCCTTGTCCGATTTTCTCTGCTGCTCTCTCTCTGTCTCTCTTTCTCTTTCTCTCTCTCTCTTTCTTTCTCTCCATGAGAGAATGCATGCCTCCTGCCGAGAAGAGAATAATAAAGAGTGCAAACAGCAGGGTGATGCTGGAGAAACAATTAAAGTCATTCTATGTTTCAGAGCAAAAGAAAATGGAGGGAACACAGAGAGAGAGAGAGAGAGAGAGAGAGAGAGAGGAGGGGGTGCTAAAAAGATTTACAGTAATGACATGTACAAAACATGTATGTGTGTGTGTACGTAAGGTGTGTTCACTACAGTTTGCACTGAAAACGTTAAGTGTGAACCTTTTTATTTTTTTTTATTTTCAAATGTACACAGTGCTGTTGCATCTGGTGTAGTAGCCAGTCCCACTGCTTAGTAGTGAAAGGTGGGCTTATTGTTGCAGCATAGGCAGCCTATGAGGGAGCCTGTATCAGTCACACTCTTAAAAACTGCACTATTTATATATGCACCCAGAAAACAGAGGCCAACTCCTGCCTTGTGACTTCTCGGGCTGCTCCAGGCTCCTGTAAGTCTACTGTAAGTCTCCTCTAACACACACACACACACAGTTGTGTGCTCTCAAGAAGTGCTCAAACACACTCCAAGAAAAGCACCAGAGTCCTCCAAATCCTAGTGCCAGTATTTAAAGTACCCCTTTGTAAACTTTACTTTTTGTAAATGTGTGTTACATAATCTGAGCCAGAGCAGACTTCCACATGTGGAACTTGTGTGTATGTGTGTGTGTGTGTGTGGGTGTGTGGACATTCCTTAGGATGCCCTCCTTTACCCTGGCCTTGTGTCTGTCGCCCCGGTCGGCACACACAAGGACCAGTCCGCTACCGGACACAGGATGGGCGAGGAGCGTGGAATTTTTTAACAACAACAAAAAAAGTTTCAGCCCCCAGCACCACACACACACACACACACACACACACACACACACACAGACACACACACACACCACCCCTCATCCTCTTCTATTCTCCACCACTCACTCCACCATCAGCCCCAGCAGTCCAACCCCACCCTACAGAATTCTCTGTTTACTTTATCTGGCTTGACTTTCCTCCATCTCCTCTCTCTGTCCATCTCTCTTTCTCTCTCTCTCTCTCTCTCTCTAATAAATGCTTTATGTCACCATCAAACAGGGGGCCTGCCTGGCTCCTGGGCTGGCATAGGGGGAGTGCAGGCAGAAAGAGAATAGGATATGGCAGGGTGAGGGAGGTTGTGGATTGCAGGGCCTTGTTGATGGAGGCATGGGGCGTGGAGAGGGGGGAGAGTGTGGAGGAGCTGCGGGTCTTCTAAAAAATGTAGAGCTTTTCTCTCTCTCTCTCGCTTTCTCTGTCTGTCTTCTTTTTTTTTGCTGTTGTTGGTCTGCTATTTGGTGCTCCTTCTCTCTTTCTCTTTCTCTCCCCCCCCCCCCCCCCCCCCCCCCCCCCCCGTCTGCTTCTATAGACGGTCTGCTGTTGACCGGCAGTGTTGATAAGGCGCTCAGGGAGACGTCCGTCAGGAACTCCGCTCCGCTCAATCATGCAGCCCTGCGTCTGATGACCTGTGTGTGTTAGAGAGAGCGTATGTGTGTATGAGTGTGTGAGCACATTGCTTGTTGCCTAGGCGCCATTGATACAGTACACACACGCACACACACGCACTCACACTATTGCAGAAGCTCTAGTTCGAACTCCATGCCCTCAGACCAACTTGAGTTTGTTAGCCTGACAGGCTAACTGCAACTGTACAGCCTTAAAACATGGAGAGACAAACCAACTTAATGCACAATTTGCCCCCTATTTTGTGTTTGTCTCGCTCATGCTATGCATTCATGGGCAGGTCCATAGAAATGTGCGAGCTCCACGCAAACAAGTGGGTGACTACATACGTTGGTTTTGTGCTTAAACTTTTCTACTATTTAAAAGCAGAAATAATTCAGACTGTGATCAGATGTGTGAAGTTGTGCCATATCAAAGGCAGAATTTAGTTTTGTCGGCCTTTTAACATTTTACTTTTGCTCTTTCACAACATAAACACTAATGGAGTGTTTTAAAGGGTAGCATTACTGACAGGCATCAGCTCTCTGTTTGATGGCGTCTTGTTAACATGATGCTGCATTTTTTTTACCACTACAAATTTCATGTCCTCCATGGTTGATTCACTTCAACAATCCACGCCATTTTGTGGTTCCAGCACAGAGACCACATTCAAACTATGAGATATGAGGCTAAATAAGTAGTAAAAAGAGAGACTATAGTGTGCTGTTTCTTAGTGCACCAATGTAAAAATTGTTTGTTCTTGCTAGCTATAATGTCCACTGCCTTTGTCAGCTGAAAGAGCAGTTAAGGTAGTTGGTGTCTTGTAGGAGTAATTGTAAAAATCTTGGTGTCTGTTTCTCCAGTATAGTATTTATAGTGTGTATACTGAATTGCACATAGGAACGCCTGGTGCTTTTATTATTGCCCCCAGATCTGTTGTCCGTTTCCTGCTCTAAATGTGGGGCTCATTCCCCAGTTAGATTCTACCTCAGTTGATTTTTAGTCTTAGGAAAATCGCAACCTCAAGCTGAACTTTGGAGCCTTCGAGCGGGCCTACAAGATAACCAGCCAAAGACTCGCCGCACATCAATTTGTTCTTTGTTAAACTTTCACTCGTCCGGAGACACCTTGTGGTCTGCGCACTGCACAGTGATGGTTATCCATTATTCATACATGGGTAGATGGATGGAGTTTTTTTTTTTTTTTTTTTCTACACAGGTCTGGGAACAGTGTGTGGGAGGGGGCTTTTGTAATCCAGGTGCTGCGCTGGGGTCTGCCGGGCTGCCCTGCTGGTGTTCGTGGGTGTCGGTGAATGAGAGGGGCAGGGGGTGAGTTATGGGGAAGGGCTTCTGCCACACTGCGTTTGAAGCCCAGATCTTCCGTCCGCCAACCAACGCAGCTTGTGTGCTTGTACTTATGTTTAAAGAGATGATGGCTAGCTAATTTAGCATTCTTCACATAGAGGCTCTCTCTTTCTCTCTCTTTCTCTCTTTCTTTCCCTTTCACTCTCTCTCTCTCTCTCTCTCTCTCTCTCTCTCTCTCTCACTCACTCTCTTTCTCTCTCACACACACACATACACACACACACACAACACACACAGGTGCATGAATTTGCATACATGCATTTCACAAAACATATACCCAAACATTACATATCTTAGGTGTACACTGTACTTTTGTGTAGTTCTTAGAAAAACCCACACCCTGCACCCAAACACACACACACACACAAACAAAATACAAAAGCAAATCTGAGGACTGAAAGGAAAGGGGCCTCTTTAAGCCCAAACAAAGCGAGCGTGCGCCCGTCTCTGAAGGAGCTCGATGGCGGAGTTAATCTGTCCTCCGGTGGCACAAAAGAAGGAGCTGGCAGAAAGGGGTGGGAGTGTGGTGTGAGTGTGTGTGTGTGTGTGTGTGTGTGGTGTGTGTGTGTGTGTATGCTGTAATGCCTAATCAAGTCTGTATCAAAGTAAATAATGCTGTAGCGTGAAATTGGAAGCTCAAGTCAAAAAGCACTCCCCAGCTTGTTCTACAGGATAAGGCAATTAGGGCCTTCCATTCTTAAAACCTCTCATACAGCCAGCCAAGGGCTGAGACAGTCATTGTGTGTGTGTGTGTGTGTGTGTGTGTGTGTGTGTGTGTGTGTGTGTGTGTGTGTGCGTGTGTGCATGCATTTGTGTGTGTGTTACATGAAAGATTTCATGTATGCTTGTATTTCTGTGAGTGTGTGCATGTGCAAATCAGTTTGTGTGTGTGTTGTGTGTGTGTGTGTGTGTGTGTTGTGTGTGTGTGTTGTGTGTGTGTGTGTGTGTGTGTGTGCGTGCGTGCGTGCATGTGGGTGGGTGTCGCGTGGCTCTCCCTTTCCTTGCCCTTATCTCCTGCGTAGCTCGATGGGGGGTTTTGTTGGTGGTACACTCCGAGCTCATCTATTTCTGGAGGGTCCCCAAAGACTCAGGCGATCCTATGAGGCTCTCCTCCTCCCTCTCTCTCCCTATCTCTCCCTCCCTCCGTCTCTCTCTCTCTCTCTCTCTTCCCCCTCCCTCTTTCTCTCTCTATCTCTCTCTCTCTTTCTCCCACTCCTCCTCCTTCTCCTCCTCCTTCTCCTATTCCTCGTAGGTCACAAGCGTCAAATGCTCTGCTTTCTCTGCCCTTCTCCACTGAGTAGGTGTCAGTTAGGGCTGGTGGGAAGAGAAGAGAGATGAGAGGGGGAGAGGAGAGGAGAGGAGAGATGAGATGAGATGAGAAGAAACAATAATAGAGGAATCTTGAGAGGCTGTTGATTTTCCCCTGTTCAGGAGTGTGTGTGTGTGTGTGTGTGTGTGTGTGTGCGTGTGGAGAGGGATGCTCTGCTACCGTCTCCTCTCCCAGCCCCCGTCCCCGTTTGATGGCATCATTGTGGAGTGAACGCGATTACGCTGTTGTCCCGGGCGTCAGCGCCTGTGAACCCGTGTCGCGCTCAATGACAGCGGGAGACAGCCGATGTGATTTAATCATGTCAGTTCCTCCGCTGTGCAGTGTTGGGTTCCACTGTGCTGTGCTCCTCTGCTCTGGTCTCCTCTTCCCTCCTCTTCCCTCCTCTCCTCATTCCTGCTCTCCTCTCGTCTCCTCCTCCTCCTTTTCTCTCCTCTCTCCTCCTCTTGTCTCATCTCTTCTCCTCTCGTCTAGCCTCATCTCGTCTTGTCTTCCTCCTCTGCTTATATCTGTCTCGTCGTCTCTCTACATCTTTCCTCATTACCCTGTTTTCCCCTCCCTGCACTGTCTATCCTTCACTTTTCTCTCTCTCTCTCTCTCTCTCTCTCTGTCTGCCTTGTCTTCTCTCACTCGCTGTCTGTCTCTGTTTCTGTGGATCGCTCAACTCTCCGTCTCTCTCTCTTTCCCCCTCACTCTCTCGGTCTTGCCCTCTCTTCCTCTACCTCCTCTCCCTCTCTCCCTCTCTCTCTCCCTCTCCCTCTCCCTCTCTCTCTGCCTCTCTCTCGTGCTCTCTGGTGTTTTATGTACAAGCTGCAGGTATATTGAAAACATTTTTCCTCGCGGCTTTGACAGGAGAGATGGGTGAAAAACAAATTTCAGATCTGAGAGCCCCTTTAATCTCGCCTGTGTAGCTCGCTTCCGAAAATGGCAAATGTACAGCAGGCTGTGTGCGTGCGTGTGTGTGTGAGCGTGCGAGCGTACGTGCGTGTGTAAATAAGTAAATAAATTCAGCTTTAATGTGCCTGTCTATGTGTTTTGAGTGGGGGATTTGGACTGTGGATTGACAAGCCCTTGCCACTACGCCTCAGTATAAGTGTGTCTGATATTTTATTCATTATTTTCTGCATATGCTTTGTATTTTGCGTTATTTGCAATGTGTTTGCGGTTGCCATATCTTTTTGTGTTTGGGCTTTGTTTCTGTGTCTGTGTTACTGTGTGTGTGTTTGTGTGTGTGCTTTTCTTCTGATGTGTGTGTGTGTGTGTGTATGTGTGTGTACCTGCATGTTTGTGTGTGTCGCAGAGGGTGAGGGTGGGGGTGCTGGGACTGAGGAAAAAGCCTGGTTGACTCTGCACCCAGGGCTTTCCTCAGGAAGAGGCTACTGACGACACAAGCAGGAAACATTGCCATGATCTGCCAGGAATGTGCCACGTGTGTGTGTGTGTGTGTGTGTGTATGTGTAGCTCTGTTGTTTGTGCAATCAAGTGTGTGAAAGGTTGTGCTTTCAGCATGTGTGAGCCAGTGAGCTGTAGGCAGTCAGGTTTCCTGCCTTTGTGCTCTCAGGCCTGCTTGCAGTGGATGAGGACCCTGTCCTGGTTAGTATGAGCTGTGTGTGCGTGTGTGTGTGTGTGTGTGTGTGTGTGTGTGTGTGTGTGTGTGTGTGTGTGTGTTGCCTCTGTCTCTTACAGAGTGCTGCTTGAAAGGTGAAACTCAATCACTGTAAACACTGGTCAGTGTCAGTATCAGTCTGATAGCCCTCTTGAGCTGTCAGTCTTTGTGTGTGTGTGTGTGTGTGTGTGTGTGAGATATATGATAGCTAGTGAAAGGAGTAAGGTCTCAAGATTAATACTCTTTATTGTATGTCTGCATATGCTCCCACCACACACACACACACACACACACACACACACACACACACACACACACACACACACTCACACACACACACACATACTGGACCAGAAGAAGTGCGATCTGGCACGGAGCACTGCAACTCGTGTAATTCTGCTGTTTTACGGCAAACTGGGACAGTGCGTGGGAATAGGGGCCCTTCCACATCTGTCAATTGTGGGGTGCCTGGCTCAGCCCCTGCCTATGCCAGGAGAAGAGAGTCTGCAGCCAGGCTGAGGCACTGCCCTCCACTGATGCAATGCTAGGGTCTCGCCAGCAGAGAGGGAGGCAGGGAGGGAGAGAGAGAGGAGAGAGAGAGAGAGAGGGATGA
>PYXC01002152.1:1267500-1275000 GCA_015244755.2 Tenualosa ilisha | reverse complement strand
CATCCTAGCTGCCTCTAGTGTGTGTGTATGTGTGTGTGAGAGAGAGAGAGAGAGAAAGAGATTTATATTCAGGAATATAATGATGCACCTAATGTATTATGACATGTGATCCTGTATATAGCTTAACCATGTCTCTGTGCTTTGATGAAATTTGTTGTTTCTGACATAGTGCATAAGGCAGTGGTCATGTTTGGTGTGTGTGTGTGTGTGTGTGTGTGGGAGTGAGTGAGTGTGTCTGTTCTATTTCGTTTGTATGCTTATTTTAAGTCATCGTTGTGGGTGTGTGTGTACCTGTGTGTTTCAGTGGATGCTGATCCTCACTCGGGATGCTAATCTTTACTCAGATAAATGAAACTCCTCCTACGGTGTATTCACAGAGGCTAACAGTCTGCTACATGCTTGTGTGTGTGTGTGTATGTGTGTGTGTGTGTGTGTGTGTGTTTTGTGGTGTCTTTAACTCGCTCGTTTGATCTCTACCCTCGCATCGCCGGCGCACTGATTGCTGTGTTGCCGACAGCAACACTGGTGTCAATGAGCACAGAGCGCCGTAATGTTGCAGCTTAACATTGCTTAAGTGTGTGTGTGTGGTGTGTGTGTATGTGTGTGTGTGTTGCTTAACGGGGACCCTGAAATGCAAATATCTGCACCCGCCCCACTCCCTCTACCAGTGAGGTAATTAACAGGCAGGGTAATTTCAATAGGATCGGAATAACGAGTGTTAAGTATTCCGAAGAAAGGCTTTTTTTTTTTTTTTTTTTTAGCATGTGCCTGTTTTTTTTTGTTTTTCTTCTCTCGCTCTCTGTTTGTGTGTGTTTGTGTTTGTGCAGCCCTTAAGGGATTGAACCCCCCCACCCCCCACACACACTTAAATAATAGTTTAAAGAGAGAATGAGAGCGAGTGTAGAGGGAGAGAGAGAGAGAGAAAGAGCGGTCCACCCCTGCAATGCTGATAAACACTTAATGCTTTCTCTGGGATGCAGACTTATCCTGCTTCTGCCTCACACACACACACACACACCACACACACACACACACACACATAGGCATACCGTATGTATAATATTTTCACATTGCACAGTGTAAAATAGACAAGGCCTAAAAATCATTTCTCATAATGAGCTTCACATTTCCTATCAGTAACTCATTCCTGCCTTGAGCTTGCTGCATTGTATTCAGACACATACGTATATGCACACACAATCACGCTTTTCCCCTCAAACACACACACACACACACACACACACTTATACCATTCAGTCTCAGAGGGCCCAGCAATTGGCCCCTGTTGCAAGCGATCTCCGCCACGCTGGAGGATGGTTTGGTGTTTGGGGCGGAAGCGGCCCACATGCCTCACATCTGTATGGCAGGCCTGCGAGACAAGCCAAGCCTCGGCCTGGCTGCTGATCGCATTACTGCTCTGAGGGTATCCAAGGTAACCCACTCCGACATGTTGGAGTCATTAGAGCCAGCTAGCCTAGCGCACCCTCCGGATCAGCGCCGCTGTTTTATAGACGAGCACTAACGTCTGACATTTGGCGGGGTGAGGGATGCAGAGGGACAGAGTAACTACTGGATTCAAATTATGGGTACCAGTGTGGAAGTGCTTTAAAATGACTGGAAGTGTGGAAACTTCCAGAAGAAAAAATGCCATTGGTATGTGGAGGTTGGCCTCACCTGTCTGCATAGTATTTTGCACTCTCCCAGTTACATTCGCTGTACCAACACACACACACAAACACTCACACTACACAAACATCTCATTACATATACATATACAACACACACAAAAAAGCAACACATTAACACACAGTCACACAATCTCATTCAGCCTTGCAGACACACACATACACACACACACACACACACACACAAGCACATACTCCCAGATCGTGCCCCCCCTACTGATTTCTGGGTTCACACTCCGAGTGCTTGGCACTCATGAGACTTGGAGGGGGGTATAAATATGGAAGTAAATTAATACCCTCGTACTGCTAATGAAGGCTAGCAATTCCCAGCAGAAAAATCAGGAAAATGCTTTTATTAGAATGTTTTTTTTTAATCTCTTTCTAATGACTTTTTACCTTTCTGTTTTCCCTTTCTCCCTTGCTTCTTCTCTGCCTCTTGCTGTTTTTCTCTGTCTCTGTTTCCGTTTTTTTCCCTTTCTGTCTCCCTCTCACTTATGCGGTCTCTCTCTGTGAGTTTGACATTGTTTGTGCAACGTGGTGAGCGCACTGTGAGGTCTTCATAATCCACAGGGTAGCTTTCTCTCGCTCTCTCTCTCTCTCTGTCTCCGTCTCTCTCACTTACTCTCTCTCTCTCTCTCTCTTTCCGTTTCTTTCATTCTTTCTTTTCTGATAGGGCTGAAGGGTTTGACTCAGTGCTGTATCGTCGCCATGGGAAACAGCTGTAACCCTGTGGCGCACATCTGCTGAGCCCATCCCGACGCCATTGTCTTCACCCCGCCACACCTGTGTCTGTGTGTGTGTATGTGTGTGCACATGTGCGTGCATACTCTCTTCAAGTCTGCAGATGTATGTGTATGTTTGTTTATATAATTTAAGGTGACAAGATGTTTATGCGTGTGTGTTTGTTTGTTTGAGTGTGTTTTGGTGTGTGTGTGTGTGTTTCTGTGTGCACAGTGCAACTCTGCCTGTGTCACATGAGTGACATCATCTCATTTCTCCATGGTAACAACAGCACGGTGTGTGGGCTCATTGTGGTTGTACTCAGCGCCAAGTTCTCTGACCCTGGTCAGTTTCATCAGAGAGTAAACAAACCCCATCATGACCAGAGGAGGCATTAGCCACTCAGCCGCTCTGATCTTAGGATGCTACCTGCTAGCGCAGGCTAGCATGTCATTGCTTTCTGATACTCTATGAGTGTATGAATTGTAGTGCTAGATATAAGCTGTGTGTGTGTGCGTGTTTGTGTGTCTTGTTTCAGCTGTTGTGTGCTACCATGTATCTAGTGGGTGAAGTCTCTCCAAGTTGGATGTTGACCCACTGTGGTTCAGAGCTGAACTGTGTGGGAGGCACAGGATTGACAGTGCCTCTGGCTCCATTGTTTTTAAACAATGTGTGTGTGTGTGTGTGTGTGTGTTGTGTGTGTGTTTATGTGTCTGTGTGTGTTGTGTGTGTGTGTGTGTGTCTGTGTGTATGTGTGTGTCTGTGTTTGTGTGTGTGTTGGTGTGTGAGTGTGTAGCCTGAAGGTGAATGGACTGGCAGTTGCTGTGGCATTCAATGTGGAGGTATTGTTTGGCATAGTACCATCCTCAACACACACACACACACACACACTCACAGACATACACATACACGCGTACCTCCACACACACACACACACACACACACACACACACTGCCACCACCGCTCTGTCTCTCTGCCTGAATACCCTCCAATATTCTCTCTCTAATGAGGCATTTAATGCAGGATGAGTGCTCCTGTGATTGGGCGTAATTTAATGTTTTGCCCCCCCCCTCTCGCTCCCTCCACTGGGAAGTCGTGTCTTGAAGAATCAAGCCCCTGGACTTCCCTGCCTCTGCCCCGTGGTTTTCGGCTGACCCGTGCTATGCTGGGTTGTGTTTGTGTTGGGAGACGCATTTGTTTTTTTTTTTTCTTTTCTTTCTTTCTTTCCTTTTTTTTTGTTTGTTTTTTGCTTCATCAATTTCTCCTTTTTTCCACGTCCATCTCCATCTCCGTTTGTCCTTCACTACCCTTCTGACGTCTTCCTTTTTAGCGCATAGGGAATAAGAGGAAATGAGAAATAATCCGTTTTTTTTTTTTGGGTGGGAGGGTGGTATGTGCGTAAGGGGTGGGGTGAGGTGGGTTGTGGGGAGGGGGTGGTATGGCGAGCTGTCTTTGTTTGCCAGTGATCCGTGCTATAGCTCCCTGCATGCACTAAGTGAAGTACTGAGACCGAGACAGAGTGCATTAACAACCAGCTTCTTTTTTTGTCCCTGTTTGTGTGTGTGTGTGTGTGTGTGTGTGTGTGTGTGTGTGAGTGAGTCCGTACACCTGCCATGTGGAGCCTTGAAGACCGTGCAGTAGCATTACCCTGGCCCGACGTGGCTTGAGGGGGTGGGGGTTAGTGTGTGTGTGTGTGTGTGGGGGGGGGGCTGCTGGGGCTGCTCGATGGACTGCAGAAGGGGTTGACTTGAGGGGGCGGCCCGTGGCGGTCCAGTCTTCCAGCCTGCACTCGCTTTACTGGAAAAGCCCGGCGAGTGAGTAGGCCCCGGGTCCCAGGGAAAAACAGCAGCGCGCCGCGGAGGCGTCAGAGCCGGGAACGGCGGCCATGGAAGGAGTTCCATCGGGAAGGGGAGGGATGTGAAACGATAGAGTGGAGCCATTGACAGAAAAGAGAGAGAGAGAGAGAGAGAGAGAAAGAGAGAGAGAAAGACAGAGAGGAGAGAGGTGTTTGGACAAGCAGCTCCGGGGAGAGAGATGGGGCATGTGGAGCCAAAATGGACTAGGCTTCACTCCTAGGAGTGAGGGAGGGAGGGAGGGAGAGAAGGAGGGAGGGAGGAAGTGAGAGAATGATGGGGAGGGTGATAGAGAGGGAAAGAGAAATAACAAAAGAAGGTAAAGTACAGAGAGGCATGGTAAGAAACAAAGAGAATGATAAAAAAGGGGAGAGGGAAACAGACAGTGGTGGAGAGGGAGGAGGAGAAGGAGGAGAAGAAGAAAAGAAGGAGGGAATGGGCAGAAAAAAAGAGAGGGAAAGGGCAGGAGGAGAAGTTCCACAAATGAAAGAGTGAGGTGCGTGAGGTGCATCGGCACAGAACCAGGACTTGGATCCTGGTGTGCTGTGTGTGTGTGTGTGTGTGTGTGTGTGTGTGTGTGTTTGGGTGAGGTGCATCGGCACAGAACCAGGAGTTGGACCCTGGCGAGCGGGGAGGCTCCTGGCTCTGGATTCTCAGGCTCCTAACAAGCGGGCCATTCTGGTCCGGGCCCTGCCCCATCCAACACGTGCGTCTCAGGGCCTGGTCCCCTGGCTGAAGGGGGAGGAGGGAAGGGGAGACAGCAGGCGGTGTGTGTGTGTGTGTGTGTGTGTGTGTGTGTGTGTGGGTTGGGGGGGTGGGGGGACTGTGGAGAGGTAGGGAGGAGAATTGGGGGGGGGAGGCGGAGTGGGCCAGCTTTAGGGAAAGCTCCGCGGCCGAGCCTGTTGCCCTTGGCTGCGAGGCGGAATATGAAACACTGAAGTGTCACTGGAGCTGAGTTCACACCGACCACCCTGCTGAGAGACGCCTGGACCACAGGAGTGTGTTTTTGTGTGTGTGTGTGTCTGTGTCTGTCTGTTTTTGTATGTGTGTGTGTTTGCTGGTGTGAGTATGTTTGTTTAAGATGGAGACAGATTGTCCATATGCTTGTGTGTGTGTGTGTGCGTTTGTGTGTGTGTGTGTATGTGTGTTTCTGTGCCCAAATCCCTTGCACTCATGATGAGCATATAACGTGGAAAGAATGTTTTCAGGCTGGCATGACTGGCTGCACTGGAGGTTGGTAGGCAGAGAGGGTTGGGGGTGGCAGAGTGGGGACTCTTTTGGGGGGTGGGGGTGGCACATGAAGAGGGATGAGGGGGGTGGGTGGGTGGGGGCGGGGGATCGAGGAAGTGGTTTAGAGAATCTGCAGCGCTGTGCCGTGCCGGGGGGAGCACATCTAACCACATTTTCCTCCAGCACGAACAATCCTTTCCGCTCTGGTCAGGGTTTCAACTCAGCCTTTGGGCCTTGCTTTTTTCTGTGTGTGTGTGTGTGTGTGTGTGTTATGTGTGGCGTGTGTGTGTGTGTGTGTGTGTGTGTGTGTGTGAGAGAGAGAGAGTCTGTGTGTGAGCTCCAAACTCCAAACTGCTGGCACAGGAGATTAGGCCTTTGTACCGAGGAGGATGTGCAAGAGTGTTCTCACACAGCTCTCCTATAAAGGAGACTGCTACTGCTGCTACCCAAGCACCAGGTTTCAAAACTGTGTCTGTGTTGTGTGTGTGTGTGTGTGTGTGTGTGTGTGTGTGTGTGTGTGTGTGTGTATGCCTTGTGTGCTTCACATGTCAGGGTTGACCTAAAAAGAGATTCCTTTTGACTTACAAAAACATGCACATCAATTATGTTTGGCTATCTGTGTGTGTGTCCAGAGTAAGAGTTGGCCTATTGAGGGTTATGTTAGGGTGGAGGAATGTCTTTAGTGTGTGTGTGTGTGTGTGTGTGTGTGTGTGGAGGTAAGGGAATGTGTTCATTGTGTCCTGACGGCTGCCATTTCCTGTTTGTGTGGCAGCAGAGCTTCCTTCCTTTCTCCGCTTGTCTCTCCTGCGTGCCCAGGAAAACCTTCATATTTCACACACACACACATACACACACACACACACACTCCCTCGTCTCTGATCCTGTTGTTTGCCTACCTGTTTTTTGCACCTCTTAAAAAGAACATGAAAACAAACCCTACAAAGCAAACAACCCAGCGCACGCTCCAAAGAAGCGCTTTGAAGTTCGCCGAATCACACGCAAGACTGCATCTCGTGTCATTCCGTGTGTTTTACTTGTCGTTTTTTTGTTTTCCCCCCTCTCCTCTTCCTCCTCCTCCTCCTCCTCCTCCTTCTCTTTTACTCTGTCTCTTATGTTGCTAGGGTTCTCTTGGAGACTTTCAGGAATATTTGTTTGTGGGATTTACACAAAAGGAATGTTTTTTAGAGAGCATATTTTGTAAGCAAGTGTCTTTTTTTCTAACCAAGCTAATTTTGCCCTCCCCTGTTTCTTCTCTCTCTCTCTCTCTCTCTCTCTCTCTGTCTCTCTCTCTCTCCTTCATCATCTATCTCTGTCTGAACAGCGGTGGAGGAGGGCGAGACATCGACGGAGTTTGCAGGCAGCTGGGACTCCTCGTCGGTCCAAACAGGTACGAACTTTGTTGTTGTAGGCGCGCCGCTTGGTTGGCGTTGGCCGGCGTTTCGCGGTCAGGGCCGCAGGGGCGCAGGAACGAGCGCAAGCCTGCTGGAGATGTCACATTCCAGGCCCTCTGGGGGGAAACCCAGACCCGCACTGAAGACTCACTAATATCTCTAATATCAATTCCACATGGCCTGGAGCCCACATCCAGTGAGATTGAGGGATAGAGAAAATGAGTAGGAGGGAGGGACAGAGAGGGGGGATTGATGAAGAGGTAGAGAAACAGAGGCATGCTGGCTGACAGTAGGAGAGAGTTACTAAAAAACAAACGACACAGAAGCTGTTATTCCGTGTATTGCAATACAGTATCACAATACTGATTAACATAGAAATAAATAATTGCAGTAATGAATAACATGGCAGTATGTTGTGATGTTTGTAATGTAAGCTGATGTTAATAGTGTTATAGTGTTTATCTCTCTGTCAATAAAATTTGAGCAATAATTACATAATCAGATAGTGGCATCAGCATTTGCGCTCATCACACAACCTCATAGTACATTTATTGCAGTTTAGCCAAAAGGAATTAAGGGGGGGGGGAGTATTCATTCAGTGTTTTAAAGATGAAAACAGA
>PYXC01002152.1:1242500-1252500 GCA_015244755.2 Tenualosa ilisha | reverse complement strand
CAGTCTCTCCTCACAGCCACCCAAAGCAAATAGGCTATGGGTCTCTGCAGCGTTTGACTGAATGGCTGTTTTACTCGTGGCGAGGGACAGCGCTTGATTTTTCTCCGTCACGGCTGGTTGTGTTCGAATGGGGCTAATTTTGTTGGGCGCTTTTTATGAAATGTTCATTTTTCACGCTTTCCTTTTACTGGAAAGGCTGAGAAGAATGTTAGAAAATCTTGAGAACTGTGACATTTCTTTTAATAGAAGGGAATGTAATAATAATGACAGACGTGCTAACTGTGCCAGGTCTTTATGAGTTCACTAGAGCAAAAGGTGCATATGTTCATCTTCTAATTGTTTGTTTGTGTGTGTGTGTGTGTGTTTGTGTTTGTGTGTGTGTGTGTCCCTTAGATGTCCCTGCCCAGGAGAAGGAGGCGGAGTCCAAGGAGACACGTGGGGCCGTGGAGGACGGCGAACAGAGTGTGACCAGTCATGATGACCGCATCGGTGACGATGACCTGGACGATGAGTCCATCTTCACCTGTGATAACTGCCAGCAGGACTTTGAGTGCCTGGCTGACTTGACCGAGCATCGCACCAACCACTGCCCTGCAGGTATGACTGTGTGTGTGTGTGTGTGTGTTTGTGTGTGTGTGTGTGTGTGTGTGTCTCTCTCTCTCTGTGTATGTGTTTACTTCGATCTGTCTTCTCTGTTTCAACTGAGTTAAACTTTGTGACACAATTTTTTCCATTGCCGTTTTTCCAAGTGAATCATGTGAATGATCTAAACACACAATCAAGTGAATTTTGAAATATAAACACACTATCCTTCAGAGATCTTCCAAAAACGTTAAGCACCCACTTCCAGTTTAAGTGGAAGGTGGACGAGGGCCTAGAACACAAAAAACAAAGCGCTAGAGAAGAACCAGAGATGCTGAAGAATCTGCCAGAAACCAAATACTAAACGTGTGACTCAATCACATATCTGTTGTTTATCCTTCTTGTTTATCTTTTAGGAACATTTGTTGTATAATTATCTGAAAATGCAGGGTAGATTTCAAAACCGAATCAAGAGATGTGGAAAATGAATAGTTAAGCATGTTGGGTGGGATGTGTGTTTACAAGTCCAGGCAGTCTGAATAGCAGCCATTGCATAGCTCTGCTATTCACAAATGAATCTCTGCAAAGATGTCTGCTCTATGTTGATTTACAGGTAGAGATAACATAATGCAAATAGCTATGTGGAGGTCTAAAATGGATGAGAGCCATTGATTTATATGTCATACTGCACAGAACAGGTGTGTGTGTGTGTGTGTGTGTGTGTGTGTGTGAGAGAGAGAGAGGGAGACGGTCAGTCAGTCTGACTCCTCGGATGCTAACTGTCTTCCCCTGCTGCCACAGCAGTGTTTCTTGCATGACTCCTCCGTCTTCGTCTCTCAGTGGTTCAAGTCCTCCATTATGGCATGTGAATGAGAGCATATAAATCACACTGTGTGTCTGATTTTCTTGTGACAGTGCATATGTCAGTTCATTTACATTGTGTGTGTGTGTGTGTGTGTGTGTGTGTGTGTGTGTGTGTGTGTGTGTGTGTGTGTGTGTGATGATTGTGTCTGCCTGCACTTTGTGTCTGAGGATGGCTCCACAGAAAGTGGGCTTGTTTGAAAATGGCACATAGACACACAAACACACACACACACACACACACACACACACTGGTACAGTGGTAATGGCTCGGCACAATGGCCGTAATTAATGAGCAGCTTTGAGTGGCCCTGCAGGGGCGTCTGCTCTCGCTCAGATTAATCAAGGCCCTCCTCTTAACCAGCAGAAAATCCACTGTGAGCGCACAACGAGCTCCTATAGCCCTTGTTTGCCTGTGTGTGTGTGTGTGTGTGTGTGTGTGTGTGTGTGTGTGAGTGTGTATGTTTCCGTTTCCTCGGCATCCTTATAGATTTTGGCAAAACACAAAGACCTTCCACACTCAACAGTTCCACAATTAGTCCAGACATGCACACTAATAAGCCTTGTGTCTGTGTGTGTGTCTGTGTGTGTGTGTGTGTGTGTGTGTGTGTGTGTGTGTGTGTGTGTGTGTATGTGTATGTGTATGTTTACCCGAGAGTTGAAAAGACTGAACACATATAAGAACACACAGAAACACACATGATTGTGAATAAACCTGAACATAATGTGACACACTGTGTGGCCTAAACCCATCATGGGAACTAGTGCTTAGCAGAGGGTAGTTGAAGAGAGGGACAAAGAGAGAGAGAGAGATGCCTTTCAATGCAAAAGCATTTGATAGAAAAAGAGAAAAGCATAGAGAAGAGATCCCTGGAGACAGAGGTCTGGAGATTGCTCTATAATCCTGAGCTTGGGCTGAGGGAATAGGGCACCCCTCCCACACTCATCCCCTTCATAACATAGATTTATTATTATTATTATTATTGGAAATGCTGCACGTTTTAAAAACTATATGTATAAAATAAAATACTCGTTGCAATTAATTCTTTTAAGTTAGCTGAACACTCATGGGAGTGTGTGTGTGTGTGTGTGTGTGTGTGTCTGTGTCTGTGTTTGGGTGTATGTGGGATATTGTCTTCTGGGAAAGAGTGAGTACTGCTTTATTTCCTATCAGATGGGGGATAAACGTATTGAGTGTGTGTGTGTGTGTGTGTGTGTGTGTGTGTGTGTGTGTGTGTGTGTGTGGAGGAGGGAGAGCATTCATGTTGTTTGTGGTGGTGATGCCTTTGAATGAGTGTTGTGTAACTTGTGTGTGCATGCGTGCTTGTTCTGTGGTAGCTTTGCCCAGAATTATATTCTTGCCCACATCTGTGTGTGTGTCTCTCTGTGACTGTATGAATTCTTGTCTGCTCTCTTTCTTTACGTGTCTGTATCATGCACGAGTCTCTGTGTATGTGTGTGTGTGTGTGTGTGTGTGTGGGTGTGTGTGTGTGTGTGTGGAGGCCATCTTGATTCAGAGGTGCAGCGAGGCTCAGTGGAGGCCATCTCGTGGAGAGAGGGGGGGGGTGGGTTGTGGACGATGTCTCCCTGGGTGCCACAGCTCGCTCTTGGCCAATATCGCCGCTCCAACAGCAGGCTCATAAAGCCCCTCAATCAATTTGTTATTATTATGACCTCGTGCATGGCAGAGAGGCAATATCCACTCCATTCAAGTCCGGCCTCGCCGCTTGGAGAAATGAAATTCTATTCCCACAACAGAAGCCGCCGTGCCTATAGAATTACTGTTGAAATCCCATAATATCGCACTTGCTGAGTGTGTGAGTAAGCATGCGTGTGTGTGTGTGTGTGTGCGGGGTGGGTGTGTGTGTGAGGGAGAGAGAGAGAAGTGATGGGGGTTCATAAGAGGCTGAGTGCTTTGTGTGTAACTCTACCCCTTGTCTGTGTGTACATACAGTATGTGTGTTTGTGTGGATGGGTTTTTATGTGTGTGTGTGTGTGTGTGTGTGTGTGTGTGTGCGCTCGCAGCTGTGTGGGTGCTGTCTGTGGTGTGGGGCTCTTTGTGTGGAGACGCTGCCAAACTGGAGGCCTGGTCTGCCATGTTCTCCCCATGACTGCCTCTCAACAGCCCTGCAGGGGGACGACGAGGTTCTCTCCTTTCACTCTCTCTCTTTTGCTCTCTCTCACACACACTCTCTCACACACACACACACACACACACGCACACACTCAGGCTCATCACCTCCCTTGACTGTCCGCTCTCTTTGTCCTCTCCTCCCCTCGCCTCGTCACTCTTGGACACTTGCTGAAAACTCTTTTTTCAGCATGTGGGATTTTGCTCTCTCTCCCTCTCTCTCAAACACACACACACACACACACTGTCTCTGTCTTTCGCTCCAGTATTTTAGTCCTAATGGGGTTTATGCGCCGCCACCTTCCCCAACCCACACTCCTCCATCTGTACTACACACACACACACACACACACACGCACACACACACACACACACAGCCTTCTCTCTGTACCTCCTGTTATTTCTCGTCTAATAGGAGCCCCTCCAGAGTGCATTAGAGCAGTGCAGAGGGAACCCTAGGCCGTTTTTTTTTTTTTTTTTTTTCTCCTTCTCCCCTCTGCTGGCTGTTTTTACGAGCGAGCGCCCACCCACTGGCTCAGGATCCGCTGCCAGACCCAACGTGTCCGTCATAGCCTGCTCCTAAAACGCCCACATCTGTCCTCGGCACCCCCACCCACCACCACCACCACCACCACTGCAACCCCATAGCCCTGCCCAGCCACCTCTCTCTCTCTCTACATCTCTCTCTGTCCTTCTCTTTCTCTCTCAATCTCCCTCTTCTGTCTTTATTTGGCTGTTGTCTTTCTTTTTTTTTTTTTCCAAGAGGAATGGGCAGGATACGTGTTCTTCATTTTTTTAACACAAACAGCAGAGGGTGATGCTGTGTGTTTGGAGCTGTTTGTTATGCTGTGTGTGTGGGTGATGTGTGTGTTTGTGTGTGTGTGTGTGTCTGCCCGTGTCTGCCTGTGTATGTGTGTGTGTGTGTGTGTGTGTGTGTGTGTGAGTACGCCTTGCATGTGCATGTGTGCACATCAGTGTGCATGTTTGTACATGCACGTATTTGTTTGTGAGAATGGCGTTTGTTGTGCTGTAGTTGAGGCTGGTTTCTGTGGAAGCTGTGGTGTGTGCGTTTGTGTCTGTGTCTGTGTGTGTGTTTATGTGTGTCTTTGTTTGTGTATGTCTGTGTGTGTGTGTGTGTGTGTTTGTGTATGTCTGTGTTTGTGTGTGTGTGTGTTGTGTGTGTGTGTGTGTGTGTGTGTGTGAGGGGAGTCTGGGGAGAGCCTCAACAGGAGGAGGAATCTGGAGCACTTACTCCCTAAGGACAGCTTGGGGGGTGGGGGGGGAGAGAAAAAAAAAACTGGAGATCAAATGGAGAACATTCACTGCTCCGCTTCGCTCCAATGCCCTGCGACCGGCCAAGGTTGGACCCTGCCCACACCCCCACACACCCCTTCCATCTCCTTCCCCTATTCCCTCATTCTCTCTCTCCCTCTCTTTCTCTTTCCCTCTCTCGACCCCCCCTCCCTCCCTTCCTCTCTCTGTGGTCTCTTTCATACAGTTTGGCTAAGGGAGAAATGTTGCACCAATATTCCTCCTTGCCGCTCGGTACAAAATGTCGAAGCGTGAAAGAGGGCAGCATTGTTTTTTCTATTGTGAAGCCAGCAGTGGCGGTAGTCACAGAGCCGGATCAGAGTCCACGTGAAAGGGGACACCACTGGCAGGGGTGTGGATGATGTCGTGACGTAGCCAAGCACCTGGCCAAAATGAAGCCGCACTCCCCTGTGCTGTCAAGTCTGACTCAGTGAACATTGCTATCAAGCACACCAACCTTCCAAAAGAATGAACAATGGTGGAGATTTTAACTACTTGCATGAGTTTATCAATATCAAATTTACATTTTGAGAGTAACAGGTTGGCTTGATGACTCATTGTGTGTTCCTCATGTCTCAGAATGTACTGGCAATATTTATCATCTGTGACATTGCATGTCAGCCAAAAGTGATGAGTGACTCATCTGTGGATTTTTCTTTTCTCTTTGTTTTTGCTGTTACATGCTGGGTAATAATTATGAGCTTTTTTTTCCCTTGCTGACTTTATCTCCCTGCCTTTACACGACTTTAGTCGATGTCTGTACCGCCATAGTGATGACAAGATTAGCACTGGCAAATCGTTTAAATGACGGGCCTCCCTGCAGGTGGGAGATATATACTAGTTTTTTATTCCGGAACAATTGTTGGTCAGGAGGCAACAGGCATCTATGCTGCTGCTGATGTTTAGAAACACATTTGTGCTCCTCCTCTTTCTCCTCTTCTCTCCCCTCCCCTCTCTTCTCTGTCTCTTCCTCACGGTATGGTGCTTTCTCATTCCACACCCCTGCTCCCCACCCCGGCAAAAAAAAAAAAAAGTTTACCTCCCCCACCATCGCCCATCCATCCACACCATCCAGCCAACCCACAGAGGGCCCTTAGGGTACCCCGGAGGTCCAGAGGCCCCTGGGTTAGCATGGTCCAGGAGCAGAGGCTGAAGAGGGTCTTTGAGTTCCCCTCTCTCCTCCCCCCAGTGGCCCAGTCTTCTTTTGGGGCTCAGTGTTCATGGAGGTGTCCTGCCTGCCGGCTCTGACTGCCACACTGGGTTATATATAGTAGACCCATGCTGCCATTGGCCACCTCCGGCTGCCCCCAAGTGCCCCAAGACACACACACACACACACACACACACACACACACACACACATACGTACAGATATACCCAAAGGAGCTGAGAGTTGGCAGTGTAGATAACACACACACACGCACACACACACACACACACACACACACACATACACACACACACACTTGTCTGCAGTGATCTCTGCTCTGCAGCTGAGTCTCTAACTACCCACACATCCATCAGATGCCCTCCTCTGGTGCTTAGTACACACCTCACCGCTCTCTAGGTCGACTGTGTGTGCATGAGCGTGTGTTTGTGTGTGTGTGTGTGTGTGTGTGTGTGTGTGAGAGAGAGAGATGGTGTGGTGGAGTAGTAGGCATGTGGGTAAATGAGAGAGGTGTCAGTCAGAGCTATGCGAGAGGGGCCTCCACATGTCAGAGACAAATGAGAGGCAATCACTAATTAACTCGCCTTAGATGAGAATGAGGGAGGGAGGAGATAGAGGGAGGCAGAGAGAGGAAGAGAGAGAGAGAGAGAGAGAGAAGTGTTGCATATGTCATTGCTGTTTGCTATTTAAAGCATGTCATGGGTATGGATAGCTTTTGTTTATAAATGGGCTTGTAAGAGTACTCAACCAGCCTCCCATAACATTCGCAATTATAAAAGACACACATACTTAAAACTTAACACATACATAACACATTATTTACAGACTAATGTCATTTTGCAGCTTTTTTTGTGTTTAGGTTCTAGTACAGTATCTCCAGTGATCAGAAGGGTGCTACTGCCAAGCAAAAGTAAATAAATCAAATGGAAAACAAATAAATAAATGAATCCTTCTTAACACATGATAACTACTAATTCAGAGAGGAAACAGACGTGACCTCTGTTTTACCATTTTAAGTAAGTATTTAAGTAAGAGAGATTTTCTGGTAATTAAAGTTATTCAGTCTTTGACAGGCTAATGAAAGATCATGGATTGATAAGATCAAATAGGTAATTAAAACACTGTAGTGAAAAAAAGACACAAGACAAAACAATCTACCAATATGGCCCAAAAGTGTTCTGATATTCAATTTAGCACTATTGTATCAAACCACTCACAAGAATGATGCTAACATCTGAAGATGGCCACCATGGTCCACACATTACCCTACAAATCTGTGAATTTTAGAGTTGTTCATATGGCCATGCATATGGCCTAAGATAAAGGATTTTTTAGGGCCTCATACTGTGTGTGGTGTGTGTGTGTGTGTGTGTGTGGTGCGAGAGAGAGAGAGAGCGTGAGTGTGTGTGTGTGAAGATGTTTTAACTGGGCCGTCTTCTAGGTCCTTCACCTGTTTGGCATGACTGCTTTTGAAGAGAAGTAGACCTCTCTTGGCCTCTCTCTTGTCCTCCAGCTTTCATTCTCTTTCTCTCTCTCTCTCTCTCTCTCTGTCCTATTCTGTTCTTTACCACCCACTCACTCTTTTTTTCCTCTCTTTTCAACCCGTCCTTATTGAATGAACTCACTCTCCATATCGCCTCTGTTTTCCCTTCTCTCACTCTTTTTCTTTTCTGTCCCTCTCTCTTTCTCTCTCTTTCTTTTTGTTCCTTTCTTTCTGTCTCTCAGCTGTGTGTCTCCCTCACAGTAGGGAAACAGGGGCTCAGAGACTTCAGCTTGCCAGGGAGCCTGTGTGTGTGTGTGTGTGTGTGTGTGTGTGTGTGTGTGTGTGTGTGTGTCAGCTCCGGGAACGGCTGTTGGAGGCGGAACCCCTGGGTGAAGGGAGTCTCCCTAGGGTGCTCTCTCCTCCCCCTCTCCTTGTATCTGCACCCTTACAACACAGACACACACACACACACATACACACACACACACAGCCCACCCCCGCTGGCCCAGGGCGCTCCATGCCATGAATACATTTCCATCCATCTCTCCATCCGTCTCTCGCTCTTCTCTCTCTCTCTCTCTCTCTCCTTCTCCATGCACCTCTCTCTCTCCCATCCCTGCTCTGGCCCCCTGTAACCGCCGTCACAGCAGCCATGGTGTCCTGTGGGGCCAGAGCTCTTATTAAAGCCACAGATCACTTTCCTGTATGGAGAGAGAGAGAGGGGAGGGGGGGCAGAGAGGAGAGGAAAAAACGAGAGAGAGAAATAGAGGGGGATAGAGAGGGCAGATGAGAACAGAGCAGGAGAGGGAGAGAGAGATCTTGGGTGGTTGGAAGAGAGAGGGAGAGCTAGAGATGGATGGAAAAAGAGAGGGAGAGAAAGATAGAGAGAGGAAAAGAGGCAGAGAGGAGAGACAGAGGTAGATGGAGCGACGGAAACCTAATCTAGCTTCCAAAATCTAAACAAGACACTTTCAGTCTGTGTTTGCTAGTGTAACTAGCTGGGTGACACTGTGTTTATGAATAAGTGTGTGTGTTTTTCTTTTTTTTTCTTTTCTATGTCTCGCCATAGATGGGGACAAACCGGATTCATGTGTGTGTTTGTGTACACATACACGTGGTGTGTGTGTGCCACACGTCTTTGAGTGCAGCCGTGTGTGCATTGTTTGGTGTGCTAGGCATCAGCCCCACTACATTCTCTCTCCTGTGATGTCTGACGCTTTGTGCTCGTCTGTTGAGCCCCCCCACATACACACACACACACACACACACACACACACACATACACACACACACTCACTCACTCCATCCTATCCCTCTCTTTCCCTCTCTCTGTCTCTCCCTCCACCCCCCTCCACCCATTCTCCATCCCTCCCTCCCTCCCTCCCTCCCACTCTTTCTGTTCAGAGCCGGAGGGTGGCCTGAAGATTCCTCCACTAAGCCCTTGGCACAGATACAAATGCAGTCACAGCTGGTTGTAAACTCAGGTTTTCCAGGGAGAGGCAGAGCCCAGCCTCAGAGAGAGAGAGAGAGAGAGAGAGGTGGGGAGGAGGGAAGGGGGGAGGCACAGCATGTGGAGAGGGAGAGAGAAAGAGCGACGGAGGGAGGGAGTGAGAGAGATAGAAAAGTGAGAAAGGAGGAGAGGAGGGAGGGAGAGATGGAGGGGGGTGCTCGAGTGAGGAGGGTTGTTTCGAAGCCCACTGGAAGTCATTTTTCATCACAGGGTTCATTTTTCACGATGAAGTTCTCTTTTCTTTCTCACTCACTCTCTTTTATCCCTCTCTCTCTCTTTCTCTCTTGTTCACTTGTATACACACACACACACACACACACTCCCTTCCTCCTTCCCTCCTTGCTCACAGCCTCTCTCTCTATCTACCCCTCTCTTTTCTCTATTTCCTGTTCTATCTCTTTTCCTCTTTCCTTCCTGCCCTCTCTCACTCTCTCTCTCCCCTCTCATTCAGTTCGTGCCTTGCTTCTCTCTATCTTTCTCCCTCCCTACAATCTCCCTCTGCTCTCTCTCTCTCTCTCCCCCCCCCCCTCTCTTTCTCTCTCTCTCAGCCTACTTTCCTCCCCCTGTTATAAAATATGGATGGTACTGGTTTTGGGAGCAGAGCGGAGCCGCACGGCACACAGCAGCTCGGTGGCGTAGCAGTAGTAGTGGTGGTGGTGGCGCGGGCGGGCGTCGTCGTGTGCCTCCGCCTATGCCTGCGCCTCTACCCAGCGTCTGCAGAGACCCGGGCTTGTGCATGCACCTAAACACTTCACCGAGCAATCTGTCAACATGTCAGCAACACATGTTTGGTAAAACAAGAGAGAGAGAGAGAGAGAGAGAGAGGGAGAGGGAGGAAAAGAGAGAGAGAGAGGGTGAAAGAGAAAGAAAGAAAAGAAAAGGGGAAAAAAGTCTCTTCCAGAGGGAGTAATGGCTCCCACTAGGGCTCCGAAAATGCTTTGAATTCAGCAGATT
>PYXC01002152.1:1192500-1230000 GCA_015244755.2 Tenualosa ilisha | reverse complement strand
TTAAGATTAAATGGTAATGCTTCTACCGATAAATGAATGCAAGGTTTTGGAGAGTGCCACATTAGTATTCTAATCTCATACACATATGTGCATGCATCCACACACACACACACACACACACACGAAACAGCTGCCATGAGTGATGAGTGGGTGTATGTCTCCGTGTGCTTGTTTGATTGTGTGTGTGTGTGTGTGCGCGTGTTTGTGTGTGTGTGCACTGTAGCTGTATTTGTATATATATTCTCCTGTTTCTATTTAGGTCTTTGTGCGTGTTTTCTGTCTACTGTAGTATTTCTTAATCTAGTATTGTGTATCCGTGCATATGTGTGTTTTTGCACATGTGCTTGTGGATATGTGTGTGTGTGTGTGTGTCCCTCTTCCTGCCTTACCGTCTGTGCTGCTCTCTCTCAGTGGGCCACTAATGGCAGGTCCAGGTGTTCCTCTCCACTCTGGGGGTCCCGTGGGGCCCCTGGGCATCCCAGGGTGCTGGGGCTGGGCAGGAGGTACCCGTCTCTCTCTCTCTCCCCCTCAGCCTGTACCGGGGATGTCCCTCGGGTCTGTGGTTTGCCCAGGGGAGACTCAGGGCCTGGGCCCCGGGCCCCCCGCCCCCCGACTCACTCCCTCTCTCTAGCCTCCTTGCACCCTGCCGGGGTCTGCCCTCTCTGGGGTGGGTGCTAGGGCTCCAACTCCTGCTGCAGCTGCTGCCATGACTTATTCACAGGGTGTGCAGGGCAGGCTTTGGGGGGAAAGCAGGAGCCACAGAGGAGAACACACACACACACACACACACATGTACTGTACATGGGCAAAGGGGCGCACACACACATACACGCACGCACAGAAATACACATGTGTATATACCCACACACCTCCACACACATGTATGCACACACACACACACGCACACACACACACACACACACACACACACTCACACACACCGCATAGGCATTCATCCACACATACACACACACATAGACATACACCACACAGGCGTCCATACACACACATACACACTCATTCACAGAGGAATACTGTAATCCTTGCCAGCTTTTCCTGAGGTTCACTGGTGGTGCGGCATCTGTGTGCAGGTTTTCCACATCACTGCAGAGAGCTGTCCAACCACAGTCAGTTTATCTCATTTCAGCTGCTGTACAGCACTGTACTGCCTGACTGTTCATTGTGTGTGTGTGTGTGTGTGTGTGTGTGTGTGTGTGTGTGTGAGAGAGAGTGTGTGTCTATTTGTGTTTGTGTGTGCATGCGTGCACTTGAAATAAAACAAATTGGTATGAGATAAAATGCAAATGTCAGCAAGTTAAAGCATCGGTTACAGTTCTCAGAATTGCTTTGAAGCAAAGTCAGTATCCAGTCAAGTCAAGTCAAGTCAGTTCCATTCCCTTCACAGATTAGCAAGTCAACAAAGGACCGTCTTTGTATATCCTAACAGGTCGAACCTTGACAGACCACACTGTCCCTGCTCATCAAATTTTGACATGCAGACAAAAGTGTGTTTACCCTGAGCTTGCTCTAGGGGGCGATATCCTTGGTCCTTGGGGGGAGAAAGAAGTTGCTTAGAGTGGAGTCGTGACCTCTTCAAGAGCAACTCTGTCTATCTCTGCCTTTCTCACCAGCTGAGGTTGTGTGTTTCCTTGCTGTATGTGTTGCGTGTGGTCGTATGTGGCATTCTGCTGCTGCTGTTTGAGACGAAGTCATGTAGCCGTAAGTGGATTACAGCTCCAGTTGTGTGTCAGTGGGGATTACTGGTTAGAGAGCTTGACATGGATTAATCAGTTCTGTTGTTGTCAGAAGTAAGGTGCTTAACCTAAGATGCCCCCAGAGAAAGTCATATGCTAAGCTAAGAATGATAACATATTGCAAGCCCACAGACACATGCACAATCACACAGACACACATACACACACACACACACAAGACACACACACATGTACACATACACACACACATACACATACACATACACATACACACACACACTATCACTTAAGGCTATATTTTGAAGTGTGCATTTTTAAGCTGTGGGTCAGTCAAATTTCAGTATGGTAAATTTTTTTGTGTGAGGGAGTTTCTCAAATGATTTTTTTTTCCCTGCCCTGTAAAAAAAAATCCTACTTTAGCCGAAACAGACATCTGGTTCCCTGACTTGGGGTCAGAGTTCAAGAACTATCTGCCACATCCTCCCTGTTTCTCAAGTCGAAGTACATAATAGATCACTGATTCCACCCCGTACATGGCAGCCAGTGAGACTTGGAGGCTGAAATGGATTCCAGCAGGAAGCATCAAAAGTACACTTGAATGGAGGCCGGTCATTTACCGTCATCAGGGCACATTACCTGTCATGGCCCAGTCTACCTGTGTCTCACACTGGATCAGAATAGGGGTAGTCCTTCTGCACAGAGCCCTGCAGGAAACGTTTAAAATGTAAGATGTGTGTTTGTGTGTGTGTGATGTGGTGTGTCTGTGTGTGAACATGTAACTGCAACTGGGAGGGTTCATGTGGTTCTGTGAATGCCTTTGTGTCCGTGTGTGTGTGCGTGCAAGTGGTGCGGTGTGGTGTGAATGTATGCGTTGGGCTCTGTCTGTCTGTTGGCTTGTGGTCAGTGTCTGTGTGTGAGGATGTAACTGCAACTAGGAGTGTGTATGTGGTTGTGTGAATGTCTTTGTGTGTGTGTGTGTGTGTGTGTGTGTGTGTGTGTGTGTGTGCGCGTGTTTGAATGCGTGTGGCTGTGTGCTTGCGTGTGTTGGAGATAAAGAGTAAGGCAGGGTGCAAGTGAGCTCTTAACCTCACTTCTTTGAGCTGGCACTGATCAAAGGCACCGATTATGTCCTGAGGAACAGACAGGTGTGTGTGTCTGAGTGTGTGTGCGTGTGTGTGTGTGCGTGTGTGTGTGTGATAGAGAGATAGAGAGAGAGAGAGAGAGAGAGAGACAAAGAGAAATCTGCAGAAAACCAGGGGAAGACCTAAAGACTGTGTGGAGTGTTTTGAAGAAAAAGACAGGCTGACGATTGACGAAAAAAGGTGGCCACATGTGGCCTTTGACAGCAGCGTGGCTGTTTAGTGTGCCGGTACAGTGTGGTGTAGTGTAGGGATGCATCTTATTTGTGCTGCTTTCCTGCATGACTGGACAGGCAGCTGTTTTTCATTGGCAGAGTACACAGAGGAGACAAGATGCTACGCTCCTGAGTTTTTCTCCCACACACACACACACACACACACACACACACACACACACACGCTCCTCCTCTCACTCACTGCCACATGCACACTGTTATGCACACGCGCACCCACACACAAACAGGCTCATGCACACAAATTTCTATGTAGTGCATGTACATGAATCACATTTCCTTCCACAGTCACACATCCATATATACAAGCATAAATATATGCACACAGAAATACACACACACACACACACACACACACACACGCTCATGCACACAAATTTCTATGTAGTACATGTACATGAATCACATGTCCTTACACAGTCACACATCCATATATACAAGCATAAATATATGCACACAGAAATACACACACACACACACACACACACACACACCGAAAAAGACATTTATCTGTACCCATCCATGCACACGTACACAAGCCACCTGCTTGGTCAGGTTGAGAGATGGATAGATGGAGACAAGCAGAATAGAGGAGGATAAGAGGAGCCAGATGCCAGGCATCATCTTACATGGGGCGGCAGAGAGAGAGAGGAGGAGGGATAGAGAGAGAGAGAGAGGAGGAAGGAGAGGGAGGGGGGGGGGGAGGAGAGAGTGAGGGTTGTTGTGGTACACTTCACATGTAATTAATGTGCAGCTGTTGACACAGCACGGTCCGTGCCGCCCCCAAGTCAAACGCCTCTTAACCAGATATGCCGCCCCTGTCATCAAACACACACACACACACACACACACACACACACACACACACACACACACACACACACCTGTAAATTTGTTTACAGTCACTTCTATACTTACCTGCTCACTTACCCAAGGATCCTCTTTCCTTGCCTCTTGTACTTTTTGTTACATCAAATTCTTAGTGCACATGTAATAGATAAATGATTGTTGCCAGAGTACTGTAACAAGTATTTTCAATTTCACATGAGCTATGTATGCAGCACTGGTCTAAGTACTCAAATTGAACATCATTGTTATAACACAAGGACATGGTATTACATTGTAACACACTCATTGTTACACCTAGTTATTGATGTTGTAGACACACGGTAGCAAGGGCCTCATTGTCTACTAAAGACTTTATTGCACTGTAGTAAAACACTATTACACCACTTTCAACACCGTATTGCTTTACCCTGTAGGCCCTTTTGCCATGCCCTTTCTGCTGTCCACATATCTCTTGCCACACATTCAGCCAGTTTTTCCATTTCCTCTAGTTCTATATGTTTCTTAAATTCATTCAATTTATTACCATTCAACTCGTCTGTGTCGTCCTATTTGTAAAACTTCAAAACATTTTATTTTTCTGTTTATTTTTTCGAGCCCTATATTAAATTTTTTTTCTGACCCTTGTGGGTGTTTTTTCGAAGTCATTGTTTGTCCTCTTCATGTAATGCAGTCCATTGATACACTATCCGTGCATGGTGGTCAAAAGCCTTGTGTCTTCATTGGCTTCTTCCCCCAACTTCTCTGACCTCCGCTTCCTGATGTTGCGTCAGCGTTGTCTAAGCGTTATCTTGGGTCGCTAGCGAAGTCTCTGCTCTGCTCTGAAGCTCTCCCTTCTGGCAGACTCAGGTCCAGCCTCTTTATTTATGCCACGTCTGCCACGTGGGCTAGACTGGGTCAGAGTGTCCCCACGGTGCACTTGCTCTCTCTCTCTCTCTCTCTCTCTCTCTCTCTCTCACTCTCTCGCTTTCTCACTCGCTCACTCTCGGAGACGGGAGACGCTCGCGCCTGTTCCCCGCTGGCAGGCACACTGGGCAGACTTGGCAGCGCTTGTGTCCTCCAGACTGACTGGTCCTCCTCCAGCCGGGGTCTGGGGGACGCCACCTTTCAAGGGCAGCACCACCAGACCAGGGCTGGGGCCTCAGCTTCCCAATTTGGGACTGGATGGGTTGGCATGGGAAAGGGGGCTGTGCTGCACCCCCCACACACCCCCATTTCACCCCCCTCTCTGTATTTTTCTGCTCCCTTACGGTAACATGGAGCAATCTTCTGAGGGTAAGGCTGTAGGTGACTTTTCTATTGTCAGGAGCTTGGGCCATACTTGGCCTATTTTCCCTGCTGTTACCTGGGTATCCCTAGGGATGGACCAAGCCTGTGTGTGTGGTGTGTGTGTGTGTGTGTGTGTGTGTGTGTGTGCGTGTGTGAGCTCCTGCGTACATGCGGGGTGCCTGTCAGCTGTTCCTGCTTCGTGCCCCCCCTTCCTCTGCTCACCCTGCGCCCCCTGCCCCTCACCTTCTGCCCTGGGAATGCGGCCGGCTGCTCGGACGCTTTTGGGCGCCAACTGCTCCATATGGGTTGTGTGGGCAGTGTGTGTGTGTGTGTGTGTGTGTGTGTGTTTGTGAGCCAGTGTGTCCATGTGAATGTGTGTATGTGAGTGTGTCCTCCAGGACTCTGGCCCCTGACAGACTGCCTGTCCAATGACATCACCATTGCACTTGTGTGTGTCTGTGTGTGTGTGTGTGTGTGTGTGTGTGTCTGTCTGTCTGTGTGTGTGTGTGTGTGTGTGTGTGTATGTGTGTGTGTGTGTGTGTGTGTGTGTGCGTGTGTGTGTGTGTGTGTGTGTGTGTGTGTGTGTGTGTGTGTGTGTGCGCGTGCTGAGGAACAGACCCCTGACAGACTGTCTCCCCAGAGCCCTGTTAGTGCCAGGGGTCCTTCAGAACAGGCTGGAGGTATGGCAGCCCGGCATCGAGCTAGCTAAGAGGGACAGCGCTAACACCCCTTCTGTGCTGTGTGTGTGTGTGTGTGTGTGTGTGTGTGTGTGTGTGTGTGTGTGTGTGTGTGTGTGTGTGCGTGTCCATCCATAAACAGGTGTTTGGTCTCTGAGCTGGGGATCCCAGTGGAGGAGAGGCCATGTGGTCAGCCCCTAACCCCTCACTCACTCACTCACTCTCTCACTCACACACACACACACACAAACACACACACACACACAGCACAACACGGCTCACACACTCTCCCCTTAGCAACAGACCAACACACACACACACACACACACACACACACACACACACACACACACACACAGACACACAGTTTGTGTTTACTGTTGGCCGTTGCTCCAGAGGGAGCCAGGGAGGAAGGAAGGAAGGGAGATGGAGGAGAGAGAGGGAGGTCTGGAGGGGATTGAAACAGATAGGGGGTAGAGACAGAGAGAGAGAGAGAGAGCACAGACCGGAAAAGAGGACGATATGATATGGACAGATAGCAGGGAGCAACTGTGGAGGAGTAGAGAGGTATGGGAGGATGGGGTGGGGGTGGGGAGGACATGGAATGGAAAGAGGGAGGGGTGGGTGGGGGTCTGAGAGAGAGAATGAGTGGGGGGCGGTGATATCGTTCAGAGAGATACACAGAAGATAGGAGTGAGTGTGTGTGTGTGAGAGAAATAGAGAAGTAGAGGAGAGAAGGGAGAGATACAGAGAGAGGGAGGGAGAGAGAGAGAGAGAGAAAGAAAGAGAAAGGGAGAGCGAGCCTCTTGAAAGTTCCATTCCCCCCTCGACGTTGCTCCGGGCCTGTCTGGCCGGCGTGCTGGGCCGCCCTGTGTGAGACCTTGGTGGAAGTTGTTTTTCTGCCCCCTACGGTGAGTCTCCTCTGCCTGGGGCAGTGGGACGAGGGCCAAGGGGATGGGGTTGGGATCCAGGCAGGGGTCCGTGGTGGGAAAGGTGGATGTTTGGGCAGGGGGCCAGAGACCAGGAGAGAGGGAGGAAGAGAGAGAGAGGAAGAGAGAGAAGGAAGGAGGGAGGGGCGACAGGGTGGGGTGCAGAGAGAGGGAGAGGTGTCAGAAGATTGCAGGACTGTGAATAGGTGAAATGATGAGAAACAAACATTTGCAGAGGCCGGGCTCCGGGAGATTGCTTTTGTTTGGAGAAAAGTAAACGGTGGCAAAATAAACCACATGCCCCTTCCTTCACTGGCAGGAAGTAGCTCCATTTTACAAGACTACATTTTGATTTCAAAATAAAATGAAAATCAGACCGAATTCTTTGCAAGTCGACTGACCGTTGAAACTTGAGAGCCGATTTGATCTGAACAGTTTGAGCATGAACACAGTTGTGTCCATCCTTCAAAGCTGCTGTGACCTCAAGGTAGGAAATGAAGCTTCCACTTCCCACTTCCTACTTCCTACTTCCTGTTGGGTGTGCCTCAGTGGTTGTGATGGACTTGACCGCAGGGTGTAAAATTACCCAGACTGCCCCAGCGTCCCCCGCAGAGGAGGCGTCAGTTCTGACAGGAAGCCATCTTCGCCACCTACCCCGCTTATTTCTGTTGCTCGGCAGCAAAGGTGTTGATTTATGAGATTATCAGATGGATGAACATGGGGCAGATTTAGTGTAGCATCGGAGCTGTGGATTTGGCAGATTAACAGTCATCATTGTGTCTGTGTGCAGAGGACTGTTGAAGAAGCTGTGTACCGTGTGAAGTGTGTGTGAGTTATAGTCTTATTTTCTTATGATTGTATAATTGTGTCTTAGTATGTTTCTGTGTGCTTTATGATGTGGTTTTGTTGATTGGTGTGTGTGTGTGTGTGTGTGTGTGTGTGTGTGTGTGTGTGTGTGAGATCTTGCATAGTAGCAGAAGGCCAGCAGCAGAATGTTGCCTGTGTTGGGCGCGGGCGTTGTGGCCTGTAATGACTGTGCTTTGCATCTCTGACTCTGTGTGTTCATCTGTCTGTTTGTTTGTTTGTTTGTTTGTTTGTTTGTTTGTGTGTGTGTATCTCGCATGCATGCCGTATGTCACAGGTTTTAATGAGGGCTTGTTGCGTCTGTGGCTCTTGTTACTCCGCCGCCGTCTTCACATCAGAGAGCCGGCCACAAAAGCACACACTCCACAGTGACTCTGTCATCAGCACCTCTCTCTCTCTCTCGCTCTCTCTCTTTCACTCTCTCTCTCTACTTTCTGTCCTTTATCTCTTTTATTTTTTTCACTTTCTCTTCCCATCTAACTTTCTTTTGTCCCTCTTTTGTCTTTCCCTGTGACCCTCTGTCTTTTCTCCATGTCTTTCTCTTCCATTGTTTTTTTTTTTTGGCTTTTTCGTTTCTCTTATTTTTTTCCTCCTCCTCCTCCCTCTCTTTTTCCATCGCACCTCTTTGTGTCAGAAGTGGGAAGTGGCCGGGCCACAGACTGAGCGTGTCTTCATTACGGCGTTTGGCCATGTTGCTGCCCCGGCATGGGGACGCGTTTGTCCGGCCCTATTAGAAGGGACCCTGCGTGACTGGCCTCACACTGTCCCCTGTGTGTGTGTGTGTGTGTGTGTTTGTGTCTGTCTCTGTGTGTGTGTGTGTGTGTGTGTGTGCACGCACATGCGTGTGTGTTCCTGCATGCCTGCCTACATGTTTGTATGTGTATGTGTGCGTGAACGCCAGCCCAGCGTTTCGCCTCGGTGAAAGTTTGTCCCCCGCTCGCCTCGCTCAGGTGCGAGCGGCCGGCGGTCCTCTCTGTGGCCATGTGTTCCGGCCGCACCGGCCCCAATTACCAGCGCTCGTCGGCGGGCCCCGGCCCCAGAACTTCAAGAGCGCGCCCGTCTGGCACGGCCCGCCCCGGCCCGCTACGCCGGCCGCCACCACCACCACCACCAACCCCCCGCCACCAACCCCCCGAAAACTCTCCACCTGGGACGGGGCAGCGAGGTGAAGGCCATCGCCGGGGGCAACCCAGTGAACAGGCTGTTAATTCAGTAATGAGTCACCACATGAAAGAGATGGAGGGGAGGAGGAGAAGTGGAGGAGAAGGAGGAGAGGGGGGTGGATAGAGGGAGGGAGGAGGAGGAGCAGGAGAAAAAGAAAAGGAAGGAAGAATAAAGAGAGAGAGAGGGGAGAAAGCAGAATTAGGAGAGGCCATCAGGATAGAACGCGGGAAGGAGAAGAGTGCGCCAGCTGTGTGTGTGTGTGTGTGTGTGTGTGATATGGTGGGGTGGGGTTGAAGCAGTGGGTAGGGGTGTGAGAGGCGGGCGTTCTGTGTGCCCGTTCCAGTCTCACTCTTGCTCTTTTTTTTTTCCTTCCCTCTCTTCTTCCATCCCTCCTTCTTCCCCCCGCACCCCTGCCCTTCTCTCTCTCTCTCTCTCTCTCTCTCTCTGTTTCTTTTCTAATTTAACTTTTCATTGAAATTTCTTCCCCTGTTTGGCGCTCTAGCCTTGTCCCCTGGTGGACGGATGACAAAAGCCCTCTAAAAGCCATGTGATCTTCCATTTTCCGACAGCCACACTGCTGAGGATTAAGGCTATTTAATGACTATAATCTCCCTCTTTCTCCAAAGTGATTTCTCACATTCTGTCGCAGTCAGAGGGACTGCATTAGCATTAATAGATTTATAATTCACCACAATGACCACATGTGCCAGCCCTTCTTTTTTTTTTTCTTTCTTCTCCTCCTTTTCTTTCGTGTCAGTCCTTCACTCTTGTCGTCTTCTTCCATGTCTTCTTCCATTCCATTCGTACTCCCAAGTTTCCGGATTTTCTCTGCGATGTAGTCTCTTTTTTTTTTTCCCCCGTTTAAACTTGCTTCTTTTCTTTCTTTGCACCCCCACTTTCTCTCTTAAGTGTTTCTTTGTAGCTTCTGTTTTGAGGTATTGAACATGCTTGAGTCACAGTAGGGTATCCGTACCTGTCACACACACACACACACACACAAACACACACACACACACACACACACACACACAGACAGAGGCACACACACACTGTGCTCGACAGCGCTGAGCTTAGAAGCAGAGCTGTCAGGGGCCAAGGCTTTATTGTGCAGCAGGAGAATCCAACACTGTTAAGACCCTTATGGGCTTTCTTCTCCAGTTCTTTATGGGCACCACCACTTCCCCACTTTCCCTCTTTCTGTACACACACACACACACACACACACACACACACACACACATAAACATACAAAAACACTCACCCACTGCTCAGGGTTTTAGGTCTGGATGACTCTTATCCTGACATGAACACAAAAGATCAGAGAGAGTAAACGTGTGTGTGTGTGTGTGTGTGTGTGTGTGTGTGTGTGTGTGTGTGTGTGTGTGCGCGCGTGTGTGTGCGTGTAAAAAGGGTGGGGGTGAGTAACAGACAGATGCTTGGGCCCTGTGTGGGGGGTTCAGCTTAGACACCCAAACATCTATCTCCTGAACCTTTGGTACGTTAAAGCCTAGGCTTGGGCAATAATCCGTCAGAGAGAGACAGACAGACAGACAGAGAGACAGAAGAAAGAGACAGACAACGCTGGCCGGTTCTCACCCCATCCTTCCCCGCCCTATATAAACTCTGCAAATGTGTCCAAATGTCTCTCCTGAATGCATAGCTCTATACACAAGCACATAAACTAGCTGGAGTTTCCTGCTAACATTAATATGAATGGTGTCCGCTGTGTCCCTTTTAAAAGTGTCCTTCATGAGCCTCCTCATTTATCTTTCTCTCTGCTACCTTCCCTCCTTATCCTCCTTATTTTATTCCCTTCTTTCCTTACATTTCTCTGTGATATCTCTATTCACCCCTCCCCCACCCCCCCACACACACACACTTCTATGGCACTCTTCTTTACTTTTGCGCAGCACAGGATTTGTTTCTTGCTCGGAGCCAAATTCATAATTCATGGTTTTACAATTTTTTTTTCCCCCCCACAAACCCCTGTGGAGATTTATTTGTTCTGCGCAGCACCTACATTTTCAACCCAATCGATTCATCACAGGAATTTATTTTCCACCAAATCTGCTGCGCTCAACTTTGCAGAAGATGTAGCGCAAAAGAGGTGTGTGTGTGTGTGTGTGTGTGTGTGTGTGTGCGCATTTTGTATAGTTTGCAAGTGGGAGTGTTAGTCGCGACAGGATTTTTGCAAATTGCCCTCAGAAGTTAAAGCTATGCGTTTGAGCGAAGCCATATCCGGTTTGGGAGGCTCGTCTCATGCACCAGCCTCTGCTGCTGCCATCTCCTCTCAGCGCAGGCTTGAGATTGTAGGCCGCCGTGATGAGTTTTAGAAATATGTTTAATGGCCAGTCTTCCACAGCCCAAAGGTGTCTTCCTCCAGACCTGAGACAATCATTTGCCACCTCAATCTCACTTCAGTTTTGCAAAAAAAAAAAAAAGCTGTTTTGGGTTTATACAAACCAAGTGTTTCAGACGGATTACTCTTGTAAACACAGACTTATTTGGAAACATAGAATACCAGGGGCTTTTTTCCCCTCTCTCTTGCTCTCTCTCTTTCTCTCTTTCTCTCTCTCTCCCCCTCTCTCCCACTCTCCTTTCACCCATAAAACTGAGTGAATTAGGGAAAAACAAACAGGCCTTGATAGAAAATTCTGTGTTTGTCTGCGCCACAGTGGGACTCTGGGCTCGCAGCATTCCTGCTCAATAAGTCATGAGCTCAGCTCGCCTCCTCCTCTTCCTCTTCCTCCTCCTCGTCCCCTTACTCTTCCTCCTGTGTCGTCTCCCGCTCTTGCTCCAGCAAGGCGGCTGCTCGTTGAGATGGTAAATAGACGACGCACGGACTGTGTCAAGCCCCCTCAGATTGCACAAATCGGGACAGGGCAACGCACCCAGCTTTGTGTTTATATGATAGATGGATGGATGGATGGAGTGAAGGGGGGAGGGATGGATGGGTGATGTTTTTCATTTCTGCATCATATTTAGACAAAGAAATCAAAAAAGAGATGGGTGTAATCCTTAGTTTCATTTTGCAGGCGTTTGTCCGTTAAGAAGACCTTCCTGTTTGCGTTTACACTAATCGCTTCTGAGAAGCTTTTCAATCTGCTGCCCATAATGAAAATGTGATAAAACCAGATCCAAATCTTTAGGGGGATGAGAGGATGACTGCAGAGGGACAGTGAGCAAGAGAGAGAGAGAAACAGGGATTAAAAAAAAGAAAGAAAGAAAGGCGGAAGCATTTTGCCCTTATTTCTCATCTCCCTTGTGATTTGGTGTCTTTAGTTCCATTGCTCTTATTTAGAGGTTTTCTTTTTTCACTTTGTTTCTCCCTGACTCCCTCTTCTCTTTTTCCTCCCTCCCTCCCTCTCTCTCTCTCTGTTTCTCTGTCCCTTGCTTTAGCTCTCTCCTCGTCTCTGTCCCTGGTTTCTCTTGCCTTTGTAGCATTCTAATTCTGTGTGTGTGTGTGTGTGTGTGTGTGTGTGCTTTGCAGATGGCGATGATGACCCGGGGCTCTCCTGGGTGCCCTCGTCCCCCTCCAGCAAAGACGTGGCGTCACCCTCGCAGATGCTGGGCGACGGCTGCTGCGACCTGGGCATGGGCACGGGCGGCGAGGAGGAGGGCGGCTCGGGCCTCCCGTACCCGTGCCAGTTCTGCGACAAGTCCTTCAGCCGGCTGAGCTACCTGAAGCGTCACGAGCAGATCCACAGCGACAAGCTGCCCTTCAAGTGCACCTTCTGCAGCCGGCTGTTCAAGCACAAGCGCAGCCGCGACCGTCACGTCAAGCTGCACACGGGCGACAAGAAGTACAGCTGCCAGGAGTGCGAGGCGGCCTTCTCGCGCAGCGACCACCTCAAGATCCACCTGAAGACACACAGCTCCAGCAAGCCCTTCAAGTGCAGCGTGTGCAAGCGCGGCTTCTCCTCCACCTCCTCGCTCCAGAGCCACATGCAGGCGCACCGCAAGAACAAGGAGCACAAGGACCTGAAGGACCAGAGCGGCAGGAAGGCCGGTAGCGGAGGCGCGGGGGGCTCGGGCTCGGCCGGATCCGGGGGCTCGGACGCCGGGGCGGACGCGGAGCAGGACCTGTACATGTGCGACTACTGCGAGGAGACGTTCAGCCAGACGGACGAGCTGGAGAAGCACGTGCTGACGCGGCACCCGCAGCTGTCGGACCGCGCCGAGCTGCAGTGCATCCACTGCCCGGAGATCTTTAGCGACGAGGGCACGCTCCTGGCGCACATCGACCGGGCGCACGCCCACCGCAAGCACAAGTGCCCCGTGTGCGCCGAGCACTTCCCCTCGGTGGAGGACGTCTACTGCCACCTGGACAGCCACCGGCAGCCCGACTCCAGCAACCACAGCGCCGCCAGCCCGGACCCCATGCTGGGCAGCGTGGCCTCCATGAGCAGCGCCACGCCCGACTCCAGCGCCTCCCTGGAGCGCGGCTCCACCCCGGACTCCACCCTCAAGCTGGCTGCGCCCATCCGCCGCAAGCTGGCGCCCTCCTCCTCCGACCCGGACGACGGCGCGGTGGGCTGGGCGGCCGCCACAGCGGGCAAGGTGACCTACAGCTGCCCGTACTGCTCCAAGCGGGACTTCAACAGCCTGGCGGTGCTGGAGATCCACCTGAAGACCATCCACGCCGACAAGCCGCAGCAGAGCCACACGTGCCAGCTGTGCCTGGACACGCTGCCCACGCTCTACAACCTCAACGAGCACGTGCGCAAAGCCCACCGCGCCAGCGGGAGCGGCGTGTCGGTGGCCGCCGCCGCCGCAGCGGCGGCCGCCTCGGCCCTGCCGCTCCTCCAGTTCAGCAACGTGTCGGCCTTCCACTGCAACTACTGCCCGGACATGTTCGCCGACATAAACTCTCTGCAGGAGCACATCCGCGTGTCGCACTGCCTGCCCGGCGGAGTGCTGGCCGGGTCCACCACCCTGGAAGGCAACCACGCCTTCTTCTGCAACCAGTGTTCCATGGGCTTCCTGACGGAGTCCTCCCTGACCGAGCACATCCAGCAGACCCACTGCAGCAACGCGGGCGGTGGCGGAGGGGCGGGCGGAGGAGGCGGCGGTGGCGGCGTGGCCAAGATGGAGTCGCCGGTGCTGCAGCCTTCGCAGTCCTTCATGGAGGTCTACTCGTGCCCCTACTGCACCAACTCACCCATCTTCGGCTCCCTGCTCAAGCTCACCAAGCACATCAAGGAGAACCACAAGAACATCCCCCTGGCCAACAACAAGCGCAAGGTCAAAGTGGCCGACCTCAGCCCGGCCTCGTCGGACGTGGAGATCTCCTCGCCCAAACGCCACCGCGCTGCCGGTGGCGGCGACATCACCCCGGCGAGCGCCAACGGCGACTACCCCTGCAACCAGTGCGACCTGCGCTTCACCAGCTTCGAGGGCTTCCAGGCGCACCTCAAGTCTCACCTGGAGCTCCTGCTGCGCCGACAGTCCTGCCCTCAGTGCAACAAAGAAGACTTCGAGTCCCAGGAGGCTTTGCTGCAGCACCTGACCGTGCACTACACCACCACCTCCACGCAGTACGTGTGCGAGAGCTGCGACAAGCAGTTCTCGTCCGTGGACGACCTGCAGAAGCACCTGTTGGACATGCACACCTTTGTGCTCTACCACTGCACGCTGTGCCAGGAGGTGTTTGACTCCAAGGTGTCCATCCAGGTGCACCTGGCCGTCAAGCACAGCAACGAGAAGAAGATGTTCCGCTGCACGGCATGCGCCTGGGACTTCCGCAAGGAGTCGGACCTGCAGCTGCACGTCAAGCACAACCATCTGGGCCACCCGAGCGGGCAGGTGGGCACCGTCGGCGGCAAGGTGCGCAAGTGCATTTTCTGCGGCGAGAGCTTCTGCACGGAGGTGGAGCTCCAGTGCCACATCACCACGCACAGCAAGAAGTTCAACTGCCGCTTCTGCGGCAAGTCCTTCCAGGCCATCGTGCTCCTGGAGAGGCACCTGCGCGAGAAGCACTGCTACGAGACGGGCCACGGCCACTCCGTGCACGGCAACGGCGGAAGCCAGAACGGCACGCCCAACGGCGTGGCCCAGAGCTCTAAGCGAGGCGGAGGTGGCGGCGGAAACGCGACGAGCGGGGCCTCGGCCGCGGCCGAGCAGGCTGACCTGCAGAGCATGCTGCTGAAGAGCGGCGTGTCGGGCCAGCCGGACGCGTCCAACAGCCACGACGGCGGCGGGAGCGGCGCCGAGGACGAGCTGGACGCCTCGGAGCCCATGTACGCGTGCGACATCTGCGGCGCCGCCTACACTATGGAGTCGCTTCTCCAGAACCACCGGCTGCGCGACCACAACATCCGCCCGGGCGAGGACGACGCCGGCTCGCGCAAGAAGAAGGCCGACTTCATCAAGGGCAGCCACAAGTGCAACGTCTGCTCGCGCACCTTCTTCTCCGAGTCGGGCCTGCGCGAGCACGCCCAGACCCACCGCGGCCCCGCCAAGCACTACATGTGCCCCATCTGCGGCGAGCGCTTCCCCTCGCTGCTCACCCTCACCGAGCACAAGGTGACGCACAGCAAGAGCCTGGACACGGGCACGTGCCGCATCTGCAAGATGCCGCTGCAGAGCGAGGAGGAGTTCATCGAGCACTGCCAGATGCACCCGGACCTGCGCAACTCGCTCACGGGCTTCCGCTGCGTGGTGTGCATGCAGACGGTCACCTCCACGCTGGAGCTCAAGATCCACGGCACCTTCCACATGCAGAAGCTCTCCTCGGCCGGGAGCGGCGGGGGAGGCACCGGGGCCGGCATGGGCGGCGGCGGCGGCATCATCGGCGGAGGCGGCGGTAGCGGCTCGGCGTCGTCTTCGCCCAACGGGCAGCTGGGCGGCCACAAGCACTACAAGTGCGCCCTGTGCCTGAAGGAGTTCAAGAACAAGCAGGACCTGGTCAAGCTGGACGTCAACGGCCTGCCCTTCGGCCTGTGCGCCGCCTGCATGAGCCGCGGCACCAACGGCCAGTCGCCCAGCGCCATCGCCGCTGCCGGAGTGGGTGCCGCCAGCGGGGGCAGTGGCACGCCTCAGGACCCCGCCGACAAGGCGGCGGGCCTTCGCTGTCCGGAGTGTGCGGTGAAGTTCGAGAGCGTGGAGGACCTGGAGAGTCACATGCATGTGGACCACCCCAAGATGAGCCCGGAGACCAGCGGCACCAAGAAGGGCTCCGAAGCATCACCCATCCCTAAAGTAAGAATGGCCATGATCACCTGAACCAAAATATAAAATATATAAATCGAAATATTGATACGTAATACATGATATTAAAAGTCGTATTAATGATAACGATATTGATGACACATCCTTCATTTGCTTTCCTAATATAGACAACTTCACTGAATGCAGACTGCTATTGATATCCTCTCTGCTATTGATATCCTCTCTTTTTTATTAGAAAGTCTTATTTTCTTTTTTTTTAAAGAAAAATATTTCACCTAATCCTTTTTTTAGATGTCTGTGTGTGTGTGTGTGTGTGTGTGTGTGTGTGTGTGTGTGTCATGACTGTGGGTGAGGGAGACAGACATAGAGAGTGAGTTTGTTTTTAGTACTGTTTCCCCTTGAAAACAGCAGACAGAGCCAGGAACCATTTTGCAGACATATTTTTAGTGAGCTGTGTGTGTGTGTGTGTGTGTGTGTGTGTGTGTGTGTGTGTGTGTCTGTGTCTGTGTCTGTGTGCGTGTCTCCCAGTGTGCTGCTGCTACTGCCTGGGTAAAAAATGTGTGAATTCAGGCCCACATTACCAGGGCGTCCCCTGAGAGCACCGCAGTCTCTTCTTTCGGCGGCTGGGTTGCCAGGCGGCCGCTCCGCTCGTCTCCATATCGACACAGGCAACTTCCAGGGACGCCCAGTCTTTACCAGGGCTTTTGTTTCACCTCACTGATACAGATGGAGGAAAAAACACCAGGCTCTCTTTCTCCCTGTGCTGATTTTGGTAGACAGACAGAGAAGGAGAAAGAGAGTGAGATAGAGAGAGATGTTGGAGTGAGAGTGTGTGTGTGTGTGTGTGTGTGTGTGTGTGTGTGTGCAGTGAAAAAAAAAAAACTTTTTTTTTTTGCTTTACACTGAATTCCCTCTGCTGGTTTCTCGCCTTGCAGAAGAAGACATATCAGTGCATCAAATGCCAGATGACCTTCGAGACGGAACGCGAGATCCAGATACACGTTGCCAATCACATGATCGGTGAGTCAACTTCATCTCTTCCTACTTGGTGTGTGTGTGTGTGTGTGTTTGTGTGTGCGTGTGGCTGCTGGTTTGTCAGCCGTTCCTCTCTGTTACCTCTCTCTGTCTCCTGCGTGCTCTCAGTTCCGACCCAGCTCCCTGCCCTTCCTAATGCTTCTGAGCGTGCACACACACCTACACACACTCTCTCTCACTCACACACACACACGCACACACACACGCACACACACACGCAGGTGTGAGACAGACAGGTGAAATGAACAGCTCTATTTCTGGAAACGCTGCCACCGGTCTCGACAGCTGTTCCATTGTTTAACACTCGGCTGCACGGCTGAGATCTCGGCTGCGGGTCTGACTGCTCCGTTAACTCTTCAGCCTGCCGGCCAGCCCGCTGACACACACACACACACACACACACACACACACGTACACACGTACACATTCACACTATTCATCTTCTTATCTCTTCCTGTCTTTTCTCTCTTCTGTTTTTTCCTCTTTCCTCTCCATCATCTCTCTCTATCTTTCTCTCTCTCTCTCTCCCTCTCACTCTCTCTTAGTCTCTGTCGTTCTAATTTGTTCTACCTTTCTTCACGATATCCCTGGAGTTTGTCGTGGGCAATTACCCACATTGTGCTCAATCTGCCCCCCCCCATCCCCCCATCCCCCCACCCCTCCCCCAAGGGACTTGTAAGATAGAGGTAGTCTAGAGACATGCAAACCCACAGTCTTCATAGTAGTGCAGTGGGAGACCAGAATGTCTTGGTGGTGGTGGTGGTGGTGGGGAGTGTTGAGCAGGTGACCATTGTGTTTTCAGGGGTCAGGTGGTGGGTGGGGTTGCTCAGTATATGTTTGCCTCTATTGTGGTTTGCCATGTGTTTGTTTGTCTCCAGTTGAAGTTCATGTGTGTGTGAGCAAGCGATTGAGCTAGTAGAGCTAGTAGCTGCTGATGTGTTCAAAAGTGCAGATTAATGAGCCATTGACCATCAGTAAGCACACACACACACACCCACACACCAGATCGGAACCACTCTGGGCAGATAGTCAGCTGTGCCTGCCCCAGAACATGCCCCTCTGCTGGGCTGGCCATCCGGAGTGTCCTCCACAAATATGAGCTCCCACTGCAGGGCTGGTCCTTGTCAGTCTGCTCTCCCTGGAACTGGACCGAGGGACTGGGGTGGCTGTCATCAGTGGCTTCCCCAGAATGAGCTCCACTGCTGGGCTGGCTGTCGTGAGTGGCCTCCTCCAGGAAAAAAAAAAAAGGGTTCCAGTGCCCAGCTGGTCCTTGAGCTCTTTGGCAGCTCTCTGTGTAGACTGAAGTGGAATCAGGTTCAGGGCTCCTCATGCTGCCCTCGAGCTTCCTGCATGTATATGGAGTCAAACCAGAGGAGAGAGGCAGGCAGGCGCCCCACAGCCTGCCTGAGAGCTGAGACATGCGCTTAAAGAAACACGTGCGGCAAGAAGGACAGGACGGGTTCATCTCCAGCAGGCTGTGCAGTTCTCTACATTAGCCCTTCTGTTTCAGTTTGTTTCTCACACTCTCTTAGTCTTATGGTCTAGTCTTGAGTGTTTTATCATTTCTCTTTCTCTGTCTCTGTGTTTTCTTCTCTCTCTCTCTCTCGCTCTCTCGTTCTCTTTCGTAATGAGCAAGTGCACGCTGAACACCCATTACCCCCCTGCCCAGGACGACCTCTTGCGCTCCGTTAGAGGTTCTTCATCTCGTCTCCTTTCATCCTCCTTCCCCTCCTCATCCTCCTCCTCCTCCTCCTCCTCCTTGTGCGTGATGGGGAGAGATGGATAGATAGGGCCGTGAGCACTGCGGCAGGCGGAGAACAGGAGGGGAAGGCGGATCGCTCCTCTCCTCAGCTCCTCTCCCTTCCCTCCGCTTGCCATGGAGGGAATTTTGGGTTAATTAACATCGTAATTGTCAGAAAAGCTGGAGGAGATTAATTATGGAATTGAAGCAGATTATTTTAAGTGGCGTTTTTATTATTTTATTATTTTTTTTTCCCCTCCCAAACACTCCTCCCCCCCCCCCCCCCCATCCCTTCCAGCATCCCCTTCAAAGATGGATGGCGTCTCCCTCTTCTTCTTTTTTTAAATAAAGAGAAAGGGAGTATTAACCTTTATCAGGCTTGCGTGTTAGCGTCAAGAAAATTGAAGAGAGATCACAGAGGACTTGGCTTGAACTGAACTCCCTCTCTCCATTTTTTTTTTTTTTTTTTTTCCTCGCATCGGTCCTCTCCTCTTTGGCGCTGTTTGAGATTACGAAACAATCATTAAAAAGCTACACTATCTCCCTGCTTTGATATACCACTACTGAGATTATTATGGCTCTTTGATATGTTCTTTCTTTTTAAATTCCTCCGCCGTCTCCCTTCCTGCGTTTTCAAGAAAGCCTCTGTGAAACGAAACCGTTTTGCCAGTGAGGAGTCGGCTGTCTGCTGGGGTGACCCGACCATTTAAGCATGTTTTCATTCAACATGGATTGTTTCAAGAGCAGCAGTGTGTTTAGCGCGTCACAGTATGGAGTGTGTGTGAACAGAGTCCGTTTGGGCTACAGAATGTAGACAGCAGACCTAGAGATGGGATTTCAATCTATTATTTATTGTGTGTGTGTGTGTGTGTGTGTGTGTGTGTGTGTGTGTGTGTGTGTGTTTGTTGAAATAGGGGAGACAAGCTAAAAGAATTTGTCTTGATGTGCAACATCTGTGGGAACACAGTAAGACAGTGTCTTACTTCCATCACCACAACCCTTATTACCTTTACAGCAGTCTGCTGTTTTTATGTGCATGAATGGGCTTATCATGGTGTGTGTCTGGGTGTGTGTAGACGCACGGTTGTGTATGTGAACAGCATTGCGCCTTTGTTTGTCTGTATTAATTGGGATGAGTGTGAATGAGCTGTTGGAGGGGTAAGGGGTGTTTCTGACAGTATATGCTTGTTGCAACAGTACAGCATTCCTGCACATAATGAGACTCAGGGCTCCTGCAGACAGAAACACTTCATTTGTACTTTCTTCTATTTCCAAACACCTATTGGGTGGCAGTGGAGGTGTGTGTGTGTGTGTGTGTGTGTGTGTGTGTGTGTGTGTGTGTGTGTTCATTTACCTACACATACATGTGCACACACACATGAACACATACTCAACACATACACACATGTGGTGTTTTGTCAAGGTGTGATCATACCACACCCTCCCCTTTCCTTGCTCCTCTCTCTCTCTCTCTCTCTCTCCTCTCTCTCTCTCTCTCTCTCTCTCTCTCCCTCTCTCTCTCCCTTTCCCTTTCCCTCTTTCCCCCTCTCTCTACACCCCCTCCTATCCACTCTGCTTTAGAGTCATCATTAACACTGAGGTGACACCTCAACTCAATCAGTTTTACCTCCTTAAACCTGCAACATCTGCTCACTGCTCCACTCCCCTTCCTGTGTAAGCCGGGCCCCACTGCGACACACACACACATGTACACACGCACACACACACACACGCACCCATGCACATTCTGTGTTATTTCCTTTACTGGTACTTTGCTGGTGGCACACCTCTGTGATTGTGGAGCTGCACACACACACGCACACACACACACAGAATTCCTCCTTACTGCACAGGTCCAGCAATCCTTCCCTTTAGTTTACCTGGCAGTACACTACCAGCCCCTGTCCTCATGCTGAGATTGTTTACTGCTCAACTTTTCAATGTTGGCCAACACACACACACACACACACACACACACACACACACACACACACACACACACACACTTCTACAGCGAAAGATGCCCAACAGCAGCCTCCCTTTACTCCAGTCAATGAGCATGAGACAGGAGAATCATTCTCATGAAATGTGGATAGTCCGGAAGTCTTTTTGATGATAACAACTAGCAGTTCAAAAATATAATAATAAAAACTTGATTACAATTCCTCCTACTTAATGAATTAATTAAAAGTACATGTTTGAAATGGGGTGGGGGGGGGGCGTGTTTTAATTAGTTGGGATGGTGTGCATGGACAGGCAGCACCGGAGGGACTGTGGGTGGGGGGTTAGGGGGGCTTTGACCCCCCCGGCCTGTTGATTGAGCTCACCTGATTACGCGTCGCTGCTGAGGCAAGAGCAAGACGAGACGGAGCAAACAATTTTCTCTGTCGGGCCAGCCGGTGGCTCGCCTGCCTTTGATTGGCATCGCAGACACTTTAATCTGCCTTTGATTTCAGACAGAGGGAGAGGGAGGGAGACATGCGTATGCAAGCACGCACAAATGCACCACACACACACACACACACACCACACACACACAAACATACAGAGACACAGGCACACACACACACACACACACACAGACACACAGATGCACAAACACACACACACACACACACACACACACACACACACAGGCACCCTCAATGTCATGCACACACAGTAGTGTGACTTATGCCCCTTAACATTCTGCTTAGACATCCCACTCTACTAAGCAGTACAGTGCCTCAGATCTCTTCGCCATCAAAGCAGGGATGTCCTTAGGAAGGCGGGCTCTGTACTGCTGCTGCTGTTACCAAGTGGATGGTGCATCATCCTGTCAGTCAGCCTTTCAACACACCGGGCCATCAGTCAGCCTTGTTCAGTCTACCTGCTGCTCATCCACCCGACCACCACCCCAAGCTAATTCAGTGTGTGTGTGTGTGTGTGTGTGTGTGTGTGTGCGTGTGCTGCGAAATGCTGTGGCGTCCCACTGCATAATCCAATCCAGTAATGAGATATAGACCCCCTCAGCTCCTCATCATAAGCAAACACATGCATGTTGTTTGTTCACAACCCTGATCAAAAAATAGCAACCTGCAGCAAAGCAGGAGACCAGAGAAGACCACAAATGTAATCATTACACTTAACATTATAGTATTACTCCAACAGAAGTCATTCCAATTCTAAGTATTACCCTGTTACGCAGACTGAATTAATCTTGTCTTAACTATCATGCTATTACTCAGACTTCATTACACCAGACACCAGTCTGACATTGTGATTGTGATATTTCACTCAATACAGAGAATACTGGAAAAAAAAAACCTTTCTGTACCCAATGAAAGACAGAGGATTGAGCTGTTCTCATATCAGCTATAAAACACAGCTGTGTGTGTGTGCGTGTGTGTGTGTGTGTGTGTGTGTGCTTGTGTGTGTACAGTATTGACTAACGTCAGTAGTAGAAGAACTGCAGACAAACAGCAACAACCAGCATGTGAACACCCAGGCAGCCATCTTAGCTCCCCTCCTTCCCCAGGGGGGTAGCTGGTGAGAAAGGGAAGAGTAGGAGGAGAGGGGAGAGTGAAGGGAGGGTGGGTAGGTGTTTGGGTGGGTGGAGGGGGGGGGGGGGCTACGGTGGCTGGGAGGACACGTGAGGCGCTAACAGCCCGAGCAGTAGCGGTGTCTCTCCCACGCTGGCGGTTATTAGCGGGGAAGAGTGGAGAGGTAAGTGGAAGGTGTCTGACTGGAGGGGTGAGGCGGATGCTGAGAATCACAACTGGGGGGCTCCACCAGCCCCCTACAGGGTCTCCAGGCTGGGATGGATAGCGCGCCTGTGTGTGTGTGTGTGTGTGTCGGTGTGTGTATGTGTGTGAGTGAGTGTGTGTGTGTGCGTGATGGTGGGTGTCCGCTCGGCCGGTTTTTAATTTCAGTCTCCATGTAGCGGCTCGCTGCGGGGGGAACTTCACCCCTGCACCACACCACCTCCTACTGGCAGGGGGTGAGAAGTGATGCACAACACACTGCACTGAATCTGAACACACACACACACACACACACACACACACACACATTGTCGCTCACACTCACACACCTGCAGGGGGCACCCCGTGGGTCTGCAGCTGCACAGCGGAAAACAATAAAGCCTGCAGAAAGAAAGAAACCGGTGTGCTCCTTGGAGACACACACACACACACCGTCACATACACACACACACTCACACACATACACACTCATACACACACATTCATGCCTCCCCACACACTCACATAGTCCCAAAGACAAAGGATGCCTGGGATAGAAGGCAGTTTCAGTAACAACACCGCAGCTACAAACAGAAGAGGGAGGGAAAGAGATTGAGAGAGAGAGAGATAGAGGGTGAGAGAGAAAGAGAGAGAGAGAGAGAGAGAGCATTAGGTGGAGTGAGACAAAGAAAGAGGGTATTATTGATGGCTAAAGAGAGAGAGCTGGAGGGTAGTAAAGGTGTGAGCAACTCTGACAGCTTATTGGCAGGTCTTCTGATCAGGTGCAAATGTACTACTTGTCTATCATGTGACGTTCAAAACCTAGAAGAAAGTGCACCTTGCATCAGACTACGTACGTCTGTGTGTGTGTGTGTGTGTGTGTGTGTGTGTCTCTGTGAAGGAGAGATTTTTATGCCTTTTATTAATTCATGTAATTCGCAGTCTGTGAACTAGGGCATACAAGGGTGAGTGTGTGTGTGTGTGTGTTTGTGTGTGTGTGTGTGTGTGGAGCGACTTGTAAAGGGTTCACTCATTTTATTCCTCACACACACATAGGCTTCACACACACACACACACACACACATGCACGCACACATCCTGAGGAAAAGCATGCCGGCTCTAATGCCATACTAATCACCGGCGGCCAGAACTCACAGCACGCCCACTCCCCTCTCAATCGGCCTTAATCAGCCAACACATTTCAATTAGCATATTGTGTTTAACCTCACTTTCATCTACACTATTAGTGGATCCAGTCACACTTCCCCTCTCTCCAACCCCCAACATGTAAACCCCACCCCCAGACCCTCTACAACACACACACACACACACACACACACACACACACACACACACTCATATGCATGCATGCTCAACACACACAACACATCACCCCACACATACTTTTTCACCCATACACTCTCTGCATCCCATTCTAAATAGCTTCTATATCTAAATCTTTCTGTAGGTTTCTTGCTCTTCGTCCATGTAATGATCCCTCTCTCTTTGTCCATCTCTTTCTGGCATCCCCCCCCCCACACACACACCCTCATGTTAGCTTGTTAGCTCTCCGGGGGTGCTATGTTCAGCCATCTATATGACCTGACCACAGACAGGCACAAGCAGTGAGGGTGAAATACGTCTTAGTGTGCCAACACGAGCAGTGATATCCTTAAGTCGTCTCACTAACATCAAACACTCAATAGCCAAAGGTCATATTTGTACTCATGTAAACCCCCCCACACACACACACACACTCCTTTTGCTCCGCATGTGTTTCAAATGACTCGAAAATCACACCAGTGATCTAACTGTCTTAATCACGCCAGTGTGACTGCATGAGTTCGCCCCTTCAGAATTACCCATAATGCCCCTCTCCTTCCTTCAACCAACCCCCACCCTCCCCCACCTCCCCTAAACTCTCCATCTGAAGTGGAGCTGCTGACTAACTGTGGCCCTGCCTTTTCTTTCCACCCCCCTCTTTTTGCCTCTCCTCTCGGATGGCCCCCTAGAAGAGCCCGCTCAGCTGCAAGGTTTGTCCCCCCGCTCTCTCCGTACCAGGCTTTGGGAATGGGGATGGATGAAGGGGAGGGTGGGGGGGTGTTATATATGTGGGGGGAGCCTGACTCACTTTGCTTGTGTAGTACAAGGAGATGGAGAGGGAAGGGGTTGGGGGTGGTGTGGGGGGAGGCACGGTTGTAGTTGAGCGCATTGCATGAGTCACTTGCAAGCACGCATTCATTCAGATGCACTCAACGCACAGACACACACACAAAACACACTTGCACTACATACTACTCTCACTTTAATGCTAAGTAAGGACAGGCAATATGCCATGTCCGCCATCAAGTTAAGATGCCTGTGCACGCATACACTGTTTTTCACATATAACACACACTCACACACACACACACACTCACACTGTCCTTCCCAGTCCCACCACCCCAACCCATGTGTGTGTGTGTGTGTGTGTGTTGTTCGTGCATGCACCCCTTCTAACTGGGTCTGGGGCATGGCCACTCACCTGCATCTAACCGCTCCCAAGGGGCTCTACCTAATGATGCATCTCGCTCCTGAGTCCTGAGTCTTACTTATTCATTACACCCAGCCCCAAGCACGTAGTGCACACACACACACACACACACACACACACATTCATACACAAACAAGCCCATAAAGAGACATGTTACACATACACATACAGGAATATCACACACACAGATGCATAACAAATATACACACACATTAAACATCACAAAAGCACACACTTACAATCTCAGTTTTAATTCCTTATAAATGCACACCTGCAAACACAAATGATCTAGTCATGTTTTTTTTTTTTTTTTAGCCTCGACCCGTTGTAATTTTCAGAAGGGCAGTTTTTGTGCTCCAGCAGTCATTTGGCCTTGTGTGGAAGTGATACACTCGTGTCATTGATCTTTAGAAGTGCTGATGTGCACTGTGTGCCTGGGTCCTTTCACTGGTGTGTGTGGAGAGACAGAGAGAGAGAGAATATAAACATCCTCTTCCTGGTGAGTGTGTGTGTGTGTGTGTGTGTGTGTGAGTGTGTGCTCGTCCCCATGTTGGGGTGTGTGTGTATGTGTGTGTCGTCCCCAGAGGAAAGGATGGGCCCTGTCTCACAGCATCTGTTTCTCTCTCCAGCAGGGTCGGGGAGGGTGGGGAGAGGAGAGGAAGGGTGGAGCGAGATGGATAGAGCAATAGATGAGAAGTGAAAAGGAGAGGGGGAAAAAAAGAGGGAGGAAAATGGATAAAGGTGAGGAGAACAAAGTGAATGCAGAGGTGGAAAGAAGGGATGAAGAGAGAGGAATGAAAAAGACTAGAGCAGAGAGAGAGATGGAGGACGAAGAGAGAGAGACAAAGGTGCGTTTGCCACAGAGTGAAGAGAGGAGAGACCTGTGACACTGTAGTAGAGAGAGCAGAATGGAGAGAGAATGTGATAGAGTGTTGAAAAGAAAAAAAGAATAGCTAGAGAGAGAAAGCGGAAGACTGGCAGACATTTACAGAGGGAGGAAAAGAGAGAGACCGGGCAGATGTGACAGAGTAGAAGGAAGAATCCTCAACTGAGAAAAAAGGAAAAGCGACGGAGGGATAAAAAAGAAGAAAGAGAGAGGAGAGGATTTAAGGTTGTGTACCCATTCACTTAATCAATCATCAAACCATGGAATGAGAACCCTGTTGAAACATATGGTACATAATGGCAGGACTGGCAGCCTCAAAAACAGAGAGAGAGGGAGAGAGAGAGAGAGAGAGAGATAGAGAGGGAGAGAGAGGGAGAGAGAGAGGGATATCAGTACAGTCCTGTTTGGAGGGGGGCCTGCTGGGTGGCCTTGGAGTCAGTGAGGGTTTAATGAAGCAGCAGGCAGGAAGCTTTAAGAGTCAATGGACATGGATAATGTGGATGATCGCTCACGCCAACCCAGCCCAGCCCAGCCTAACACAAGTAGGCAGGCAGGCAGGCAGGCTGGCAGGCAGGCAGGCAGGCAGGCAGACAGCGTCTGAGCACGCTCAAATCCTTTCAACTCCACTCCGCTCACCCCTCTGATCTCAGCCCCAGACCCACTGTTTGTCTAAGGGAGGGAGGAGGGGGAGGGAGAGAGGAGGTCGGAAGGAGAAAGAGAGACGAGGAAGAAACAAGGATAGAGAATAAAAGAGAGAAGAGGAGAAAGAGTGTGTGTGAGAGGAAATGTGGAAGTTAACAGAAATGAAGAATGGGAGGCATGATAAACAAACAGAAAGGAAAGAAAAGAAAAAGATGCAGAGGACGAAGAGGAGAGGAAGAGCATGAGTGTGTTAGTTTTGTAGCGCTGGGCTGGCAAAGCCGTGTAATGATCCAGCAGATTAGGAGATGTTGCTTATGACACTGGCTGCTTGCATGTGCAGATATGGAAACAGATGAAGGTTGACAGTGTGTGTGTGTGCGTGCGTGCGTGCGTGCGTGTATGAGTGTGTGAGCAATGCGTGTGCGTGTGTGTGTGTGTGTGTGTGTGTGTGTGCAAGCGTGAGTGCATGTGTGAGTGTGTGTGTGTGTGTATTTGTTTATTTTGTGTGTGCGCACGCGTGCAGTGTTGGTGGCAGTATCCGTGACGGCGCAAGGATCATGGGAACAGATGAGCAGCCCCTCAAGCACATCACACACCACCTGGAGCCAGTCGGGCGGAACCATAGAGGGATGGAGCGGGGAGCAGGGGGGACCCAGGCAGGGTGCGCACAGCAAGGGGTGGGACAGTAGACAGGAGGGAGGAATTTAAGGTCTGCGCTTAAACTGCAGTGACAGGATAGTGATGCCATAGTAACCATCCAAAAATCACTCAGTGACCTTTACACAGTGTCAACTGTAGTGCCAAGGCACATACTTGCACACTTCAACACATGCACACTCACACACACACACACACACACACACACACACACATTAGTCCTCCAGCCATGCATGTACCAGTCCTGTACTGTATATTTGGAATATAAATAGTGTGCTGTAACACCTTGTATAAACATGAAAAACACTGCCACCTTATCTGTTTATCAGCTTCTCATTCTCTCTCTCTCTCTCTCTCTCTCTCTCTCACTCCATCACTTTCACATGCCCAATGAAAAGTCTAAGAGAGAAATGGAGTGTTTGTGTTTGCGAGAGGAAAGAGAGAGAGAGAGAGAAAGCGATGTGAAATGTTGGTGAGATGTTTGTGAGCGCGGCGCGGCGCGATGTGTGTTGTCGGCGGAGTGCTGTTTGATCCCCCTGGGAGCTCATTTCCCTGCCTTTGCGCTTGATTTGCTTCTTATGCTGTTTATTAAAAGTAATTACAAGCTGTTTGGAGATCTATAAGAGAAGAGCTCGTGGGGGGGGAGGCGCTCCAAAAGGTGTGGGAACAGAATGGCACACACACACACACACACACACCTTCACACACCTGCACCCAACAGCCTGCACGTTTGTCTCGATGGCACCGGCAAACGTGCAGGCTGTTGGGTGCAGGTGTGTGTGTGTGTGTGTGTGTTTGTGTGTGTTGCTATGAGAAGCAGGAAGGTTGTGCGTAGGTGTACCACTGGCAGACCGCATGTGGGCTTTGTCTGCTACGAGCTTTGCATCTGTGTTCGGTGTGTTTGTGCGTGTGTCTGCATTAGCATCTGTGTTTGTTTTGGTGTGTTTGTGTGTGTGTGTGTGTGTGTGGGTGTGTGTAGATATGTGTGTGTGTAGTTGCTTTCTTTTTTTTGTCAACACGTGTATAGATGTGTCATCATGCATAAATCCTCAAGCAGCAGAGGCACAGACACTACATCAATAGCAGTATGCTTGTTCTTGTGTATGTATGTGTATGCCTGTGTGTTTGTCCATACATATGTATGTGAGTGTGTGAGGATGTGCATGTGTGTGTGTGTGTGTGTATTCAGGTAGGGCTGTGTTCAGGAGTACTGGTGCCACACCTGCCCCTCTCCCCTCCTGTCCCAGACCTGCCCAGGTGTGTCTCAGCCAGCTGCCGGGGAGATTGGGAGGCCCTCTCCCTCCCTCCATATCTCTCTCTTTCTCCCTCATTCCCCCTCTCCCTCTCCCTCATCTCTCTCCCCCTCTCTCCCTCTCTTCCCCTCTGTGTCTCTCTCTCTCTCTCTCTCTCTCTCTCTCGCTCCAGTGCTGTAATTGTTAAAAGACAAACACTCCGTCTGTCTCTCTAAGCATAATGAACGCGGGCTGGCCACAATTAGCTCCTCGCTTAATTCGTTAAGTATTCGGGATTTATTTCCTCCAGTGACGGCCGCAGCTGTCGCTGCCGGGGGAGAAACGGCCGCCCGCGCGACACCTCGCATGGGGTGGGGGAATACACACTCACACACCTTCATACATCACAAACACATAGACACACACACAAATATATGCACGCGCACACACACACACACACACACACACATACACCACATTCACACAAGCCTAAACACAAGCGCATCCATGAGCATGCTCACACACACACACACACACACACCACAATGGATCACAAATACACACATTCGAACTTAAAAACAACTGGAGATTCTGCTCATGTACAAAGCACGGTAGATTGCACTTATTCAGTAACCACTTCAGATTACACTCATACACGCACTGCTATGAGCCCAACGCCCATACACGTTGGCTTTCAATTAATGTTGCAATCAAGTGGTTTTGTTATCAAGTCTTCCAAAAACCAGCAGACCGAATAGCAGGAAACAAATCCTACGGCAACAGTTTTCTATGCACTGCAGTTTTGCAGATTTGACGGTTGACTTTTTTTTTTTTTTTTTTAATGAACACGCGTGCGTGAGCACACACACACCCTCACACATAAAGTCACATACACTCAAAACACACACACACACTGAAGTACATACAGATGAATTCACATATTTATGGTGTTCATTGGCATGCGTACTAATGGTATACTAATCTTATTCCAATAAAACGATCAAAGTAGAAATGAGATGAGAGATTTATCTATGTATGTATGTAGTATGTATTTATATATGTACATTGATCAAAAATAATCAATCAGTCTTATAAAGACACTAAAAAGGTGAATAGGGGAGAATATCAGAGAGATGCAGAGGAAAATATGAGTATAATAGTATAGAGATAAAATTGCAAAAAAGAATGTGGTTATGCAGTTCATAACCTTTTAATTCTAATTGTCTCAGTCTCCCTTCTCACACTAACATCTCTCTCTCTCTCTCTCTCACTCACACACACACACACACACACACACACACAAAGAGGGCTGTGTTTACGCAAGAGCTCCTGTAGGTGAAGATGGTGAGACACTGCCATGCTTACTGATTAGCATTTCCTGTCGACGGTGATTTAAACCTTGCTCATCAGTGGGGTGTGTGTATGTGTGTGTGTGTGTGTATGATGTGTGTGGTGGGGAGGCATGTCATAGCTCATCAGACTCTTCTTCCTAAGACCAGACGGGCTCTGAACAACACCTTCCCCTCTGTGGTGCTTGGGGGCGGTGGTCCCAGAACAGCAGGGTGGATGCCCCTCTGTGTTTGCGTGTGTGTGTGTATTGCGTGTGTGTCTGTGTCTGTGTCTATGTATATGTGTCGACGTGTTTATGTTCCTGTCTTGTGTGTCAGAGTGTCTGTGTATGTTGTTTTCCTTTCTGTGTATTGGTAGGAATGTGTGTTTGTGTGTGAGAGTGTGTGTGCATTCTTGTAGATGCGTGGGAGATCCAGAGGCCACCCGGGGCTTCAGGCTTCAAAAGATGCACTCCTAGGAACTAGCAAAGTAAGGAGAGAGAGAAAGAGAGAGAGAGAGAGAGAGAGAGAGAGAGAGAGAGACAAAGAGAAAGAGAGAGAGGTGTGTGAGGTGACTTCATGAGGGGAAAGACGAGCTTTGATGTGAAGACAGGAAGAGGGAGATTGAGGGAGAGAGGAAACAAGGGAGTGAGGGCAAGCTGGGGAGTGGGGGTGGAAGAGCAGTAGGGTGTGGATAGGGAGAAGAAGGTGTGTGGTTTGTTTGTGTGTGTGTGTGTGTGCGTGTGTGCGCGCGAGTGTGTGTGTGTGTGTGTGTGTGTATGTTGGGGGTGAGGGCACACTGGAGAGTTGACCCGGGCCAGGGACGGTACGCCTCTCAGACACACACTGCTGCTGTAATTGCTTCAAAACCACACCTTCACCCTCAGGCAGTGGAACTCAACTCTCTCCATCTCTCCACTTCCCTTCACTTTCCCTCTCTCCCTCCCTCTTCCTTCCAGTCTCTATCCATCCCTTTCTTTCTCCATATCCCTCGTTTTCAGTATTCATCTCATATTCTTTCCCCTTATCCCTTTTCCCCTCCCTCTATCAATCCCCCTCCCAGGTGCCTATTGCAGAACACATACAGTATCTTCACACACACACACACACACACACGCACACACACGCACGCACACACACATGCACACTCGCACACATACACACACATGCACACACCTGTGCTTTCTTTGTCTAGCTCCTCATCTAACCTACACATACATTTCAGATGGTTGTGAGTTTGATTCTATGCCAGTCTAATATGCATACCTGTAGCTCCTCCTGCCAATGTGATTGGTTAATCTAAACCTCCTCAATTCCAGTCTATATTTGATCTTACCGAACAGTTTTGTAAATCTGATTGGCTCATCCGTTTCTTTGACAGCTAATCAGTCTCACCACTATGACCAGACATGCTTATCAATGTGATTGGTTCATTAGCGTTCCCTCAGAATCTTCTTTGGACATTAGCTACCTGATGGAATTTTCCGGTAGTGTTGGGATGGCTAGAGTGAAGGTAAGCAGAGAGGAAAGGAAGAAAGTGAGAGGAAAAAAGTGAGTGGGAGAAAGAGGGAGGGGGGAGAGAGAGAGAGAAAGCTGGAGAGAGCTTGAAATGGACCAAGCTGGACACTGATGGGCAGAGTTGACCTTCAGAAGAGGGAGGGAGTGATTGCAGAGAGAGAGAACGCAAAAAGAAGAAGAGCGAGAGAGAGTGCGTATGAGGGCGGCGTCTGGGCTGGGCCTCCTGACGAGCGTCTCTCCTGGATCTTGGCACGGGCGCGGTGAGCGCGGTGAGCAGCTGGACTTCATTAAGCGCTGGTGTTAATTACTGGGACCGAGCTGGAGAGGCGAGCGGAAAACACTCGCCGTAATTCAGACAGGGTCACCTTGAAATCGATCATTTAGCATCACACAAACACACACATACACACACAAACACATGGGGCTGGGAGACTGTAGACGGACAGATATAAAAAAAAAAAAAAAAAATCATGCAGTTTTTCATCAGGTTGGAATGAATAAAAACACCAGACAAATATTGTTTGAACTGTTGTATGTTTGTGCGAGTGTTTGTGTGCACATTTAAGCTGATAGCTTTTAAATATTGTGGTAAATTGTGATGGAGTGTATTGTGATCCTTTTTGACAGTGGTTGTGTATGTGCTGCAGTGAGTAGCTTTTAAGTGATGCTATTCTGTTATTCTGATGGTGTTTGTGTGCAAGTGTGTGTGTGTGTGTGTATTTATATCTATGTGTGTGTACATGTGTGCGTGCATGTGGTGTGAAAATGCTGGAGTATTTTTCTGTGTGTGTGTATGTGTAATTCTAAAAGTGCTGCTGAGGACAGAGAGTGTGCTGGGTGAGTGAATCTCTTGAGGGGGGTTTGGGGGTGGGAGGGTCAGAGTCTGGCAGGCACACACCTCATTGGGAGTCGACTGATGAAGACTTCTATCATCACTACCAGCTGTGGACACTCGCCTAGACACGCACCCCCACACACACACACACATACACACACAAACTCAGACATAAACTACTACTACTACACACACACACACCTAAAACAAACCACTCTAAGCAAACACACTATGCTGTCTCAGTACTCTACCCATTTGGGCAAGTGTGTGTGTGTGTGTGTGTGTCTGTTGTTGCGGCAGGGCACACTAATTTGGTGTTATCTGCATGCCTCTGGTTTAATTACTACACAGGCAGACAATAGCAGACATATGAGGGCAGAAGAGCTCGAGAGAGGCAAGGAGAAGGAAAGAGCTGGCTTATCTGCCCCTCTCCCTGTTCACACACACACACACAGACACACACTCACACACACACACACATACACACCAACCCCCCTCGTCCAATAAAACAAAAGTCTGTAACACACTGGGCTCTCCCCAACACAAAGATCTGCTCCTAGAACACAATCTCCTCCCTAATTCTCTGCCATGTCAGTTTTCTTTCACTCCTCTTTTTTTTCCCTCCCTCGTTCCCCCTCTCCTTTTCTTTTTTATTCTCCCTCCCTTTTTTCCCTGTAGAAAATCAATGCATTCTGATTCAGTAATTTCCCTGGGTGCCACACTGTGCGCTCCCAGAGTTGAGAGAGGTGACAAATCCGGTCATGGCGACGCAAAGCTTTTCTCTCTCTCTCTCTCTTTTTCATTCTTCTTTCTCTCTATCTCTCTCTCTCTCTTGCTCTTTCTTTTTTTCCTTTTTTGTTTTGCTCTTTCTTTCTTGCCCCCTCCTCCTTTTCTTGCCTTGTTCCCTGGCCTTGTTCTTCCATTCTCATCCTTGTTCCCTGGCTTTGTTTCTGCCTCTCTCTCTCTCTCTCTCTCTCCCCCATCCTTCCACGGTCTATCTTGTCTTGTGTGTTATGGTGGCAGCAGAGTGTGTAAGAATTCAATGGAATTTCACAGCCCTATTTCTGGTCTCCACTGAGGAGAAAACAACACACACCACCACACACACACACACACACCACACACACACACACACACACACACACACACACACACACAGAGAGTCATTTGTAGTGATGCCAACCTGCTAATGGTGGATGGCAGGGTCCTGTCGAATCCCACCTCCGCTCCCCGTTGCCGGTTGTGCATCACAGCGCCACACGCGCCAATCGCCAGCCTGCCTCCCCACAACACTCCCCAACAGACACCCCGCTTCTCTCTCTCTCTCTCTCTCTCTCTCTCTCCCTCTCTCTCTCTCTCTCTCGCTCGCTCTCTCTCTCTCTTTCTCTCTTTCTCTCTGTCTCTCTTTCTGTCTCTCTGTCTCCCTATTTTTCTTCCTTCTTTCTTTTTATAGGTAAATAGTAACATCTATCTATCTATCTGTTTATCTATCTATCTCTATCTGTCTATCTATCTATCTATGTGTCTTTCTCTTTTTTCCCCTTCTGTCTGTCTATCCATCTTTCTTTCCCTCTCTCTCCTCCCTTCTCCCCTTGCATCTGCCAAACTCAGCTGTGAGGGAGGCGCATAATTATCCCGCCGGAGACACTGGGGTGCACACACACACCATGCACACACACACTCACACACACACACACACACACACACACACCAGCCTGAGCTGTTGGGGCTTCATTAGGGACGCACACCAGTGCCCCCTCCACGTACACCAGTGTGTGTGTGTGTGTGTGTGTGTGTGTGTGTGTGTGCAAGTGTTGTTGTGTGTCACGCAAATGTGCACACTGAACACTGATTCTGTCAGTTTCCTTTTTAGTTTGTAGACTGGTGGGTGGTGATCGTTTGATACAGGCCTGTGTGTGAGTTTCTGTGTCTGTGTTTGTGTTTTGTGAGTGTGTGTGTGTGTGTGTGCGTGTGCTCTCAGTGCTAATATGCTGGTGAGGGCCCGATTAATGAGGGTATGTGCTGTGGTGTGGGTGCACTCGGAAATGATCAGTGAGCCTCTCCGAGGTAATTTGACTTCAGAGCCCCTGAGCCCCCCAACACCCTGCCCATTCCTCCTATCCCTTCCACACACACACACACACACACACACACACACCGAAAAACACAACTCAGCAGCTGATCATTCCCTATAGAACACACTCTTTAGCAACGCTCAGATTCCACACCTTTGCCAGCTTCACATCACACACATATGCACTTAGACACACACACACACACACACACACACGCACACACACCTGCAATAAAGTGTCTGTGAATGTGCAAGCATGCACCTGTGAATGTGTGAGTGACAGCATGTGCACTGAAATCCTAAACTGTTAGGAGATGATGTCTTGATGACATTGTTGCCTGTGCACTGCTTGCAAACATGGAGGTCAGAACCTGGAGGGTCTTCAGATGGCCTCTGTGCCTCTCCAGCAGTCTCTCTTCTTCTCTGGTTGTACGAAGTGCAAGTAGTGTATACACAAAAGTAAACAAGGACAGAACACAATTAATCAATGTTCTGTGTGTGTTTGTGTGTGTGTGTGTGTGTCTCCAATGGTTTTGTCACCCCTCTGACGATCATGAGGATGTTAATTGTAGTGCTGTTGTGCTAGGAAGTGAGGGAAGAGAGGGAGGGAAGGAGGAGAAAAGAAGAGAGGGAGGGAAGGAGGGAGACAAAGTGTTTTTTTTTTTTTTTCTTTCTCTCCTCCTTACACAGAGACACATTGTGATGTTGTAATTGTGGTACTGTGTGTTCACTGAGGGGGAAAGGTGTCAGTGTGTGAGTGTGTGTGTGATATAGAGAGTGATGCCGAGTGAGAAAGACAGAGAGAGGTTATTAGCATTTCTCCGACTCCATCCTCCACCCTCCACCCCCTCCCCCAAATTGGAGCCTGCAGCTCTCTCTCTCTCTCTCTCTCTCTCTCTCTCTCTCTCTCTCGCACCCCGACTGCGCAGGCCTTCGGTTCCAGCTGCGCAGACGCCGCACAGCCGGTGTCCTCTGCCGCTGCGCAGCCATTCCAGCTCCTAGGCTCTGGCCGTGTGCATGATCTGTGCCGCCGAAGAAAACCACAGACTCAGGAGGGGACCTGTGTGTGTGTGTGTGTGTGTGTGTGTGTGTGTGTGTGTGTAGAAGGGGGTGGGAGATTAAGAGTGTGCGCTCCTGTTTTGTAGAAGCATTGTGTAAAAGTACCCCGCGTGTGTTCAAAGTATTGTTGCAGAATGTTTTTGTTGCATAAGCCAGGGTGTATTTAGAGAGGCTGCGGGGGTTTGACAGATCAGGAGAGGCGGGGATAGGGGTGCAGTGTGGGTTGGTGCGTGTCTGAGGCGTGCGGTTGTGTAACTTGAGGTGCACAGAGAGTGCGGATATGTAGCAGATACGGGTAGGAGTGTGTGTGTGCTTGTGTACGTGCATTCCTTTGTTTTCATCAAGTGGTTGTGTCTGTGTGTGTCTGTGTCCCTGCATGTGTGTGTGCCTGTGTGTTTGTGCGTGCAAATGTGTATGTGTGTGCATGCGAGCACACGCATTTGTGTGTGTGTGTGTGTGTGTGTGTGTGTGTGTGTGTGTGTGTGTGTGTGTGCGTGCACTGGTATGCTTTCTTTTCGTGTCTGTATGTGTAGAGACTCTAGACCACCTTGACTGTAACCACAAGCCACCTCCATGGAGGTTCCAACTCTACTACACACACACTCTCAACCCCCACACCACCCCCAAGCGGAAATCCAGGCTTCCTCAGCACGGAGCCAAGTCAAGCAGCCTGTGGTGTTGCACTTAGCTGACCGCACCATTGCAAGAGTGCGTGAGTGAGCTGCCCGTGGCCATCAGCATGTTTCTCTCGGCCTCCCATTCTCTCTGTGACATCACAAGAACAAAGCACTCCTCCTCTGTGTACACAACTTCCGGTGTCGCCATGGGCACCTGTCGTCGCCATGGACACCACTCAGGAGTTGACTCAGTGATCCCGTTGTCAGCACCACATCAGTGAGGCTGTTGCACATCATGTGAATGGTTTGACCACTGCTAGGGGTCACAGAGACCATTTACCAGCAGTTTAAAATGGAGTCACTTCCTCCATTCACCGTTTTAGTCAGTAGCTTCTGCATTTCATTCCCTCTCTGTCTGTGGAGAGGAAAAGAGAAAGTGGAGGAGAAGTAGGAAGAAGGTGTGTGTGTCTGTGGGTGTGGGTGTGGGTAGTGGTGGGGTGGGGGGTTGAGGAGGTTGTAGATGCGAGCCTTACGCAGGTGTCAGTCACATTAAAGCATGCTGACAGCCTTCGCTTCCAGACTAAACTTCGGACAAATGGCTCGCCGATCGATAGTTTCCCAACAGCAATATTTGGTATCAATGTGTGTCCTTCTCATTACATGCTGAGCTGACGGTCTCTCAGGGCGCTGAATAATTTATTCCCCCAACCCACCCCACCATTGCAAACCCCCACCACCCCCAGCCGCAGACGTGCAGAGACTGCTTAAAGAAGAAGGGCTGCTCTATCCCATCTCTCTCTCTCTCTTTCTCTCTCTCTCTCCTCTCATTCTTCCTTTTCCTTCCTTCTTTCTCTCCTTCTTCTCCTTTCCATCCGCTCTCTCTGGTCTCATGTGTCCACTCTCTCACTCCGCTTCTCTTCTGCTGCTCTCTTTGCTGTCTGCCCTTTCCTTGACCCCTCTCTCGGAGCCAAGATGGCAGCCGTGCCTCAGTATCCAGCACCCATCTCTCTCTCCCCTTCCCTTCACTCCGTCTCTGGTCGTTCGCATTCCTTTACAAGCAGCCTTTCTGAGACTAGCCTGATCTTAGTTTGGTTTCTGGTGCTGATGCGCACACACACACACACACACACACACACACACACACACACACACACCTGTTGAAAGATATTGCATGTATTTGTAGACGTATGTAAATACTTGAATACTTGTGTGTGTGTGTGTGTGTGGTGTGTGTGTGTGTGTGTGGTGTGTGTGTGTGTGTTTGTGTGTGTGTGTGTTAATGTATGTATATGTCAGTCCAGATATTGATTATTAGTTCCCTGTGTTACTGTGTGGAGCCTGATCAGGGAGGGAGAGTCACTGAACTGGTCTCTAGTCTCCAGTGTCCACGTCCACTAACGTTTCCCAGTTAGCCAGGCCCCATCTGTGGATGCCAGGAAAGTAGGAGCTAGCAGGCAGGCAGAGAGGTAGTGGAAGAGAAAGGGATAGAGAGCAATTGAGAGAGAGGGGAAGAGAGGGAAGGAGAGAGGAAGTGATTGAAAGAGAGACGGCTGACAGCAGCAGGTGATGGTGGCAAGCAGTCGTCCTTTCATGTGAGGAAACTCCTGGTGGCAGG
>PYXC01002152.1:1170000-1180000 GCA_015244755.2 Tenualosa ilisha | reverse complement strand
CAATACACAATATACTGTATGTTCTAGATGCATATACATTTTGCATATTATATACGGCTTCAGTGTGTTTCCATTGTTGTGGTGTGTGAGTACACCCCACTGATTAACACTCGGCATGATTTGCCCCGACCCCATTGAGATTAATCAGTTGTAGTGAATAGATTTATCTTATAGCGTCGTTACAATTGCTGGAATCGGGTCTACACATTTCCGCTCCTCGCCACCCCACCCTACCCCGCTACTGCCACCACCCCCACCACCACCCCACTCCTCCAGCAGCCCAGGGGGCCACAGTGGAAATGCATTGTCTTGATGGCTTTGTTGTGTCATCTCAACCCTCTCCCTTTTTGTGTTAATTTATGGTGTGCCGCGCGTTTCGCATCTCCGAGCGCTCTCAGCTGAGCAGTAATTTCTGAAATTAAGTGGCGAAATGAAATCAATCAGCCAAGAAGTTCCCTCTTTTTTTATGTATTTATTTATTTATTTATTTATTTATTTATTTTTCCCCTCCTTTCCTGTGCCTATGCTAATAAAAAGTGGGTCTCAATAACATGGAAACCCAGACTCCGTTCCGCTGGTTCCACCAGTTAACACACTTGCACACCAATGCAGTGTAAAGCCCCAAGGCTGGTCATTTAATTCAGTGGAATTCAATCCAGCATGGCCACGTAGGTAGGCCTGGCGGCACGGAACGCTACCAAAGCACGGAATGACATTCAATTAGCACCAATAACGTCCGAGGTTTAGCATAAAAATGAATGCAAATCGGATGTGGTGGAAGGGACATAAATGACAAGTCCATCGAAAATGCCGCTCCAAGTGACAGCCATTGACGAGGCAGTGTGAGATTAAGATGTCAGAACGCGATTGGACGGATTGTGCGCTAGCTCCACCTCCATCCCCCTGTCTGAGCGCGGGAGACGGTGGGTGCTTGTGTGTTCCTGACGCACAACGGCTGGCGTCCCCCCTTGACAGCGCTGTTAGTGCGCGTGGTGTGTGTGGTGTGTGTGGTGGTGTGTGTGGGGTGGTGTGTGTGGGGTGGTGGTGTGTGGTGTGTGGTGTGTGTGTGCGTGTGTGCGTGTGTGTGTGGATTGCACCCGTGTGTGCAGGGCAAGCCAGTAATTGAAGATCAATGGGGCATTCGCACCAGATGCCCCCCTGCCAGGGCAGATGAAGGACGCCAATGAGGAGGCACCCGGGCCTGAGGGGAATCTGCAGCTGGCTTTGAGGCTTCTTGTGTGTGTGTGTGTGTGTGTGTGTGTGTGTATGACGTGTCTACACACACACACGTCACTCTCTCTCTCTCTCTCTTAGCTTCACTGCTGTAGAGAGGAGCAGCCTCCAAGCAAAGGTGTTGAAGGTGCTTTGACAAATAATTGACATACACAGAAAAATCTTCACGGGAGTGTGTGCTTGTGTGTGAAGGTTTGTGAAGATGAAAGTCACAGATTGAGAGATGATATGTGAGCTTCTGTTTGTGTGCACGAACGCGTGCGTGTGTGTGTGTGACGGAGGGGTTATTAGCATGCTGTGTGAGGTGTGTGTTGTGGCGTTGGGGCTGGCAGGGATTAAAGAGACTTTAGTGTCATCGTCCCCAGGGGGACTCGCAGAGAGCACACACTGACTCTGGCATACAGGAGCCAGATTAAAGCGCAGCCCCCCACAAACACACAGGATAAACACAAGACAGATACACACACACAAACACACACACACACACACACACACATACACACACACACACACACACACAGCCTTTCTTATAGATATACACACAGAAATACACACATTTCAACCACACCCTACCCACCCGAGGTGTAATCCTACACATTTTTATCCCTCGAATTCAGTGAATTGCTCTTCATAGTTCTTTAAACTGTCCTCTCCATGCTAGTTCTCAGGAAGCTCTGCTGTTTGTGCTCAGCCCTAGCGCTGGAGCTAGCCGATTGGCTGAGACTGGGCCACGTGCAGTCCTCCAGGGCCACAGAACACAAACATGTATATGCCTCATGTGACAGACGTATACATGAAAATATTTTTACACTGTCACACACACATGATAGTATATGAATGCAGGGACATTATACCCTTGTCAGTTGCACATTTACACTGCGCGCGCACACACACACACACACACACACACACACACACACACACAAACTCACATACATACATGCACACACACACATAGACACACGCGCACACACACACACAGACAAACAATCACAAACACAGTGCAGAGGACCCAGATTAGCTGAAACCCCCCACAAACACAAAGGGATAAACACACATTAAACCTCTTCAAACCACCCTGGTGTACGTGCACACACACACACACACACACACACACACACACACACACAAGCACAAACACACAGAGAATACTGGCATGCATGCTGAGACCCACAGATTTTGTGTCTCCCTCCCACCCCCCCCCATCCTCCTCCTCTCCCAGATGCCGGGGTGAAGGGCCCCTCTCCACTGAGCAGACTGTGGCATGGCAGGGAGGGGGGACAGTGCCAGGGGAGGAGGATAGAGGGAGGGTGGGAGAAAGAGAGAGAGATAGGGAGGGAGAGGAGGGGGGAACAGAAGAGAGGAGCTGAAAGAATGTGGTGCTCGCTGTGGGGTGGATGAGCCTGCTTCAGACCCCCTCCACTCTGTGTGTGTGTGTGTGTGTGTGTGTGTGTGTGTGTGTGGTGTGGTGGGGGGGGGGGGGGGGGCTGGATGGTGTAGGTGTGTATGTGTGTGTGTGTCTTTCCCTCCCTCTGTGTTCTTTTTCACTCTCTTTCTCTCTCTCCCTCCCTCTTTTCGATCTCCTTTACTCTACTCTTTCCTCTGCTCTCTCGCTCTCTCACTTGTTCTCCATGCTGCACTATTTTCAGGTCTTCTCCCATCTTTCATGCTCGCCCTGTGTAATCCCTTCTTTCGTACATCCCTCCACCCCTCATCCCTCCATTTACTCTGGGCACCTCCTTAAGTCTTCTGTTGCTTATTGGTCTACATTTTCTCCACTCTTGTCTTTTCCCTTCATTCTCTATTCTCCTCTCTTCTTAATCTTCTTTCTTCCCTTTCTCTCTGTGGCTCTTTCCCTTTTGTAATACCTTTCATCACATTGATTCTTTCTGTTTCCTTGCTAACCTTTTGCTGTCTCTCTCTCTCTCTCTCTTTCTCTCTTCCCCCTCTACTTCTTTCCCTCTGTCTCCTCATCCCTCTCTCTCCCCCCCTGGTGTTTGGACAGCTGTGGGTAGGGATCAGGTTGCGGGGGTGGCGAGGGCACTTCCTCTGGTTGGCAGCTCCGCAGCCGGCTCTGTCTGGTTGCCATTACGGCCCCGGCTGCATCCGAAACCACTGACTCACCGCGTTCATCTCTTACTCGTACACTCTTTCACTCTTACTCCAGTACATTCTCTCTCTCTCTCTCTCTCTCTCTTTCTCTCTCTTTCTGTCTGTCTGTCTCTCTCTCTCTCATGGTCTCTTCTTTGGGACTGAGAGGCAGGCCGTGAACAGCATGCATTCCTGCACTGGCAAACTTACCTATGGAACAGAGCTTGTTTACATGCTGTGTGTGTGTGTGTGTGTGCTTTTGTATGTTCATTGACTGCCTGTGAGCAGTACCTGCTAATGAGGTTTGTGTACAGATGAGCCACGTAGTCAAAGAACAGAGACCAGGTTGTGTGTGTGTGTGTGTGTGTGTGTGTGTGTGTGTGTGTGCGTGCGTGCGCGTATGCGTGTGTGTTATGTTAATGTGTATTTACGAGGGGCTGTCAGCTTTCTCTCTCTCCCTCTCTCTCTCCCTCCCTCTCTCTTTCCCTCCCTCCCTGGTTTATTAATTCATTCCTCTCCTAATGACTTGCAGCTGGGGAGGTGAGTGCTGCACTAGTGCTGATGGGACGCAGAGTGTAGAGCGCAGCCCTCGCAGCCGTCGTGATGGTGTGAGCGAGAATGTTTTGCTGTCATTAGCGAATGAATTGTTTGCAATTCATCACATTGTGTGTGTGTGTGTGTGTGTGTGTGTGTGTGTGTGTGTGTGTGTGTGTGTGTGTGCGTGCTTTACATTGCAGTGTGTGTGTGCATGTATGAGTGTGGACTCCCCAGTGTGACTGTGTAAATTATTATCATAGGAAGTAAGCAGTGTACACAAGGACAAGTGCACTTAATGTACACATTGGGTGACACTGGAGTCTTGTGTTCAGATGCTCCTCATCAGTAACAGTGGTGCTGAAACAGGCCCGGCTCTGACTGATACCAGATCAGTGCCTTCATTAGGAACCAAGTGAGAGGTCGATTTTCTGTTCCATTCATAATCCTGCAATAACTGTGAGTAGAGGGCATTTTATTTTGACATCTTAACAACACCACCAGAGTTACAGAGAGATGCACTTTCAGCACTGCTACAGTTGTAAGGGATGCATGTAACAGAGTGTACTCTCTCTCTCACACACACACACACACACACACACACACACACACACACACACTTACAGACATACCCACCAATCATCAAGCAGATATTGCCAAACAATATCTTTAGTTGTCAAAGGCTGCTCAACAGACACAACCTGCAGAAAGAAAGGCAGATGGGGGCGAGAGAGAATGTGTGTGTGTGAGAGAGAGAGAGAGGGAGAGAGAAAGATCTCAGACATAACAGCAGAGGGAGAAAGTAAGAGGGAGGGAGAGACAAAGAGCAAACGAGCGAGCGAGAAAGCGAGGGAGTGCAAGAGAGAGAGGGAGAGAGAGGCAGAGAGAGCACAGACACAACAGCGGAGAGCGTTGACGGGCAGGCCAGCCGCCCCCGGGACGCAGTGCGCGCCGCTGTTTGATGTTGGCAGCTGATTAATGAGTTGTGAGGAGCGAGTGTTTGACGGCACTCTCTGGGCGGCTGCGATTCCAGGGGCCTGGCTGGGGCGTGTGTGTGTGTGTGAGTGTGAGTGTGTGTGTGAGTGCGTTGGAAGGAGTTACAGGGAGCTATGTGTGTGTGTGTGTGTTTGTTACTGTGTGTATGCGATGGGAGGGGGGTGGGGGGGGCAGTAGGGCACCCCCGCTGGTTACCCTTGAACACTCGACGGAGGTGTTGACGCTCCCCCGCGCCCGGCCAGCTCACGAGGGTGCAGCAGCAATTAAAGCAGCACAGTGGAGAGCAGCAGCCACAGAGGAGGAGGAAGAAGAGGAGGAGGAGGAGGAGGGCAGGTCCGCACTACAACACCTAACTAATGCAGAGAGAGAGAGAGGAATAGAAAGACAGAAAGAAGGGTTGATGCAATGAGAGAAAGACAGCAAAAAGACTAGATGCAGAAAGAGGAAAGGGAGGGGAAGGAAAAAAAGGGATTGCAGAGAGAGCTGGGCAGACGGATAGAGGGCTGGAGAAAGAGGGAGAGAGAGAGAGAGAGAAAAGCAGCATGGCAGAGGGGGTGATATTCAGAGAAGAGAGGGGGGAGTACTGGCCGCCCCTAGAGCAGGCCTGGAGGGGGAGTGTGTGTGTGTGTGGGGGGGGGGGGGAGTAATCAGGAAGTAAATGCAGTGATGGGAGGGAGTGACAGACGGATGGAGAGAGAAGAGGGGGAGCAGAGGAGAGGAGGGGAGGAGCAGAGAAGAGAAGGAGAGGAGTGGGAAAGTTGGCCAGAGCGAAGCGTGTGCGGTGCAAAGCTGGCAGGTAGATAACAGCATGGGGATGGAGTGCAGCTTGCCTAGGAGGACCGAGGCCAGGAGAGGAGGAGGAGAGGAGGCTAGCGTATGTTGAGATGGAAAGATGAGATAGCTCGGCACGGCTTGGCGCGGAGCGAGGCGGAGGTCACCGAGAGGTCAAGGCGTGGGAGGCGCAAGCGCATCGGCGGCGGCGTCTTTCTAAGCCCCCTTCCGATGCGGCGCTCACACTGGGAGCGTCTCTGTAATTAGCTCCTGATGAGGACCTGGAGGAGAAGAACCAGGTGATTGGACTTCTTATCCAAATAATTACCTCAATTAAGTCATTAAGACCCTGGGCATAGCCAAGCCCACAACGGCCTCCCCTGTGCCCCAGCAGGGAGTCTTCCCTGATCTCACATCTCCTCATTCTTTCTCCTCACTCACAATCTGTGTCTGTGTGTGTGTGTGTGTGTGTGTTTGTTAGGGGTGTGTGTACATATGTGTGTGTTTGCACAGTGCATGTTGTTGTTTTTTTATCTTTCTCAGTGTGAGAATGTGTAAGAAAGAGATAGTTATGCTCCAGCTTTTTGTCCTGCTAAGTATAATGAGGGGGATTCTTTATGCTTAAATACTTGCACAAACAGTCTCTTTGACACACTCACACAGACACGCACACACACACTCAAACAGAGCGAGGTAGGTTAATTACCCATAGCATCTGGATGGCCGTGTGCACGCAAGAGCCCTCGGCACCAGAGTGGGTCTCAGTGGTTCTGAAAGTGTGGCCCTGTGTGTGTGTGTGTACGTGTGTGTACGTGCGTGCGAGCATGTGTGTGTGTGCGTGCGTGCGTGCAGGTGAATGTGAATGTTTGGGTGTGTGTATGTATGTGTTTGAGCCCTCAGCACCAGAGTGGGTCTCAGTGGTTCTGAATGTGCCCCAGTGCATCGTGGGAGATTAGGCTTTGATGGCCTTGGGGTACGAAGAACGAAGCCTCTCCACAGCACTGTGTGTGATTGTAGCCTGATGTGTGTGTGTGTGTGTGTGTGTGTGTGTGTGTGTGTGTGTGTGTGTGTGTGTGTGTGGACACAGCATGTAAACAAGCTCTATTCCACACGTACTCTCCATGTTGTCCCCCCTCAACCTATTATCAGCCTCCCTCACCTTCTGAGCTCTGAATGCTTTCAATGACTGAGCTGAGCTCCACATGTCTAAAGATGTATGGAGCACACTGTTTTTTGGGTTGTACTTTATTTGTTGCTCTGTGTTTTGCTGTTGCACCCCCCCCCCCCCACACACACACACACACACGCACACCCCACAAACACACACACTCTCCTTTTGTTTGGCTGCTGAGGGTGTCCAGGTGTGCGTGAGCCTGCAGAGGCTTCCAACCCACAGCTGGATCAGGCCGGCGCCTCAGTGCCCAGATGTGCTCTGCTCCCGCTCCGACGAGGCCCTATTTTGGGTTCCTGTTTTTTGGGGCTTGGGTGGAAAGGGGGGTTGGGGTGTATTGGGAGAGGGGTGGGGGGGGGATGGAAGAGGGGTTGCGGTGTGTGTGTGTGTGAGGGGGGGTACATTTGGGTGTGTGCTAGCATCAGCTGCCTGTCAGGTGTTAGTGCGGACCCAAACAGATGTTATTTTGATGGGTTAGGGGTGGGGGAGATTGCAGGAGAGGGCTAAGCGCAAAGACAAAGAAAAAAACAACAATGCCATTAGTCATACAAGCTCTCAACTCTGCCGTGAGATCGTGTGTGTGTGTGTGTGTGCGCGTGTGTGTGTGTGTGTCCTTGTGTGTGTGTGCCTTAGTGTGCCTTAGATGTGAAAGAAAGCGAAAGCTCCACAACATACGGAGGAGGTGCACAAGTGCCTGGCCCTGCCTTGACTCCCCCCATCTGTCCTGTGCGTTTGTGTGTGTGGTGATTGTTTGTGTGTACGCGCGCGTGTGTGTGTTGGATCGCATCTGTGCACATCTCCTCACGTCTGTTTGCCCGCGTGTGTTTGTGTGTGTGTGTGTGTGTGTGTGTGTGCATGACATGTTCATAGATTTCATTTGCATAGGCGGGTTCACCTGGCTCTTTCCAAGTCAGCGGTGAAATCTCACTCGCTGCCGACTGCGCACCACAAAATAAGATTCCCACACAACTAGTGAATGAATGCAGCATTGTGCAGAAGATGAGGGGGAGGATTTGTGCTTAATGTTATAGTACATCATGCCTCTCTGCCCCCCCCCCAGCACTCCCATTTACGCTCCTATTTCCTTTGAGGCATGCCAAGCAGGAAATGTGTCCACTTAAATAATAATTTCTTAATTACCTACGGGATAATAAAGCATCTCTCTGTCTATCTATCTATCTATCTATCTATCTATCTATCTACATGTAGTCTTCCGTTGCTCTTACTGTTACAACTAGTACTAGAATACTGCTATTATCTCTATTAGCTTTGCTACTAGCATGCACACACACACACATAAAATCACTCATTCAAATACACATGCACACACACACATACTACACTGACACACACACACACAAATATACATTTATAAAATCATTCATTCAAATACACACACACACACATACATACTACATGTCTCTCTACTCCAACTTGTTTTGCATTTCTAGGCAAGTTAATTGGTGATGTTTGGAATCACAGGCATCAGAAGGCAGTGGGCTTTGATATGATTGAGGGCTTGGGAGTACCCCTAGGTGGAACTCACTGGAAAAATGGGATGGTGTGTGTGTGTGTGTGTGTGTGTGTGTGTGTGTGTGTGTGTGTGTGTGTGTGTAGTGGGGGATTTGGTGGTAAACAAAACCAACCAACCCCAGACACGCATGCACACACACACATTCACGTACACACACACACATGCACATACAAACACACAGACAAAGCTGTAGAAAAAGAAAAATAGCTGAAGTTGAGATGAAACGCTGTCCTCTAAACAGGGTTCTGGCACACTTCCTTTGTTGTGGATGTGTGCATTAATATTGATTTTTACCCCTCCACCCCCCCACCCCTCCTCCTCTCCTCTCTGCACTCTTTGATCATGCAGTTTGGTGTCTGCTCCCTGGGGAGGGACCCCTCTACACGGCCTAATAATGCTTTGTCATCTCTAATATCTCAAACGCTTGACACTCTGATATTAATATTAGTGTGTACTTCCTGTCTGATATCCCAGCTAACCTTCAAACAACACAACCGCTTTGTGTGTGTGTGGTGTGTGTGTGTGTGCGTGTGTGTGTGTCTGGCTGTCTGTCTGTCTGGCTGTCTGGATATCACAAAGACACCCTTACACATACATAAAACACACACAAACACACACGCACACACACATGCACACGCGCGCTCGCAAATCAGACAATGGGATACAAGAACATACCAAAGCACACACATGGATACACACAGAGAGGAGTTGATGCAGCTTTGTAGCTCTTTTTCACTCTCCTTTAAGTAACTAGAGGGATACCTGCTGTAACCCGGCGTACAGGGCTATATCATGTGTGTCTGGGACTCCTGTTTATTCCTGAGCACTCTCTTCTGGAGAGGGAGTTATTATACACGCCATAAAGCGCCACGTTTATTATTGCTCTGGGTGTGCGCTGTAACGACTCCAAAAATATGGCAGTTAAGTGCAGTCGTCGCTCTGCTCCGAGACTCAAGGTGTAATTGTTTTAGCGAGTCTGGGTGTGCAGTTTTTACGAGCTGCAAGCAACTCCATTGTAGCGCTGATCCCATTCTAAGAGTCAGGCCTGTGTCTTCTCTCTCTCTCTCTCTCTCTCTTTCTCTATCTCAATCCATCTTCCTCTGGCTCTCTCCCACACATTCTTTCTCTCCCTCTCTCTTTTCTCTCTGCCGCTAATATCGTCCACGTCTGCAGGGAATGGCTGGCCCAGTGAGGGAGTAGCACACACACAAGATGGCGTTTTTGTTTTTTTGTGTGTTTTTTTTTTTTTTTTTTTATCTAAAAGCCCTTCTGCTCTCCTCCTGCACCAAAAAACAAATCTCCAAACGCATGTATATTTCATCCTTGCCTCGGAATAATTAATGCTGCATTATTTATTGATTTGTTTGTATTTGAGTGTGTGGTAAAAGCAGCAGGAGGCCTATACTGAGTGTGTGCACACATGCACGCGTACACATACACATACACACACACACACACACACACACACAGGTGCTCCCATAGCCCACGCCAAAGCAAGCAGAGAGGGCAGCGGAGTGTGATGCATGCTGGGAAAGTGAGTCCTCTGAGGAGCATACAGCAGCTGAAGAAAGGAAAGAAAGGGAGGGAGGGAGAGAGAGAGAGAATCAGCAGAGTGGAACTTGCACGCCCCCTCTCAGTGCTGCAATGCCGTGTCCTCTTCACACCGGCTC
>PYXC01002152.1:1162500-1165000 GCA_015244755.2 Tenualosa ilisha | reverse complement strand
TGAAATGAGGACAGCAGGCCCTGCTACATGTGCAAAGACTGTCTGGTCTTTTTGGGACGCACACGCAAGCAGCTTTGGCTTGCAATTTCCCATTTGATTGCATTGGCTCTGGGCCTCTGACAGACTTGCTCTGCATGCCACCTATTCTTTGTGTGTGTGTGTGTGTGCATGCGTGCACACCTGTGTCTTGGAGAAGTTGTAAATGTGTACATGGCTGTGTGTGTCTGTGTACCTGTGCGTTTGTGTGATGACTGTGAATGCTTGTGTGTGTGTGTGTGTGTTGTGTGTGTGTGTGTGTGTGTGTGTGTGTGTGTTTTCCGCTGTGTGTGTGTGGGGGGGTGTTGTGTGTGTGTGTGTGTCTGTGGAAATGAGAGGGCTGTTTTCCTGGTTTGGGGCTTGTGTGAGCAGCAGGCGGTCAGACGCATGCAGGCCTGCCACACAGGGGGCTCTGGCCCGCAGGCTGCCTGCTGATTGGGTGGAGCCCTAGAGGCTGCATGCATCTGATTGGTGCAGCCCCAGTGGTTGGGAGGTGGGGCTCTCACCAACAGTACGCCGTGATTCGCCGAAGAGCCAAAGGGGCGCATTAGCACTCAACGCCCTAGGCGGCTGTCTCGGGCCGGGGCATGATGAAGAACCCCGTGTCCCAGAAGCCCCACTGCAGCTGCTCCTTGCAATGCAGTTTGGGAAATTGAGTCCTCTGGGTCTGTGGTCCGTTCTGAGACCAAGGCGGACAAGGGGGACCTAATTTAAAGCTGGGCTTTGCCTAAAGAGCCGGAGGAAAGCTGCCACACAAAAACAGGGCCTCCTTACTGCCACAGTCTACCTCAATTCCTTGGGTTTAGGCAACCAATAGGGAGATCTGCTCTGTGTGTGTGTGTGTGTGTGTGAGTGAATGTGTGCGCACACGCAATTGTACTGATAACCCAGGCAAGCAGTGCAGGCTCCAAAGCCAACCCCCAGAGTAAACATGAACAGTTGGTGCAAACTTAACTACCCTCCCACTCAGCTGCTGGAGGAAATAACCCAGGCGAGGGTAAATACGCTCCTCAGACGGAAGGATTGATGAAAAACAGAGAGGAAGAAAGAACGACAGACAAAGAGATGGCCACAGAGGAAGAAGAGTGTGTATATATGAGAGAGCGAGAGAGGGGGGAGGAGGGTAGGAGTGTTGGCGAGCATCGCTCTTTGGAAAGAGACTTTGTTTGTTTGTTTGTTTGTTTGTGTGTGTGTGTGTGTGTGTGTGTGTGTGCGTGTGTGTGTGTGCTCGCCGGTTTGCTTGCTTGTGCGCGTGAAGGTCGGTTTCCGCGGGGCGGAGAGATCCAGCGTCCCACTGTTATGTAATCTGATAGGAGATTCCAAGCTGGTCAGCTCCATATGCCGTCTGTGCCTGCCAAAAATATCTGCAGCCGAAGCCGGTGCCGGAGCCGAAGCCGCGCCGTGCCACGCCGCACCCTGGCAGCCGCCAGAGAACACTCCGGAAATATTTACAGCAGATAATAGGAAACGTGTGAAGCAGGGTTGCAGCCAGGAGAGGGAGGAGAGGAGAAGAGAAGAGAGGGAGAGAGAGAGAGAGAGAGAGAGAGGAAAAAAGGAGAGAGAGGATGAGGGCGAATGAATGGAATGGGGGAGGTAGTGGAGTTGGTGGGTGGAGGTGCTGTTGGTGGGGTAGCTGTCTTGGTCGGTTCCCAAAACGGTTGTGTGTGTTGTGTGTGTGTGTGTGTGTGTGTGTGTGTGTGTGTGTGTGGATATGCATGCGTCTGGCCCTGTAAAGAAGGGGAAGGGAGGAGTGTGAGATGTGAGGGAAGGAAGGCAGACATGAAAGAGTGATGATAGTGATTGTGGTGAGAATGCATTACTGTGTGCTTATGCCTGCTTGTGATTTGACACAGTGATGAATGTGGGCAGGAGAAACAAGAGATGTGTGTGAGTGACTGTGTGTGTGTGTCTGGGTGTGTGTGATGGGTGTTGATGTGGGAGTATCACCCAAGGGATTGCCTCAGCATTGCAGTAGTGTGTATGTGTGTGTGTGTGTGTGTGTGTGTGTGTGAGAGAGAGTGTGTAGTTTGGTGTATGTATACAGTATGTGTGAAAATGAGCGAGAGAGAAAGTAGGAAGAGGGCTCTTGAGACCCCTCCAGCTCTGCAGTGGTGAGTGCATTGTTTGTGAGTGTGTGTGTGTGAGAGTGTGTGTGTTTGTGTGTTTGGCCCACATTGCCACCCCCACCAGCATGGGTCAAGCGCAGCATGCCGCGGCATCTCCCTTCCTCTCCCTCTGCGTTTCCATGGCAACACACCTTGAGCTAGCCCCCTAGAGATATGCCCACCCTCTCCTCTTTCCTCTCCTTTCTTCTCCTCTTCTCTCCTCTCCTCCTTTTTTCTCTCCTCCTCCTCCTCTTGCTCCCCACCCCCTTTCTCACCCTCTCATGCCCCTCATCGCCCCACCTCCACACACACACACACACACACACACACACACACACCCACACCCACACCCTTGCCTC
>PYXC01002152.1:1147500-1150000 GCA_015244755.2 Tenualosa ilisha | reverse complement strand
TCACTATGCTGCCTCTAATTCTGGCCTCTAGGGGGGGCTCTCCCTCCTTGCCCCTACAAGAAGCCCTCCTCACACACCCCTACCCCTGCCCCCACCCCGCTGGCATGTGTGTACATTACTTCCTTTAGCACTGGTAAATATTTAACCGTACTCAGCAGTTTGGGCAAGAGGGTGTGTGTGTGTGTGTGTGTGTGTGTGCATGTGTCTGTGTGTGTGTGTGAATGGATGTGGGGAGAGGTATCTGTGTGTTTGTTTGTTGATGCCCCTCCACCCCCAGCACACACACACACTTCTCACTCTTGTCCCTTTTCTCTCCCCTGCTCAGCCCCTACATCAAACTACACAACCCAAACCCCCCCACCCCCCACCAGCTCCACCACCACCACCACCAGCAGCAGCCCCCTCGACACTGGGAAAAGTGTTGAATATTTGAGACCGATGGGTTCTTGCACAATACTGTGGGAATGGTTATGGTGAAGTGAGCCTGTCTGTCAAGGAGCATAGCCATGTCTGACAACAGAAACGCGCGCGCACACACACACACACACACACACACACACACACACACACACACACACACACACACACAGATTACTTCACAACGAGTTACATAAAACATAGGCTCTGTACAGCCTTTGGAAACAGCAGCGTGGGTTCGGTATTTGCTATTTTCCGGCTGTGAAGAGGTAATGATGGTTTGTGTGTGTGTGTGTGTGTGGCCATTCGAGGAACTGTTTGTGTTTAAATCTTAATTCGGACCTGTCATTTGCATCACTGATAGTCGCTTAAACTGTGACAATGGCTCTCAGGATCAGTGTGCAACACTGCCCCATAACACAAGCAATGTGTTGCCAGTCTCTGAATGTGTGTGTGTGTGTGTGGGTGGGTGCGTGGGTGTGCATGTGTGTGATTAGAAGCGTCTTGTGTCTGTCACGCTGCCCATGTGACAGGGATGTGTGCGTCTTCCTTTGTTCTGTGCACCCATGTATGCAAGACTGGAGGACTTTTTTGCTCTTAGTGTGTGTGTGTGTGTGTGTGTGAGGGAGATATGGTGGGGTGGTTGTTAGTTCATCACTTCTCGACAGACTGGGTTGGATTTGATCTGGGTGTCCCAGAGGCCGTGTGTGTGTGTGTGTGCACGCGTGTGTGTGTGTCTGCGTGTGTTTGTGTGTGTGTGTGTGTGTCCCAGCTGTGTTAGTGCTCAGAGTGGCGCTGTGTGTTATTAGAACAGGGATCTGGGGGGCTCTCTGTAGACAACCCCCACCCCACCCCCCACCCCCACTGCCAAATCCAGGAGCAAGCTGATTGGCCAGTGAGCCGAGGGTTAGCCTGGGGGACTGCAGCACAGCATTCAGCAGCCCCTGCCTCTGCCTGTGTGTGTGTGTGTGTGTGTGTGTGTGTGTGTGTGTGTGTGTGTGTATCCATGCCTCTACAGCTATCATTCCTCTACTTGAAAAGGCCATGTATTCCTCTGTATGCTGTATATTATATATTGAAAGTGGTTCGGCGGGTCGGTCATAGGTCGTTATTTTTCAGAGTTAGCATTTTTTATTTGTGAGTGCGTGTGTGTGTGTTTTATTTTTATTTGTGTGTGTGTGTGTGTGTGTACAATGGTAGGTTTTGCATTGTTCTTGGCAGCAAAGCAATGTGGTGGTAGCCAGCATGTACACGTGTGTATGTGCGCACGTGTGTGTGTGTGTGGTCTATATTGTGGTTGACAGGGACGCAGGCATGTTTCATCTGTAATGGCACCAGTAGGATGCGGATGCAAGGCTGCCCAGTCGGAGGGATATTTCAGTTGTTTACCTGTTTATTCAGGTTGGGTGTCGTTGTTTACTGTTTGTTTGTTTTTTTTCCCTCAATTTCTTTATGGATGAACAAGAAACATTTTTGCCACAGAATTTGAATCGAAAGTACTCTCCATAGGGTGGCTAATCTTCAAGATATTCCATCCATTTTAGAGCAACATGGTGTGTGTGTGTGTGTGTGTGTGTGTGTGTGTGTGTGTGTGTGTGTGTGTGTACACCTGCTAGCATTACAGTCTCTGTTGTTGTAGGGCATAAAGAAAACATAGTTGAGGGCTAAGAGTAAAGATACATGACCAGAGCTGACTGACAGTTACATGAACACACACACACACACACGCACAAACACGTAGTCTGTCATGATATGTGCTCTCTGGAGAATGTGCTGATGCATAAAGCACAGAGATGGAAAAAAATAGAGAGAGAGAGAGAGAGTTTGCTGAAGAAACAGAGGGAGAGACAGGGACGGGAGAGTAGAGGACTGAGAAAGGAAGATGGAGATCCAGCAGGAAGTCCAGGGATGGTTCCGACCAACTGTCTGCAGCAAATAGGACTAGGTTTGTGTGTGTGTGTGTGTGTGTGTGTGTGTGTGAGAGAGAGAGAGAGAGAGAGGATCTACTTGGAATGAGTGAGTCCGTTAGCCTAGAAATCTAGATGCACCCTTGCAGTAGCAAATAGTTTTGTTCAGCGGATAC
>PYXC01002152.1:1130000-1142500 GCA_015244755.2 Tenualosa ilisha | reverse complement strand
TTGCCCGCCGCGCGATCGATACGCCCCCCTCCCCCAATACCCTCACCCACAACCATCGCGGTGCTCAAATGAAGCGGGCGGCGAGACTGAAGACGTGTTCGTGCGCACATGATGATTATCTTGTTTAAACAAGCGCCGTTGTCCCCCCCCCCCCACCCCTCCACCCCCGTCTTCCACACACACACACACACACACACACACTGCTACTACTACTACCCTAGACTACTGTCTTAAACTGCCATTTCTTTCAGAAACAGCAAAACAACCAAAAAAAAGAGAGACGAAAAAAATCTTTGGCAGTCCTGTGACTCACATGTCAGAAATCTTTGCACAAGGGGTGTATGTGCTTGGATTTGATGGGGATTGAGTGAAAAGAGTTTTCAAAAATGTGTGGTGGTGTGTGTATGTGTCTGTGTGTGTGTGTGTGTGTGTGTATGTGTATACAGATGTGTGTTGTCAGTTTGTGTGGTGTGTGTGTGTGGTGTGGTGTGGTGGTGTGTGTGTATACAGATGTGTGTTGTCTGTTTGTGGGTGGTGTGTGTAAGCGTGTTCAATTGCGGCAGTGGCGGAGAATGCATGTATGCTTGTGTGTGTGAGTGTGCGTGCGTCTGTGTGTGTTTGTGTGTGGGTGTGTGTGTGAGTGTGCATGCATCTGTGTGTGTGGGTGTGTGTGTGAGTGTTGTGTTAGCTGTTTGTTTGCTGGCTGGCTGGCTCCCTCCAGCGCTGCTCTCCTCCTGTGCGTTTCCATCAGGCCACTGCAGAGCCAGTGTAACCCGGGCTCCAGGGAGCAGCCAGAGCCTGCACTCCCCTCCTCCTGCAGATCAATACAGCACCAGCCAAAGCCCCAGACCTCTGGGAAAAACACACACACACACACACACACACACACATATACACACACGTACAAGAGGCACACACAGAGCAAGACACACAGGCAACACAAACAACACACAAAGCACACCAGGACCACTCTCTTCCTCTCTCTCTCTCTCTCTCTCTCTCTCTCTCTCTAACACGCACACCCAGACACACACACACACAAACTGACACATGCATGCACAAGAGCACACACAGACCAGAACACACAGGCAACACAAACCACACTCAAGTACATAAAGCACACCAGGACCTCTCTCTCTCTCTCACTCTCTCGCTCTCTCTCTCTCTCTCTCTCTCTCCACTCACTCACACACACACACACACACACACACACACACACAACAGAAAACGACATAATACAAAACAAAGGCATGTATCCGAAGCCCATGTTGAGACGCAGCAGGACAGAACTCGGTGCTCTTGCACTCCCGAGTCGGGGGCCGTGAAGAGCCGAGCGTAGCAGAGGAGAGGAGAGCGGAGCTGTGAGTGGGCTTGGCTCTGAGTCCGGGGTTCCAGGATCTGGGCTCTCGGTCGGTTCTGTTTGGACTGGAGCGCTGCGGCTTTCGCCTCCACCTCCTCCTGGGCTCTATTGTTGCCTGTGTCAGAGGGAGGGAGGGAGAGAGGGAGGGAAGGAAGGAGAGAAAGAGAGCTAGAGAGAGAGACTATGGGCACTGTGGACACAGAGGGAGATGCAAGCCTGACCTCTGCTGGCATGGGGCTGTACTGCATGTGAAAATGCTTAGGAGCTGAAATGAAAATGAGAGACTGTAGCATACAGGAGAGATAAAACAGATAGGGTTGAGAAAAGAGATGGAATTAGAAAGACATACAAAAAGAAACTGGAAAGAGAAATGGAGGAGAGAGAGAGAGAGAGAGAGAGAGAGAGAAGAGGTGGTCGTCAGTATAATGAGAACCAAAGAGACTTCCAGAAAGACATACACAAGAGGATGGAAAGACAGAGTGAGACAGGCAGAGAGAGAGAAACAGAGGGAGAGAGGGAGAGGGAGAGAGAAGTGGTTGGCACTCATAATGGGGTCAGTGGCTCCCTGAGAGATGTGACTCCTCACAGGAGAGCACTCCTCTTTTCTTCCACACGGGAGGGGCCTGAAAGAGGGACAGAGAGAGAAAACAGGGATGAGAGAGAGAGAGAAGTGAAGGAAAGAAATTAGAGAGCAGCAAAAATAAGCACATATAGGAATACAGTAGATTACCCAAAAACAGTGGAGTTAGTCAATCCAGCAGCATTAAGACCCCCCCCCCCCCCTTCTGCTGAGAGAGGGAAGGCCCTTTGCCAGCAGTCAAGTGCAAAACATGCCCACTAAGATAAGAGCGGGAGAATAAGAATAAGCATTTATCAACGGAAAACCACGCTTAATCCCGCAGATTTTCCCCTCGTTCTTTTTTTCCCTCCATATTGATGCAAAAAACGTCTATCTCTCTCCCTCTCTGAGAGATTAATCTTGGAAAGCAGCTTTTGAGACGAGACAGCGAGAAGGGGACAGAGAGGAAAGGGAGGGGTGGGAGAGATTGGGGGTGGGGGGGGTGGTGGAATGATTGCTGCTCTTTCTCTGGGAATTGGGTTTAGGGTCCAGGGATCAAAAACAACAACAACAAAAAAAATCAGCATTGGGGAGGAAAAAAAAAAAAGAAAAAAAAACAACAGACGATGGGGAGTGAAAATCTCCCAAACACACAGTTGTCCGTGGGTTAACCATCTTAACCCGTTGGCTGGGTCCCCATGCCTGATGTCCCTCCTCGCTCCCCTTCAGCATGTCACAGAACCCAAAACCTCGAGTGGTGTGTGTGTGTGTGTATGTGTGTGCGTGTCTCCCTACTTCCCCCTGCTTCCAACTAGATCTGCTCTGGAGCCTGCCATAATTTTCACAAAGGTGTTTCATGCGGTATTACAAAATTAATGTGGTGTGCTCGAGAGCCTGTGGAATGAGGGGCCTCGCAAGGTAGAGGGAGAGAAGAGCCGTCCTAAAATATTCATAAATACATATCAAAAGAGACACAAGACACACGGATCTGAATAAACAAATGATTGTTGCTGGTTGCCACGGATAAGGAACACTGCTAAGCAAATAAATGATAAATATAATATGACTACTGTGACTTTTTTTTCCACAACTGTGTATTAGATGAATTGGAATGTTTGCATACCAAGATAGAGTTTGTGTGTTTGTGTTTCTGTGTGTGTGTATGTTTGTCTTTGCGCGGTGTGTGTGTGTGTGTGTGTTTGTGTGCACCAGTGCCTGCCTCAGTTGCATGCACAGCACAGGTAGTCCATGCCAGAAGGGGCCCCAGCGATGGACAGACTAGACAGAGAGGCAGGCCTGGCAGGAGGGTGGCGAAAAAGCAATGGGTGGATGGATGGATGGATGGATAGATAGATGGATGAAATGGAGAGAAAGAGGGAGGGAGGGAAGGAAGGAGGTTGGGTGGGCAGGAGGGAGTGAAAGAGAAAGAGAGAGAGGAGGAGGGGGTGGGTTTGGAGGTGTGGGCACGTAGCTTATTATTTCTCTCCTCATGTGTTCTTCTCTCTTCCCCTCCAGAACCACACACTGAGTCAGCACGCGCAGTGAGACCGGGCCCTGCAGGACTCCCGGCTCAGCCCGGATCCCCGACCCACGCCCTGCGGGGGAGGACCATTTCAACATCACAGCCAATCAAAGTGTCATTTGCTACTCACATGTAAAACTCTAACGATTCCACCACCAGGCGCAGCTATTACGAGCAGTGGGGAATGAATATTAATGGGATCTGCTATTAAAAAGGAAAACGGAGAGAGAAAGACGGGAGAGAGGGAGAGAAAGAAAAAGAGAAAGCAAGAGAGAGAAGAGGGAATAAAGGAGGTGGAGTGAGAGAAAGGTATTCTACGTGCAGTATTTTTTATCGTCCCTGCTTCCCACTTGTGAAGGTTTTTTTCTTCTTTTCCTATTTTTTGGAACAAAAGAAAAAATGAAGGAAAAAAAACCTTGTCTGATTTTAGTCTCTAGAAAAATGTTTCACTTCTCTTGTCCTCTGTTGCTTCCCGTATCCAACTTTAGAGCCTGTTTTCCTTCCTCTTTTTTATTTTTCTCATTTTTTCTTTTTTTTCCTTTTGATTTTTTCTGTCTGATGGTTTTTGTACCTTTAATTTCTTGCAAATTGGTACTTGTGGTGTGTTGTGATTGCTTGCCAGTCGTAATATTTTTTTTTTCCTTTTTATTATTATTGTTAAATATTTTCTTTTTCTAATTACAATTTTAAAAAGGCAAAAAACAAATAAAGTTACAAAAAAACAAATGTAATGGTTTTGATTGGATTTTCCAGTTTATGGGCCTTATGGTTGTTGTAAAAATGAATATCATCAATTTCAGTGCAACTGGATGATGTCTGCTTTTTAAATGTGAATTAACCAGATTGCAATAACTAGTACCGTTGAAAAATAAACAAATAAATAAAAACGTGAATAAAGGGAACGTGTGCATATGCTGTGAGTCTTCTTTCAAACAATGGGTCGCCCTCAGTGGAGCACAAAGCCCCAGTGTACCCCGAGACTCGCCATGCTCCAATGGCTCTGGGCTTCACACAAAAACACAGGTTTCCCTTTCTTTGTTTTTCTCTCTTTTTCTACAAAACACCAAGGAATAATTGAATAATGTGAGCCACCAGCTAAGCAATAAAAACACTTTTTTTGAGTAGATTTTATTTTCTTATAGACACCTTATGCACACCTTAAGTCTGGGTTGCGTTTATGAGTTACCTGAAGACCAGACCATATAAAGAATTGAATTCCTGAGAAGGTTTGTGACAGTACTGTGACAGTGCATGCAGCAATTTAACAATGGAGCATCTTCTAAAGTAATTAATTGTCAACAGCAATACTACAGCACAATACACTACAGAGACTGTCATAATATATATATAATGGAAATATGGAAATGGAAATATGCAGATATAGAAGAAATGTAGTTTATAACTTGAGGAAAGAGTGTAATTTTTATCTGTGTGTACAGATGAAGGTGATGGACGCCAGTGTTTCTAATGAGTCATGACATTGAATCTGGAGCCCAGTGTATCGTATTTCTTCATTAAGAAAAGTACTTTAGGCCAATAAAGGCTGACTGCCTTTTTCAGTGTCAATATAACGGCTTCACTCACCCAGCAGTTATGACTGGAGGACTATGTCCCTCACCACAAATGTCTCTGCAATACTGAGATTACACTCAGTGTGTGCTATTATTATAATGCATTAGGTATGAACACTATGACCAGTCACTCCATGACTGTGGGGCCAGAACGACGTGTACAAATGTTGAATTTTTGCTCTGTTTAATTTCTATTTTGATTCTGTGTGCACATTTGGTGTTAACTCTTCAGGCAGCAGCTCCATAGTTAGTACCAGAATAGTATAAAATGTAAGTTTGATCTGAGTTTGTCGAAGACTGGGTGTATGTAGTACTGTAATTAGTGTATGTATGTGTTATATGTCTGTACATATAGTACATTGTAAATACCGTGCAAATAACATAAACAATAAATGAGTAATTAATAGTGGACACTCAAGAGAACTCCCAGTCCCAGTCATACACATATGCCTCACACTCTCAATTTCAATCCAATTGCCACACAAATAGTACACATGCAACATGATATAAAACCCACAGAACATAAAAAGCTATACTATCATGTGTATAATGTAATATATAATTTAATAGAATGTGATATAATTATAAAGCACTTATTGAAACATTTGCAGTACTATGGGTTAGTTTCCCTCTGGAAAAATAAAGTATCTTTATGAATTTACAGGAGTATTATGTGAAATTACCAGATACTTAATGTAGTTATCAGTATAAATGTACCACCATGTTCCCTAAAAATCTTGTGTAGGCTACCCTGATTTAGCACCTCACTGAATGAGGTGACACAACAAACCGATCTTCACGAACACATATTTGGCAATGTTCTGTAAAATAGAGATAAAGGACAATTACTTGCTACAGTATCCATGTGATTTTGTGCCAAATGCCAGGATGAGAGATGTCATGACATTTATTCCTGTCATGAATACTTGAAGACCACAAAAAGTCAAACAAGCTGTAAGCCTCATTTGTAAATCAAGAGTGACATCAGTCTGAATCAGGCTGGCAGTTCAAATAAAAAGAGGTGTTGCACAAAAGTCAAGCAAGTAATGCTTCCTCTTTCAAATGGAAGGCACTTTATTTATAGGAGACTACATAACTTTAGGCCCACAACATGCACTTCCAGGGAATACACTTTGAGGAAAACGCTGTCTCAAACATATAATAAAGGCACACACTTAGTATAGTAGTATAGTGACCACTGTATTGCTTTTGGCCATTGGTCTTGTCCAGTGAATGAAGATGTATAAAAAGTCCTTAGAAGAGTCAATTAGTATGAGTGCTCAAAAAAACGTATAGCATATATATTAGGCTACTTAAAAAGGGTAATGGATAAATGCCATTTCATGTATTAGAAAGTGTTTGGAATCTCAAATTTTGGAGAAAACCTATCTTAATGCCTATCTTTCTATTATTTATTTATTTATTTCCAAGGCCCCATCCTTGTTTTTTCCCCCCACTCACAACTACACTTTAATTGCATCCATGTGTTAAAGCAGCTGTCTTAGCCGTTGAATCTCATAACTTCTGCTGGACAGAAGGTCGGTTTGGTTCCCAGAAATCAGTCATCGGAACGCACTGATATAGCACGGTGCCCAGGGGGCATTGTAGGGGAGGGGTGTCAATCCCAGCAAACGATGTGTTTTAAGTATCCTAAGAAAGGTTCGAAAATAAAAAGGATTCCATCAAATCAGGCCAAATTGTGTGAGGCAAGGACAGTGTCAAGCTGGGGCATTCCTAGAACGACACACAGAAAAGACAAAATAGCTTAGTTCCTTTATTTGCAGTGATACATTGAGACGATAACGAAGGCGTGTTCATTTCTAATCTAAACTAAACACGGGCTATGGCTCTATGAATGACATTCAGCACATAGGCTACTGTAATAACGGGGGGAGCCAAATCAATTGGCCACCTCACCTGGTTCATTTTTAGACACCACATAACATTAGTTCATGACACCTAGGCCAATTTAAATAGGATGACGGTTGTGAAATGTACCGGCATTCATCAGCATCAGAACAGAATTGCGCAGTTCAACGATCTCTATAGAACAAATGATTGGTAGCTGCGGTCAGATCAACAAGTCGCGTAGCCTTTTTGTCATCTCCTCCAACAGCCGCGACTCATGACTTCAGCGAGTCATCGGTGCCTCAAACTATGAGATCACTGCAGCGCCACTAAAACTAAGGGATCGTCGTTCTGTTACCAGAAAAAAACAATGACGAAGAGTCTTATGGGCACAAGAATGCCATCAGTCATCAATTAAAATGCATTTATTTATATTTCTTAATTAGATGTCCAAAACAATTTCAGTGCATTACATTTCCTTTTCATTGTGCTGAACTGCAGATGTCATTGCTGTTTTTCAGCTTTTTTTTAGTTTATTGGAATTTTACGCCTCTCCCTAAAAACTCATCTGACAGTAAGGAAGGCAAAAAAGTTTGCCAAAATTATCAGTACATCATTACTGGCCCAGCTAGGAATCCACTGACAGTCAATGTCTTTATAGAAACTAGCTATTTTGCATTAGTTGGTTAATCGGATGGAACGAGGTAACGCCTTTTCCTTGCTAGGTCTGTGTGTCAGATGCTGTTCGTCTGCTTTTTAGTTCCGGGTGTGTTAGATCCGAAGGCAACCCGTTAGTCAGCAAGCAAAGGCTCATCACTCTTTTGCAATCACATAACTGTCAACATATGTCTATTTCACCGTGATCTACTGGAGAAATACGTTATCATTTATGCATTATAGTTGAAACGAGGGGACCACAGGGGAGAATGGCGGCGGCGTTACTGTCAGAAACGGAGATCAGGCATCGGTCTATGGCAGAGGAGGATCCGAACGGGAATGAGCATGGGGCGGCTGCTCGCAGCACGGCGCCTCGCTGGGGACCGCAGCACGCCGGGGCCCGCCAGCTCGCCAAACTGTACTCTCCCGGTAAGACAATGAGCTTCAAAAAAGTGTCAAATAGTAAACTGCAACACCAGTAAGCCTGATCTAGCACATACCCCTGTTGCCCTGTCCCCCATTGCCTTATAACACACCACACACTCAGCAGGCTACTACGCCGCGAATGTAAACATCACCTCAGCGCCTGGGGTTTGTGGACAGACCAAAACTACAATTTTCAGTGAAAGTGTGTATTTTGAACTGTGTATAAGAAACAGGGGGTGTTTTGTTCAGAATGACGTAGTGCCATCTTACTATGCTGCAGTAGCATAGGTAAGTCAATAAATTGAGGTTATGAGGTTATGTCGAAATGCCCTGCTGTTACACCCTTCTGCCAAGATAGCTGCAGAATCAGTGTCAGACTTTAAGGAGCACCAGTTTAGCTCACAGTGCTTCAAAGAAAGAGCTAACTTTCCTCTTCCTGCGAGCACGACTGTTCACTGTTTAGACAACACAGTACGTCCACTGTCAGGGCGATGAATGTCCTCTCTTTGTCCCCTCCCCACACACATTACACACACACACACACACACACACACACACACACACACACACACACACACACACACACACACACACACACACACACACACAGGGCAGATGCCTGCGGCAACTTCGACTGTTCGTTGGTGGTATAACACGAGATAAACAATTTAATGCATGTCCAAGGTTTGACTGCGATCCAGCAGCTGGGCTTAACGAAGAGCACTCTGCCTTGCACAGCCCTGCGCCTCATGCTCAGGGGGATCAGTGGCGACGTTAAAAGCCCCCAGCAACCCTGGGTGGGTATTAGAAAGAAAATATTTGTTTGGTCAAGCTTTTGCCCTCCTTGTTAGGCCGAGTTCTCCTATAGCTCTCTTTTATGCCCGAGGAAAGATTGTATTTTTTTTAAGTAATTTAAAAATAAGTCAATTTAATTTATATGGCTTGTGGCTCATACTACCAAAAGCGCCCCTTGTCAGTCTTATCCGCCTGTGTAGAAAAGGGCGTTTTAAGGAACGCCCGAATGAGCCAGTTAAATACAAACATTTAAACAGTAATATATCTCCTAAGCTACTGTGCACTAGGCTGCCCTGTATATTATCCTAGTAGAGATAAGATATGCCTAGACGACGTTTCAGATACAATAGCTGGTCAGGCCTCTGGAAGTTCATAAACGTTCTTGAGGAGATCAGGTTCTTGGGAAGGAATTCTGCATGTCGGCCTATGTCAGTGCTGTTTCATGTACTGCAGACATGACAAATAGTACAAGGCCGTGAAATTGTTGAAGCAGATTTATTGCAGGAGCAGTAAAACTATTAAACTGATAAACACGATTACACTATATAGCTACACGATTACACAATAGCTCTTACGCCAAGGAGTGAGTTGAGCACGTAATAGCCTAAGTGTCAGTTTTTGTTTAAAAAATGGAGCTAAGGCTCTTATTTTCTTATTTTTAATTTCTCTTTTGATAACTATAATGAGACCATCTTGTGTAGATTCTCTACGCTTCAACTTATGCTGTCACTTAGCGTCGTAACGCATTTCAGTACCATGGACAGCACATCCGCGGAAAGATAGCTGACCCAGGTCCTGAAACAGTGTAAAGACTAGCGGAAAAATAACAAAATAGAACTTCAGTACATCCAACATGCAGAGAAACTAACAAGCTAACTAAATTAAACATACCCAACTGTACTGAGTCTACCAAAAACAAGTTATGTAGTAAGCGTAGAGAGAGAAGCTTTGCGATTTTTTTTTTTTTGAGAACATTTGTTACATTGTTACATTTAATAGTGTTTAAGTTGTTTGACTTTGGACTTTGAAAGGTAGTAGTACTATTTTAAGTTGTACTTCCTTTCTGTATCAACTTACACAGGTACATAGGCTATAGCAGATTTGTTAGGCTATAGTTAATGTGACTTAACATAGGCTGTACAGCACAGCATAGCATTCTGTAGTGTTACACTGTGCTGTGTAGTGCTTCAGCTTCAGAGCTGAGAATGACAGGCATCTAGACCACTTGTCAGACTTTATCGGTGCTCCGAACATGATCCATGGCACTGTAGGTCAGCATGTGGGTCGCACAGCTCTAGCAAGTCCTGGCATTTGAGTGAGGCCCGCAGTCAGCAACAGCAGTCTGGAGCTGAAGTGGGTGCAGACAACTGGAGCTCAGACACAGCTGCATGCTGGAAGGGTTTTTTGGGGTGAATGGGGGGGGGGCAGGGTTCAGCAGGTTGAGAAGGGACAGTGTGGTGTGTTGAGGTTATTGGGTGTGGAAGCTATATGGCAGGAGGGCTAGAGTGTAAAGTCAAGGGAGTGGAGTGGTGCCCATCAGCATGGGAAGCATGAGTGAGCACGAGTTGGAAGGTGCCAGCAGGAGAGTCCTGGGGTGGGTAGGGAAGCTGGAGGGGGCTGGGCAGAGGGTGTTGGGGGGGACTGCATGTGGAAGCTGTTCAGGCCTTGGGTCTGTTAGGTCCAGCAGTTTCTAAGGCAAGGGAAACACAAATTAGAGTTGGAGTAATAGTTGTGTGTGTGTAGTAGTATGTGTGTGTGTGTATGAGTGTGTGTGTATGTGGATTTGAAGTTCTACGGTAGGAGGGGTGTGTAACCTGGGACCACAGTCCAGTCTGGTAGCGTCTGTGTCGGCGTGGGTGGGGCGAACATTCGCAAGTGCGCAAAGTGTGCGTGGGCGTGAGTGTGTGTAGTTTTTAGTTGCGATGTGGATCTGGGCTTAGCGGCGATGAGAGGGGATTGATGAGACTCTACCGCTCTGCTCAATGGAGGCTCAGACTCATTACTGTAACCCTGGGACAGGCAAACAGCTGGACGCTTCTCCCCGCCATATGTTTGTGTGTCATGCACCACCGACTGCTCTTTGCGCTTTTTATCCCACTTTACAGATTCGCTGGGAAATGTGCAGCGTTTTTCTCTTTTTTTCTCTTTTCTCTCTCTCTCTCTTTCTCTCACTCTTTTCCTCTTTTTTCAGGCTGGTTTAGGCTTTCCTGATTGCACCCACCAGCCGTCGTGGTTTTGATCACTGGGGCACCTGTTCTCCTTCTGCTTTCTTGCTCTCTCTCCCCCTCTCTCTTTTCCTCTCTCTCCCACTCTCTCGCTTTCACGCCTTCTCTTTTCTCCATGCTTTCTCTCACCCCTCCTTCCTGTCTTCACTCAGTTTGCTTTTCTGGCTGAGATTCTGATTCTGAGTTAACTCAGGCCATGCACTTAGACACTGTCACACTTTTACCAGGGAGCATTTCTTCCATGCCATAAACTACATCTGTCTACTACATGTGTGTGTGTGTTTGTGTGTCCGTCATTGTGCATTACTGTGTATCATTGTGTGTATGTGCACCTATCTCTCATTGTAAATATGTGTCTGTGTATGGGATGTCTGTATTGGCATTTTTCAGGTACTAAAAAAAATTCAGAGAACCATGGCCTTGTGTCCAGACTTAACTTATTATTATGTTTAAACTTAATTCCATCATCTATCTAAATATTTGCACAGTGCACATGTGTGATAAGCTCCTTCCTCTTGCTCTCACTCTCTTTTTTCTTAGGTGTATTGATGCACAGTCAGCCTTTATAAAATGGTAATAAAATTATAAATGCTCTGCTCTTATCGCTGTTATCAGTGTTTTTGTGGTCATACTGATCGCTGTGCAAATAGCAGAGCTGTGTCCGCGGCCTGTTTGAACATGCCCGACCATAGCCCTCTCCTGTTAATCAGGACTCTTGTCTTTACAATGTAGGTCAGTGCTGATAGGACAGAGGTATTAAAAGACTTAGGAGGCTGCCATGGTTCATTGGCGCGTGCAGGAAGGGTTAAAACAATCAGTGCTGTAATGTTCATTTAAAAGTGTGTTTGAAATGCTCTCAGTCTGGTCTTTTTATGAGGAAGCCTGCTGACCTGTAAGCGGGACTGTGTGTTTTGTTTTGTCTGTTTGTTTGTTTTGAGTGACGCTGTGTGTGGTGTTTGTTGGGTCACCTGGCAACACTGAACTTGCAGCAGGTTGGGTCAAACAGATGAGGTAGATGCTGTACACAGTACACAACTACTTGGCAAGAGACTTGGAGAACTGATCTTCCTTATTCTGTTTATTACTCTTTATTACACCCCTCCCCCTTTCATTCTGTATCAGTTTTTTTTCTCTCTTTATTCCCTTCTTTTCTCTTTCACTCTCTTTTTTTCTTCTGTTCCCAGTATCTCCTTTTCTCTATCCCTCTGTCTACTTCTCTGTCTATACCCTCCTCTCTTTCTCTCTCTCTCCTTCTCTGTCTTTCTCTCCATTCTGGAGGTCACCTGCTATCAGTCCATCTTTAGCTCTGATCTTATCAACCAGACTGGAGGAGATTGGTGGCGTCTGCCCTGGTGGTTTGACCTGGCGGTTGCCATGGTGGAGCTGTTCACAGTGAGTCAGTAGGAGGGGAAACTCCGCCCATTAACACCTGACCTTGACCTACGACCTTGGCCACAGCCATTCACTCTGTTACCAGTTTAATATAACAGAGGGAGGGACAGAGGCAAGGGAGATGTAGAGAAAGGTGGATCAGAGT
>PYXC01002152.1:1120000-1125000 GCA_015244755.2 Tenualosa ilisha | reverse complement strand
GCTTGTTTTGTGCGTCGCTCCTGAGGTGGCGAGAGTGGCGCTTTCACACAGCGACGCATGTGCAACACGAGGCCCTGTAGCTAAGGACAAGAGGGATAAAGAGACGCCGCCAAAAAAAGGAGCCTTTTGTTTGGCAGCAACAAAAGAAGAGAGGGACCACAATAAAGGAGGGAAAAGAAAAGGAGACATACAGTAGCATTCAAGAGAAAGAGAAGTGAAATGGAGAGATTGTTCAATTGAGACGGAGGAATAAAAAATGGTTAGGAAAAATGTAATCTCCCTCTGTCTCACCTAAACACACTCATGTATTTGCATGCACACACACACACACATACTCTGTCACACACCACACACACACACACACACACACAGACACACACACAGACACAGATCATCCTAACCCCCGAAGCCTTGTCAAGTCCAGTAAAAGAAGCTGTCGCCACGGTAACAGTAGCATCGTTTTTTTTGCTGAAGGAGGTCAAGGCAAACAAGGATTTGTGAAAGGGTGTGTGTGTGTGTACGCACGCACGCGCGCGCGCACACACACACACGCGCACACACACACACACACACCAGTGACCCAATGTCAAGCCAGACATGGAGACAAAAAGAGCGAAAGCACAAGAGGAAAGCCATGGCCAAGGCAGGGAGTGAGCAAAGAAAGAAACAGTGGTATTTGGGAGACATTTTGGTTTTGCTCCTCCACCAAGCAGCTGTGCCTCCTGCCCGCTGTGAAAGCTGGAAAGCCAGAGCCCAGTGCACCCCCAGCTCTGGCAGTGGCGCACAGGAGGTAAATGGGTGAGGAGGGAGAGCGAGAGAGAGAGGGAGAAAGAGACTGAGAGAGAGAGAGAGAGAGAATGCTATTAGCATTCACATGGTGTTGTTTGGCACTCCAGCTGGCCCTGAGCGGCGAATCAGCCGTCGTTGATTAATTTCAGCCTATTAGCGCCCCCCGTGTACACCCCTTCTCCACCCGCCCACCTCCCCACCCACACGCGCACACACACACACACACACACACACACACACACACACACACACACTTCTGTCTCACACGCATACACACACACACACACAGACAAACACACACACATGCACACATAGGCACCCCCCACCCCTGCTCCGTCGCCCCTCCCAGGTTAATTCCCTGTGCCAGCCTGCTGAGGGGCGGCTGGTGTGAGGGATGGTGGAGGGGGTAGGCCGGGGAGCGTGTTGTTGTCAGGACTGTATTAATGAGCGCGCCGCTCCACTCTGCTCTGCTCCGGTCTCGCGGACAGGGGGACGGCGTTCACGGCTGCGCTCAGAGGCAACTCTGCCGGGACCTGGCCTAGATTCAGCCTCTCGCCAGGGACCCCCAGGATCCAAGGACTGACGCAGATCACCTGACAACGGCCCCACCGCTCAACCCGACTGTGTTTGTGTGTGTGTGTGTGTGTATGTGTGTCACACGCATACATGTGAAGTGAAGAGACAAAATGACATGAGGAGTGGTTGATGTCTAGGGATGAAGTGTCATTTATTTTTGTACATAGTGGAGAATTTTAGCTTTTTGTTTTGGAAGATAGCATAGCTGTGATAACATTGTTTTGGTGTTGAATGCATCCTATTTAATGTTGACACAGAAACTAATTCTGTGACAATTCTATTCCTGGACAGAATCCCAGCTTTAATATTTTTAGAACTTTAATATTTTTAGAACATTCTCAGAACAGCAGTTCTTTATTCTACTATTTTGGGAGTGTTTCATGTTTGGTATTTGATGTTTGGCTTTTGTTGTTGCTATGGGTCTAGGTTTTAGGAGTTTCCATTGCTTTGGGTTTAAAGGAAAACAAGAGAAAAAACACCAAGTCATAAAATAAACCTTTGCAATTTGGTTGCTATTCGATCCTGAAAACATCACACACACACACACACACACACACACACACACACACACCTGGCTGTGCAGCCCCCCGACACACCTGAGGCCCCACCCTGCTTGATTTATCTCTTTCATTTAGATGCTGCTGTGCGCGAATCAGGTGTATCAGGTGTGTGTGTTCCCTCGGCGGAGTAAACAGGTGTTTGTGCGAGGAGAGGTCGGAGGTCACTGGTGCTTCAGCTGGTCAGACAGAGGCCTGGCCAACTCCAGCCATGTCACAGTCTTGCGGTGGTTAGTGCACCTCTGACATGCCCCAGTTAATCGGCCCATATGCTAGACACTGTCTGTGCTCAACTGTGTCTCACTCTGTATATCTGGGTCTGCACAGTAAGTGTCAGTCTTCCATACGTGTGCTGGACTGTGGCTCTTCCACTGTATGGCAGCCTGAATGTGTTAAGCAAGTGTGTGTCTGTAGGGTCCTTTCCATTGGGAGTCAACTTTTGAATGGTTACACTAAATGTGTGTGTGTGTGTGTGTGTGTGTGTGCATGCATCCACGTGTGTAGGGACCCTTCATTGTGAGTCAGCTTAGGTGTATAAGTATATGTGTGTGATTGTGTGTGGGTTTATTCCATGTAAGCACGTGTGTGTTTGTTCATGTGTGTGCATTCATGATGTGTGTGTGCGTGAGTGTAAATATGTACAGGGGCCCTTCCATTGTGAATCAACTTGGGTGTGGTGTGTGTGTGCGTGCGTGTGTGTGCGTGTGTGTGTGTGTGTGTGTAAGGTGGGGCAGTGGTGCAAAGCGGAGGTGTGAAAAGTTTGTGGCTCCAGGGCCACTCTATAAATAGCCGTCATCAATATCCCCCACTCAGCCCTCAGCCATCGCCTATCTCTCCAATCTACTCCACTTGGTGAGGCTAATGGCATTAAAGTTTCAAAAGAGCTGAGTCCACAGAACTCCCCACCCTCCCCACGTCTTACATCTGCAGAAAGACAGGATAGGAAAGGGAAGGAAAGAAAAGAAAAAGAAAGAAAGAAAGAAGCAATAGAGAAGGAGGGGATGTGGGTGAGAAAAGTGCAGAGGGCCGTGTGTGTGTGTGTGTGTGTGTGTGTGTGTGTGTGTGTGTGTGTGTGTGTGTGTGTGTGGAGGGGTTAAAATGATTGATAGGTGGGTACTGAGGGACACGGGTATGATGTTTTGTATTAAAGAAAGGTAGAGAGAGAAATGGGTGGGTGGATGGATGGATAGATAGATGGATGGATGAATGAATGGTTGGATGAATGAAGAGGAGAGGATGGGTTTGATGGACGCAGTTGGTGGTGTTGCTGGGTGTCTGATGAGGTTGGGGCCGGGCTGGATCCTCATAGGGGATGGCTACCTCGCTGCCTCGCTGTGGTGAATAATTCAACAGCCACCTCTTTAACGCCACCCCTTCTCTGGCGGGTCGTTTGGGCATCACGGACACCCAACTGTCAGCTGGCTCTGTCTCTATGACGACTGCTGAGCGGACAGGGGAGGAGCGGAGTTTTTTTTTTTAATATATATATAGATAGATAGATATATATATTTTTTTTTCTGCTGTGTCAGGCCTGACCCTGTGGCCAAGATCATGACCCCTCCACTCACGATACACTTGTCCTCATCGAGCCGATTACTCAGGAGCGCTGTCAGTAATGGGACAGACACACTGCTTGCGCACTGCCCCCACTCTTGCTCTCTTCACACACACACACACACACACACACACACACACACACACACGCTGTAGGTTGGATCTCTTGTCGGCCGACCTGGCGGACCTCTTGCTGGTGTCGGCCGTTTGCCCCCTGCTGACCCCCAGCCTCAGAGGTCATTAACATACACAGCAGTGAAGGCCACCCAGAGGGCTTGCTTATCATATGGATCACCTACTGCTGATGAAGTGCTTTTCAAATTTGGCTGATGAGTTCATTTTCCAGATCTTTGTCATTATCTGTGTGTGTGTGTGTGTGTGGTGTGTGTGTGTGTGTGTGTGTGTGTGTGTGTGGTCAATGCACTACTTCATGATGAAGTTTAAGACATTTTATTAATCACTGAAGCTATTTACTCACTAGATGCATTGTTGTGTGTTGTGTTGACCGAGGGCATCATTTGGAATTACTCATCACACAGTATGTGAGATGACACGTTCAACACACACACACACACACACAACAATCAAGTAACTGAGGTTGTCAGGGTGTTCTGATCAATATTTAAATGAGTACTTCTCTCTCTCTCTCTCTCCTCTCTCTCTCTCTCACAGGAAAGCGTCTGCAGGAGTGGATCTGTGTGGTTCTGTGCCTCTCTCTCTTCATCACAAACTTATCCTTTCTCCTCATCAACTTCTCCACGGTGCACATCTACAAGATCATCTTTGGCATCGGTATGCTTCCGACCCCACTCTTTGTCCATGGCAAATTCCACAGCATCCCAGAATAGTTAGTCAGCTCCACTGGCACCTGGTGAACAGATTGAGCATCTTTTGTTAGAGGACGGCATAGCGAGCCCAAGGTTTTCAGATGTAATGGCAGTGATAATGACACTTGTCCTGCTGATGGCTGGCTCATGCACATATTTTTTTTTCACCACTAAAGATTGTCACAGACACTAATTTGCTTACACAAACTGTGTCAGTTATTAAGGTCCTCAACTGGGTGCTTGTGAATGAGCATCTGAGATTAGATGGGTGAATAGGTAGATTTATAATACCAGAGGGCTTTTGAAAGGTAGGCAGTGGTAGTTGTTGTTTTTTCCACAGGTGTCTTGGTTGACAATCTATAGCTGACTATGACCCTGATAGAAATACTCAGGAAAGCACAATATACTGTATTTTAAACATTTATTATTATAAGTAACCTTATACGTCTGTCTCTTATGGTGTGAAACAGGCTTCTGGGTTGTTTGGTGTTTGTGTTGTTTGTGTGTGAAATGCATTTGTCCACCATCTTACCACACCTGTGGGTCTTATAAACTGATCAGCTATTGATGTGTCTGACAGAAGCACTGGAATGTTAGGGAGGAGAGAATCGATCTTGTGGCTCTGATTTGCTCTTCAGTTAGTTTATGATCAATCCATAGCCTTGGAAACATCAGTGCCAGACATTTTCACCATCAT
>PYXC01002152.1:1097500-1115000 GCA_015244755.2 Tenualosa ilisha | reverse complement strand
GTACAGAAACGCTATTGTAATGTGGCACCAAACTAGTCAGCTTTTTATGTGGAGAAATAAATTGCCGTCATTGTGTCTGTGCACACACACACGTGTGTGTGTGCGTGTGTGTGTGTTTGTGTCTTTCCTTTCTTTCTTTGTGCCGAGGCGATTCTTTCTGCCATCGTCCGCTTTCATTTGCGCCACCCCGTGCGTGGGCTCCGAGGGGCGGCCGTCTCAAAGCCGCGTCCTGGCCTGTGATTGACAGCCGCCGCTGCTCGTCCATGTTTCATGAGGCGGCCCTCTGAGGCGTGGGGACGAATCGTGCTAGAGCAGGTTATCTACGGCCGCCATTACTGATGTCCCCCCCGTCTCCCACAAACCCTCTCGCTCCTTTACCAATACCTCTCTATCACACACACACACACACACATACACATACACAGAAACACGTGTGTGTTTTTTCTCTCCTTCTCTCTCTCTTTTTTGCTCTCTCTGTGTGGGTTTTTATTCCAATCACCACATAACAATTTTTTTTCTTTCTACATGATTTTCTTTTGGAACCTCAAAAACAGCCAGACTACATTCTGCCATATTTATGTACTGGCAAAGATGGTATATGAGTTATTTCTCTCTCTCGCTCTCTCTCTCTCTCTATCTTTTTTCTTTCCCTTTCTCAGGTCTTTCTCCCTTTCTGGTTCTTCCTATCATTCTCTAGTTCGTTCTGTCACTCACTACCTGCCAGACATGTATCTGATCAGGTGTCATTCCAAGTTAGACCTGACATGTGGAGTCATTGCATGTGTGCATGTCCGTGTATGTGTGTGTGTGTATGTGTGTGTAATACAATACAGGATATCATGATGCATCACAATATCTCAACAGTATCACAGTATCACAAATCTCAATGTCTCAGTAGCACTGCCAAAAATGTTATGATTCTAATGCATCACAATGCATGAATGAAGGAAAACATGTATTGTGCTCATTTTGTTAGCTTAAGCTCTAATGGTTACATAGCAGCAGAAAAATAGCAGCCTTGAAAACCCCAGATACACAGCTTAATTGTATGCACTTAGTAACTTCAATTATGTTAACCTCAACAACAAATCATGATGCAAGAAGCTGCAGTATTGCTACAATATCCCCAGAATAATTTTGTGATCACTGCATAGCAATACATGGACTTATCGGAACAGCTCTTGGGAGCATGATGTCCAGATTGCAGTCTGTGTCTTCCTGTGTTCTGTGCTGTTCTGTTGTGTGCTGTGCTGTGCTGTTGTGTGTTGTGCTGTGCTGTGCTGTGCTGTGCTGTGCTGTGCTGTGCTGTGCTGTGCTGTGCTGTGCTGTGCTGTGCTTTGCTGTGCTGAGTGGCATATAGAGGCTAAGACTGCAGTGGAGTTTGTCTCTCCTCTCAAAGACAGACAGAGTGCACTCACCCGTCTGGATAAGTAATGACCGCATTCCTGTCATATAATGAGAGAGCAGCCCCCTCATCAATCTCTCTGTACTGCTCACACTTACACTGACATGTACACACACACACACACACACACACACACACACACACACACATACATCACATGCATACACGCATACTGTACATTAATCTCTGTTCTCTGCAGTTCTGCAATGCAATTCACCGAGTTTAACTTTCATTCCCCCTTCTGTGTTTTCTCCTCGTTTTCCCCACAGGCCTTCATCCGTCCATTCCGGGAGCACCACATTGACCCCACGGCCATCACACGCCACGACTTCATCGAGACCAACGGAGATAACTGCATGATCACCATCCTGCCACTGGCTCATATGGCCTACAAGTTCCTCAGCCACACACCAGGTATGACACACACACAAACATAGACACACACATTTGTGCACACACAAAGACATACACACACACACACGCCCCTTATTAAGATGTGGAGCCTACGTATTGACCATGTTTACATGTCTATATTCTAATAGTATGTTTTTATGTGGCAAGCGTTACACATTCACTCTTGGCACTTATTTTTCACCAGGGGCTTTATGAGTGGGTGGTGCTGCAGTAAAGAGCAAGGTATTCTTAAGGTCAGAGGTCAAAAAGTGAAGAAGTCAAAAGGCATACTTTGAACTGGGCTGTGTGCATGTGTGTGTGTGTGTGGTGTGTGTGTGTGTGTGTGTGTGTGTGGTGTGTGTGTGTGTGTGTGTTTTAGAGGGGAGAGTGACCCAGGCCTGGTCTAACACAGTAGGCCAGGTTAGTGTGTCAGAGCTGAGACTGAGGCAGGCAGGCTGGGTAAGGTACACCTTCAGAATGCTATCCACTGGAAATCAGAGCCAGTCTAATGAAGTCTACTGTACTCATGGCTGCCAGGCCAGAAACAGCTGGTGTGTGTGTGTTTGTGTGTGTGTGTGTGAGAGAGACCTGACACTCTTTCCCCTACTGTACTTACAAGAATGTTCTTACACCGAGCAACGCAAGGGGATGGGCAGGCTCTTCTCAGTGTCTGACCTTCTAAAAACCTTCTTCTGACCTGACCTTCTAAAAATAAGAAAAATAAATACCTGCTGCAATTTATGATTTTGTTTACAGACTTCATTCATCCTGAGTAATTCCCAATACAGAATTAAAAGTTAAAGTTGATTAGTATTTAGTAGATGCTTTCAGGCTAAGACACATCCATTGCTCTCCCCGTCCCATTATGTCTTGCACCAGTGAGTAATTACTGTCATCAGTACTCTTGCTGTGGTAAATAAACAAGGCACTTCTCTCATTAAGTCAACATGACTAGTTGATATGATATGAAGACTGGAGTGGGAAGCATTATGATGGGTGAGCCTGGCAGCACCAGGCTTTCCTTACCTCCAGCACTGAGAGTGTTTCCGGGGAAGAGTGCTCCCATTGACACGTATAGGAATGCTAATCCATCACTGCCTGGAGACCTGCATAATAACATCCAAGCACCCAAAGGAATTACACTTGTGGGGAATCGCTGGAGATTCCTCCATTTCCATTCAGAACAGGGGGACATAACTCTTCCACCAGGAGCAGTATGGAGGATGGAACATATTGCTACATGCATCTAATACATGGCACCCTGACAAAGAACCCAAAACCCAAAACTTTATGAAAATGTTTTACACTAATGTGTACTTTGTACTGTAATAGTATTGTATAAGTACAGTATTCTTGTGTAATGCAATATTCTTGGTGATTTTAACATAATATCATACTACAGCTATTTTGCAGCTAGTCTGGAAGCCTGATGCCTTTGACGGAGAGTGAGGGCCATTTTTGCTGTTGTTGTGTGTTCTTTTATTCTGGCTCCATGTAGCTGTAGTCAAATCAGTTCCACAGCAGTCATGTCTCTAGCACAGCCTCTGTACTGCAGAATGGGACTTTTCCGTTCTGTTTGTTTGTTTGTTTGTGTTTTTTTGGGGTTGTTTGTTTGTTTTTAAATATACTTATTTTATTCCTGGGAATACTGTGCGGTAGAATGCAGTTGAATGGATACCTTACTATCCACACAGGGAAGCTGTTTCTCAGTGAGTAAACATGTCTGTCTCCATTGGCATGACTGTAGAGGCAGGGTCAAATACACAAGGCAGCTCAGTGAGCGCTGACCTCTAGACATTGTGCAGTGTTTGTTCAGTTCTAGCTGTTCAAGAGCTTTACAGTGCTTGGACCTTTGGCGTCATTTACACTCTTTTCATTTCGTCCTGGAATGTCCCTGTTTTGATAATGTCTTTCTCTCTGTCCTTCTCCCTTCTCTCTCTCTCCATTACTGTCTTTATGTCTGTATGTCTGTCTCTTTTTTCTTTCTCTTTTCCTATCTTTTCTGATGTCACTTACACTCTTTTCATCCTGGAATGTCCTTTTTGATCTTTCTGTCCTTCTCCATTTTCTCTCATTCGCTCCATTCTGTCTCACTGTCTGTATGTCTGTCTCTTTTTTCTATCTCCCTCTCCATGTCTGTCCCTGTCTCCCAGAGGCCCTTGCTGAGGCGTACCCGTGGGAGTGCTTTGTGTTTGCACTGGCTGTGTTTGTCACCATGACCAATCAGATCCACAAGTGGTCCCACTCCTACTTCGGCCTGCCTCGCTGGGTCACCTTCCTGCAGAACTGCCACCTCGTGTTGCCACGGAAACACCACCGCATCCATCACGTTTCCCCTCACGAGACCTACTACTGCATCACTACAGGTAATGCGCGCATGCACACACACACACACACACACACACACACACACACACACACACACACACACACACACACGCAAATGTTTAGCAGGTCACTGCAGGCATTTGAGCTTTCAGATTAATCTGTGCAGAACAGTTGAGCTGCTTTGTGTTTAGCATGTATGTACACTTTACATTTACATGCTTCCATTTACATGTACATTTATTAATGTACAGGCAAGCTGGGCATCAGTGCATGTGTGTGTGATTTGTACCATACAGTGTATATACACACTGTGAAAAGATGCAAGCCAGCTAGCAATGCTTGTAATGATTTATTTTTGTAGTGTTTTTATCATGTAAATGTCATCTTGGAGGACCGATGTGAAATCTGTAAACTCAATGGTGGTGTACACACTTGGTCCTCCCCTTCACTGTTTCAGCTGTGAAAGCACAAAACACAAAGTCACCAACTCACTGACATGTAACAATAACAAATCATAGCCATGGTGCGCCACATTCCTCCATGGGTCCCCACTGTTAAGCTGGAGTGAGATGCACACCAAGGGCTTTGAGATTGTCCCCATTGCCTCGCGGGTCCTGAGGGTTGCTATGCAGGGATAATCTTTCAATCAGCTGCTAATTAGGGGCCAGTGATCCAGCTGAGACAATCAACCCAGTGACTCCTGTGAGGAAGAAGGAGGAAGGGGCCGGTTCTGCCAGTGCTGCCTGCTAAACTCACCCCATATTGGGCTCAACGCAGAGAGGAGGGGAGCGGAGGGGAGAGGGAGAGGGAAGGGGTGGCTGGGCAGGCGGAAGCTCTAAGGGAAGGGGAGTTGGTAGTTAGAAAACTCTGCGACAAAGAATGCCTGATGCCATGGATGTTTATGAAAGATGTGTGTATGTGTGTAGGCATGAGTAAACAACAGCATACATAAACTGGCACACACACACACACACACACACACACACACACACACACACACTGCATAACATATACACATGGGACAATAGAGCACCTTGTGTGTGTCTGTTTGTGTGTGTATGTGTGTGCATAATTTTCAGTGTATTCACATTTTCTCTCTCTCTCTCTCTCACATACACACACGCACAAACACATACGCACACATACACGCACAAAAATGCACACTTCCAGCCAACCACATACACACGCATGCACAAACAAACACAGACCCACACCCCCACACTCATACTAGCAGAGATCAGAGGGGGCATTAAGACACATCATCAAGGCTTGGGCACAGGGCTGTTGAGAGCCCCCGCAGTCTGCAGCTCCATCAGAGCTGTGTGTGTATGTGTGTGTGTGTGTATGTGTGTGTGTGTGTGTGTGTGTGTGTACACGTGTGTACTGCTGGCGTAAGTCAGGGAGAACATCATTTAACCAGCAGTAGCGGTGTGACTGATGCTCCCATCACACCGGCACATTCCTCGGCAGCCCATCCCCCTGCATGAGAGGAGAGAGAGAGAGAGAGGAGGAGAGAAGAGTAGCGTTTAACCTCCGGCACCGCTGCCGGAATCCCTGCTGAGAGCCTGAGTCGCTCTGCTAAAGGTAGACATTATCCATCAGCCCCCACAGCAGTGACAGGAGCTAGGCTAATGCTAACGCTAAGGCTAACCATACGGCCACAGCAGCACAAGTGGCAGCTAATCAGGTGTGTGTGTGTGTGTGTTTGTATGTGTAGGTGGGCGGGAAAAGCAGGACAGGTCCCGATGGTCAACAGGGAGGGTTGCAGGCTACACTAAATTAGTACGTGAAAGATCGAGAGGGAAGAAGAGATACAGCGTGTGTGTGTGTGTGTGTGTAAGAGGGAGAAGAAAGAAAGATGATGACTGAGTAAGATAGGGAGAGTGAGAAAATAAGAGAGGGATGACAGCATGGAAAGCCTCAGAAAAGAAAACAGTGGTGGATGAGGGGAGTCTAAATAGTTACAGAGAGAGAAACAAAGACAGACATGGTAACGTTGAGAAAGAGGGATAATATGATAGAGGAGAGATAGAAAGGAGTGATGGAGGGAAACAGATAAGAGAGTAAGAATGAGTGAGACAGGTCAGATAGTGTGTGTGTGTGTGTGTGTGTGTTTATAGTCTTTGGGAGATCTGAAAGGAGTTGGCATTCACCTAGTGCTGTCAGATAACTGTAGTGTGAAAATAACTTGCCACGTGTGTGTGTGTGTGTGTGTGTGTGTGTGTGTGTGTGTGTGAGTTAGTAAGTGAGTGCATGCACTTATGCATCTGTATACTGTATGTGTGTGTATACACCTACAGTATGTGGATGTGTGTAGTGTATATGGTGCATATCCTTGTTTCTGTGTGGGTTTGCACCGTATGTATAAGTGTGAGAGATTGTTTTATTGAGGCACTAAATTTTAGAATGAATTAGTCATGTTGTTTGTGTGTGTATTTGTGTATGTGCGTGCGTGTGCATGTGTGTGTATGTGTATGTGTGTGTGTGTGCAGACAGTGTGCACATGTGCTTATGTCTGTGCTATTTTAATATTTCAATATTTGGGTGAATACTGCTGTGTGTGTGTGTGTGTGTGTGTGTGTGTGTGTGTGTGTGTGTGTGTGTGTGTATAAAGGCATTGCGCCACAGCAGTGTCTCCACGCTCAGTATGCTATGGGAGTGTGGGTGCAGCAGTGCAGCGAGAATGCTTGTGCGTCACCCTGTGCCCCTGTGGACAGTGAGTTTGTGTGTCTGTCTATGTGTGTGTGTCTGTGTGTGTGTGTGTGTGTGTGTGTGTGTGTGCCAAAGCACATCTCTCTGACCCCTCCCACCCAGCTCTCCCTCCACCCACTCTCTGCTCTTCATGTGTGTGTGTGTGTGAGCGTGTGTGTGTGTGTTTGGAGATGGTGGGTGGGGGGGGTACTCTCCTGGGGGGCCGCACAGCTCTGCTTCCCGCTTCCCCCAACCCTCCCTGCCTCTGTCCCCTGGGCCCCCAGTCCGCCTTTGTGTGTGCCAGTGGCTGACAATCTCCATGTATATTTAATGCTAACCTGCTGTCAGTGCTAACAAATAGGCTTGCATGGGGAGAGAAAGAGGGAGTGAGGGAGAGGGAGGGAAGGAGGGAGAGAGGGAGAGAGCGGGACAAAGAGGAGAAATCAAACAAACATGGCGAGCTGTGCTGCTCTTCTCCAGTAGAGACAGGGTCATCAGGGGGACGGTGCTCTGCATGCGCGCGCACACACACACACACACACCACACACACACACACGCGCTCATTCATACATGTATGCACAAACACACACTCACCCTTAGACATATCGCTGATGGGTACACACACACACATACACATATACACAGATAAACAGAGTTACACACATATTGACATACATTTGCATAAGCAACACACATGCTTACCCACTGTGCACAGATGCACACATGCAGATATACACAGTACTGGACACACTTTGACACCCACACACACAAACACAAACACTCACACACATTTACCCACACACACACACACATATTAGAGAATCACATCTGACACAGGCAGATAGAGACACTAACAGCAGTAGGCATCCCTGCCTGGCCTTAGATGTGATGGGGACTCTGATATTTCCTTATTTGTGTGTTATGTGTGTGTGTGTGTGCACATCAATTTTTGTGTTTGCATATGTCATTATCACTCTCTCCATCATTGTCCTCTGTGTGTGTGCCATCACACAAGTGTGTCTTTTGAGTCAGAGTGGTGCACGTCTGTCTGTTTATCACTATATCTCTCTGGGTTAGGTGTGTGTGTGTGTGTCTAAGTGTGTACATGTGTAGGTGTGTAGTAGTCTAAAATGGCTTTCATGTGAGGCCCCAAAGGGACAGCATGTCTGCTAGCATCGTGTGGCAGTGTGCGCGTGTGGATGGATGAATGTTGAGTAGTATGTGTGTGTACGTGCGTGTGTGTGTGCGTATGTGTGTGTGTGAGTTCAGCTGGGCTGGGCAGCGGGGTGCGGTGCATATTTATAGCCGTAAGTGTGTGCATTACTCCGGAGCCAAAGCCACATCTCCTGGCTGGCCCCTGGGGAGGTGCGATCTGAGGCTCGCTGCCGATTTACACTGCAGCAGGGAAGAGCCCAGCCAGCCAGCCAGCCAGCCAGCCACAACACACAACACCACTGCACAGGAGAGCAGAAGAAGAGAAAAGAAGAAAGAGAAGGAGAAAAGAAGAAGAGAAGGAGGAGGAGAAGAGAGAGAGGGAGAGAAGAGGAAAAGAGAAGAGAGACTCTCTGTCTCTCTCTTCCTCTCTCTGTATAGCTCACCATTTACTGTCCGTGTGCTGTGCATTTGCTGTCTGTCAAAGATGAGGTTGTTTCTGTGCAGCCATATTTGTTTATTTTCTCTTTGTGTTAACTAATCTTTCTCTCTCTCTCTCTCTCTCTCTCCCTCTCTCTCTCTCTCTCTGCCTCTTCCAGGCTGGTTGAACTACCCTCTAGATTGTGTGGGTTTTTGGCGCAGGATGGAGTGGCTAATTGAGGCAGTAACTGGACAGAAGCCTCGCAGTGACGACATGGCCTGGGCCAAGAAGACCGACTCATGAAGATGATGACAGTGGCCATGATGATTGATGACAATGATGTTTATGATGATGATTATTATGGGGTAGACAATGTGGTTCAAAGGACTGGGCTATGGGGATTTTTAGCTGATCCTCTGGGAGGAAGGGATTCAGTCTACTAAAGGCCTTACCCCGCACCTCCTGCCTGTCTTTATCTCTCTCCCTCCCCCTCCCCTCGCCCTCTCTCTCTCTCCCTCTCCCTCTCCCTCTCCTCTCTCTCTCTCTCATACCTCCTCCTCTCCATCACTCGTTTTTAATTGTCTCCCTCGTTTCTCTCCTCCATTGTGCCGGTCCGACACAGTCAGTCTGTCCTCGCCTTTTGCTACTGCGGCCTTGTTTAAGTAGCTCAAAGACTCATCATCAGCATCACAGCCATTACACTCCTCTTTGGGTTTGGGTTTGGATTGGTTTGGTTCTCTTTTTTTCCTGTTTGTGTTGTTTTGTTTTTTTTTGTCTTTTTCAAAATGTTTCATGATTAGGGTGATCAGTTCAGATAGCACTGGCCCTTCCCAGACAGAGTGGGATAATCAGGCTTTTAGGTCAGACCTGCACTGGTTCTGGGTAGGTGTGAGATGGCCAGTGGGCAAAGGGTTGGGAGTATAGGAGGGTTGTCCTGCAGTGGTATCAGTAGTTTATCATCATCAAAGGTTTCATTAACACTTTGCCGACCAAATAGATTGCTTCCTCTCCTTCTTCGTCTTTGGCTTTCCCTCTCAATTTCACTGCTTTATACCCCCAGGTGTTGAATTGAACGTTTCCCAGAGGATGGGCTCTCCAGGAAACTAACGATCTGATATTTGATTTCTTGTCATTGTTATTTTTTATTGTTATCATTATTCTTATTTGGAAATGGGGGAACAACACTGAGAGAGGGAAGTGAAAATAAGACAGAAAGTTAAATGTAAGTGAGTGAGTGTAAGCGAAAGCGAGAGAGAGAGGGAGAGAGAGAGAAAGAATGAGAGAGACAGTAGTTATGGTGGTACTATAATATTTAGTATAAAGACCATTTATTGCACGGTCCCCTGCAAAATGCAAACAAATACTGTAAAGAGCCTTTAGTCCAGCACTACCCTTCTCTTAACCCCACTATCCGTTTGTAACGACCCCTAATCAGGCTTCCAGTATCGTCCCATTCATCTCCCAGGGCACACGTCACCACAGGGAGAGAGTTTGATTGGCCAACCTAGCTCCCGTAACCTGCTTTCTCTGAGTGGTGCGTGAGCATGTGTCCTGGGCTCCATTGACTCAACTGAATGTTGTCCCCCTGAATGTCACATGAGCAGAAAGTACAGCATACACAAGCCTTAACTGACAAGTCTCTCTCTCTCTCACACACACACACACACACACACACACACACACACACACACACAAACAGACAAATCCTTCATACCCTTATTATAGACCAAGACTATTGTTGTTAGGGGACTAGGCTAATACTGGCAGAGGTGTGTGTGGGTGTATGTGTGTGTGTGTGTGTGTGTGAGTACTGAGGTTTAGATGTTAGGCGATGATTTGAGGTTGGGATTTATGTGATTGTGATGTTGCACATCAGAAAAGGTAAAAGGTCACCAGAAACTTGTCTTTTTTTGTTTTTGTTTTTGTTTGTCTTTGCACTTTATGGTATTAACCAATTATCCAAGTAAGAGACATTTAAAAAGCCAAAATACCCCCGATCCCCGCCACACATGCAGACTCACACAATGCAAACACCCAAAGATCTGCACTCTGGGGTGCAAATGCAAACACACACACACACACACACACACACACATATCACAGAACACAGAAACATATCCACATACACTTAGACTCTGCCTCTAGGAGGATGCAGCCATACTTCATGTTCTGTTACTGTTATAATGTCTCTTCTTTTATTGTCCTTTCTTCAAACCAACCAACCAACAGCTGCACTGTTCCCAGTTTGACTTCACTCTCTCTTTCTGGCTTTATAATTTTCTATTTTTTTAACAAAATAACGATCAGCCTTGTATTTATTCTTACTTTCCATCTCGCAGCTGAGGCTTGCTGCTAGTTTGCCTTAAATCAATGTTTGTATTAGCGGTTTGATTTATTAAATATCTCCTAAATGAACGCACAGACGTCAGTGTGTTTCTTCAATGTGACTTTAGGCATGCATGATTAACAGTAAAGTCTACATTTATGGACCATGAAAAACACACACACACACACACACACACACAGAGACAGAGAGAGAGAGAAAGAGTTCTTCCACTTCTACGAGCCATGTGGCTCATCTAGTCATTATTTAGATTTTCTGTAAGTGCCCAGAATGACTGAGTTGCTTTTGCCGCCTTGGCAGAAGGACTCTGCTTGTTTTCGGTAGGAGTTAAGCACAGACGTGACTGACTTAAACCCCATTTTGTGAGAGTGAGCTCGGTCAACTAGAACTGATGCGTTCAAGAGTGATGCTCGCTGAACAACAACTCTGGAGCGCTCTCTAGTGGCTGAATATCAAAACATTTGAGTGAGGTGGTTCCTGACCATACTTTCATTGAACATTAATACTATCATAGTTGGACATTTAGACATTTAGACCTTATGAGTTGTTGTGATTGAGACTGTTTGAATTGTTCATTTGCTTAGTTGCATAAATAGGGAATGGGACAGACATGTGTCTTTAAAGAATGTGTGTTTTAATGTCTATTTCACACACATGTACACATCAGCATACATATTTAACACTGTGCTTCCAATGTGTGTGTGAGAGAGCGATCATATCAGTTCTGTGCTGTCCAATGAGGAAGATGAGCTCTTGAACAGGGTGTCGATGTTGATGTCCGATTCCTTCATGTGGGGGTGGAAGTCCACGTCGATTCCAGACTCCTTGCACAACTGGAGCAGTGTGCTGATGTTGCTCTCAGACAAACGCAGGTACCTGCATGGGGGAACATGATGGAATTTACAACCAATCATACTGGAACCTCCCTTCTAAACACAACACAGGACAAAAGCCATCATAACGTTTGCATTGTCTTGAGAATGAAGGATCATTAGAGTGTTCACTTTAACTATTCGCCTAGTTATGCTCATAAAAGTTCCCACCATCTTTCTTCCTATCAAGCGCCTCCACTTTCACTGACATCCAATCATATCCCCGTCTTCATTCGAAGAACCAATCAGGGCTAGTGACCAACGTCACATTATCACAATGCCAGCACAAGTTACTGTATGAAGCCCAAGGACACCGTGTGATATTAATTACGCTGATTAATAAGTGCTTATGGAAGAAGGCCTGTGTTCCAAAACATGTGCCAGATCTTATGAGTTGCCAGCAGCCCAGCGCCATAGTGTTGTCTGACTGTTTGTTGTCGGTCTTTCCCTATCTAACACTGACTCATTTCTCCATCTCTCTCTCCATCTCTCTCTCCATCTCTCTCTCTCTGGCGATGCTCAAACTGCAGTGGAGAGGCAGTGTGTGTCTTCTCTTGGGAGCTTGGGGGTTGGATGGGGGGGGGGAGTTATGGCAGGGAGACAGCAGTCGGCCTTGGTCTGCAGGCACTCCCAGAATGCACTGGTGCAGAGAGGATTGTCTCTAGAGAGGGTGACCTTTGACCTGTGGGGGTGGGGCTCATCTCCTGGGTGACAGAGCAGCCTGCCGGCAGGGGAGGCCAGCACTGGCTGAGAACGCACGCCCACACACCCTTGCTCATTCCTACACTCTTACACACACACACACACCTCATTCAGTGTCTCCCATCCATGCTCACAGACAAACACACAGTTCTCATTATCTCTCTCCCATACACTCATATTCTGCCTCTCCTACACACACACACACACACACACACACACACACCATTCTCCTATCACCCCAGCCCCCCACCACCACACACACACACTCCTGCATAAACAGAACATTGATTCTATTCAGCCCACACACACTCACACACACTTGGAGAGTCTAAGGCACACTGTGAATACACATTCTCTCAGATGCTCCCATGCACACAAACACACACAGGCTATCGGCTACTCACCTGTGGTATATACACGCACAGTTCTGAAGTTACGGTATCTCACAAAGGACACGTCGTTGGACTGTTCTCCCACACATTCACACACACACACTCAGAGGATACCGTATGTTCACTTGACAACAAGCACTCCCAAACAAAACACAACAAACTAACAAAAGCAATCTTTGCTACGCTCTGTCTTTGTATTCGAGCAGTCAGGCATCCATGGCTACGTTGTGTAAGGTGAATGCACCCTGTCCCATGCATAATGCAGGTGGAGGGAGGGAGAAGCTGGGCACCAGGTTGCTGTACTCCTCTCTCTCTTTCGCTATCGCTCTCTCTCTTCCACTGTTTCTATTTGTTTGTCTCTCTCCCTCTAATTCTCTCCCTCTCTTTCTCTCTTTCACTCTCACTTCTCTTCTCTTCTTAGTCCACTGCGGTGCCAAGTCTGACCAGTGTAGAGAGGGGGGCCTCTGCTGGCCACTCTGTGCTCAGTTTTCATTCTCTCTCTCTCTCACAGCTCAGTTTATTCACTCTGTGTGTGTGTGTGTGTGTGTGTGTGTGTGTGTGTGTGTGTGTGTGTGTGTGTGTGTGTGTGTGTGTGTGTGTGTGAAAGGTTGAGAGAAAGATATCTACTTGGATCCTATGAAGCTAAACTAAAGCAAATCCCAAATCTTGAATTATGCTCTTGTGGGTCAAGAGATTTGTGTGTTTTTGTTTGCTTCGTTGTGTATTGTGTGTTTGTGTATTGCTGCTGTCAAGAGGTTTGTGTGTTATTTATTATTTATCATATCGATACAGTGATATACAGTATCCTCAGACTTCAGATTCCATTCATGCTCTCCTGTGTGTGTGTGTGTGTGTGTGTGTGTGTGTGTGTGTGTGTGTGTGTGTGTGTGTGTGTGTGCACCTTTAAACCATCCTCTCCACTGAACCACTCACCTGCACCGCAGTGCCTCTAGTGGCTTGAGTGTGACACTGCGCCTCTCCTGCCTCTGCTGCTCCAGCTCTCTGGTGCGGGCCATGAGTTCGCGGACGCGCTTCTGCAACAGTGGGAAGCCCAGCACAGCCTCCTGCAGCCCGTGTAGCTCCGGGGACAGGTGAGGGGGCAGCAAGGCCATCAGGCTGGGCGTGGGGAGCAAGGGCCCAGGTGTGCCCGTCTCCATGCCCCCAGCGCCCAACGTCAGACTGCTGGGGAACGCGCTGCTCTTGCGGGAAGCAGTGCCCCCTGCTGATGCCCAGGAAGAGGAGGGCGTGATGGAGAGGGGGTCGTCACGGACCACGGGGGTGAGCGAGGGCAGAGGACCACTGGGGAGGATGGGGAGGCCGGGGCCTGGATATGGAACAGAAACAGAGACATTTACCTCAGGGGTGGTGGAGCATTGGTGATGTCGCTTGACTGACAATCAGGCAATGTGGGTTTGATTCCCGAAGCCCCACGTTGTGAGTCTTTGTCTTTATGGATAAAAGCATCTGCTGAATGCCAGTCAACTCTACTTTACATTATAGGAGGACTGACCCAGTCTTGGGCATGTTTTTATGTCTTTCTCTCTCTCTCTCTCTCTCTCTCGACTCTATTTGAAGTCAATTCTGTTTGAATGTACTTTATTGCCATGTATTTACTGGCTCACTAAATATATCAGCACGCAATATGAGGCTGAAAAGAAGATTAACAGTCTTCCCCTTCCGCTAATTAGGTTCTCAATTTGAGCTTATAAGAATTTGTGAACTTGGTGGCTCAGAAATTTGGACTATTTTTCTCTCATATTTCTCTCTCTCTCTCTCTTTCTGTCTGTCTGTCATTCCCCATTGCTTTCCTATTCAACATGCTGTTGTGTGATTTATGTTTCATGTGTTCTGTGAAACTAAGTGCACTTCTGTGTTGCGCTTTGCTAAGGCTTGTTAAATGGTGTGGTGACTGTCGTGCTGTGCTACAGCGCATCCCTCTGTCTCACTCGCTGCTGCTAACTTGCTGCTGTTTGCTGTTGCCTAGTAATGTGTAATGTTGCCATGCGTTAAGACACAAAAAAGCAGTGTTTTGCTGCTGTTAACTGTTGTATTGATGTGTGTTGTTGCACAACTCTGTGTGAAAGCTCATGCTGGTGTGTGTGTGTGTGGGTGTGTGTGCTGCCCCTCAGTATCTTCTCCCTGGCCTTGAAGTGTCAAGGTAACAATAGCCCTTGGAGTCAGAGTTGCTAGGAGAGACAGAGTTATTGGGTTCAGTGATATGTTCAGTAATAGCCAGGCTAATGCCGCCTTAGTACTTCCACTCATATTGCTGTTCGTTACAGTACATCAAAGAACTTGCCAAAGGCTTCAGATTCCCTAACTACAGAAATTGATGGCAGAACCAACAGCTTTGTTCAAACAAAGTGCCCACCATATGCCATAAGTAAATGTATGCCTATCGAGAGTGTCCGGACTCTTTGCATGAAGTAAATTTCAACAGAACTGTAATTTCAAAAAAACTTTTAAAGGCAGACTTAGAATTGAATTTCAACACACCATCCTGTAAAGTCTTTGTCAGCAAACTGCCCAGTTAACATGTAACCCCTATTCTGTTCTATCTTGTGTGATAATGTTCTCTCTCTCTCTCTCTCTCTCTCTCTCTCTCTCTCTCACTCTCTGCTGACTAGCAGTCTTGGGGTGTATATGACTACAGCATAGGGCAGAGTGTTAGAGTATGCAGAGCAGTGTGTTGTGGCGGGGTTGACCTTTGCTCTGCTGACTGCGCACTGGGATATTGGACGCCCCCTTCTCCTCCTCCTCCTCCTCCTCCTCCTCCTCACTTCTCCCAGCCTTCTGCACTGGAACACAGGGAGGTAGTTCCACTCTGCTCCCCCCACGCATGGACACTTTGGAGCAGGCATTACTGGTCCTCTGAGGAGGGAGAGACAGAGAGAGACAACAATGAAGAGACATGAATCTAAATTTAGAAAGATGAACCAGTGCTTCATTTAGTTGATCGGATCATTTACAGGAAATGAACTATCGGTAAATGTACAGAAAATAAACTAATTTGCAAATTCTGCTACTAATGCAACTGATGCATTTAATTCTTACAGTGATGATAATGATTCTAATGACGATGATGAAGACGTTGGTGATGGTGATGATGATGATGATGATATGTTCACTGAAGCATGTTAGTCACGCACCTGTGGTAATCTCACTCAGTCTCTACCTCTTAAGATATGACAGTGGGAACTTGGAGCCAGCAGCGAGGCTCTTTTTTCCAATCGAGACAACAATATGCTGTTGCTTTCTGCACCCAGTGTGTGTACGTGTGTGCATGTGCATGTGTGTGTGTTTTTGTGTGTGTTTGTGTGTATGTGTGTGTGTGTGTGTGTGTGTGTGTGTGTGTGTGTGTTTGTGCGTTCGCCGCCGCAGAGGGAGGAAAGCAAGTCTGCTACTCTGCACACTTCATTAGCACAGATAAATCACAGTCCTATCTCTCCCTTTTCTTCCCAACTACCCCCCCCCCCCCACCCTCTTTCACTTTCTCTCTCTCTCTCTCTCTCTCTCTCTCTCTCTCTCTCTCTCTCTCCCTAATGAGAACAGAAGGAATCGCCGGGGCCGGGAGTCTCTCTGCTTCCCTCCAGCTGAGGACGGGGGAGAGGAAGCTGTAGTGGGTGTCATGAGTACTTGGCTCCCTCAGTAATTAAGACTTCAGTGTGTGTGTGGAGCCACACTGTTTAGAGAGGCAGGGAGGACTGAGTGTGCAAACTTTGGTGGTGTGTGTGCTCTTTCATTTTACTTTATGGGTATGATGTTTCAACGTACTGTGGGCACACACACACACACACACACACACACACTCACACACACACACACACACACACATACACACACACACACACACACACACACACACACACACACACACACACACACACACTCACATACACACACACAAGCATGTCTCAGCATTTAAGATGTCATGCAGTTAGTCATACTTATTAAGCCAAACCAACACACAAACATTCACAAGCATACATGCATGCACAAGTCACACACACACACACTCACACAAAATCTTATCATTATAGTATTTGATTATACACACACTTACACACACACACACACACACCTACCTTGAAGAGTGTTTGGCTGGAGCTGGTAGGAGAGACACTGGCCAGCCTTCTGAGGTTCTGACGAACTCTTTTCTCTTCGCGTAGCCAGCAGGCCTTGTGGATGTTTTCAACTGAGCTTAGGGCCTGGCTGAGCTTTTTGAACTAAGGTTTCACAAATTGTTTCTCAGTTATAAAAGTTATTCAAGTAAAAACTCCTGAAAGTGTGAATAACAACACACATTCACACCACCCACACATCTTTCTCTCTCTCTCTCTCTCTCTCTCTCTCTCTTTCTCTCTCTCTCATTCACTCACTCACTCACTCATTCACACACACTGCATAACATTTTCAGTATCAGTTACACTGACTTTGTGATGACATTGATTTAATGAGCCTTGTTATTAATGTCAGTTTTTACCATACATTATCTTTGCAAATGTCCCTTGAGGTTAGAGATACAAAGGTGCCCATTAGAAATTCTGATGAAATGACAAGTTGTTCCATTCCCTTGCCAACACAACGGCAGGCTCTTTGATTACATGTGAGCCTCTACACAGAACTACTTACCCTAAAAGCCTCTCTGTGGTTGGCCACTCTAAGCAGCCTGACATTTTTGCCATCGATCCAGTCCAATGTAACTTGGGGCACTCTTTCTCTTGCATAGAGGTGGGCTGAGTGACTCTCTGTGACTGATCTTGGCATTGTGATTAAGCAACACTGTGTTGTTGTGCTGT
>PYXC01002152.1:1087500-1092500 GCA_015244755.2 Tenualosa ilisha | reverse complement strand
TTATTTCCTTGTACTCATACATCTTTATTACCCCCTGTTCATTTCTCTTTCTTTTTTCCTCTCTCTCTCTCTCTCTCTCTCTCTCTCTCTCTCTCTCTCTCTCTCCCAGTGTCCTGAGATCCATATTTCCTCTGAATTGGCTGCTTACTGCTCATCTGCCCCACCACCCTGCTCGGTCCCGGGGTGGTGTTGGACCCGCTGGGCCAGTCATGTTGCCTTGCACAGTACCACACTACACCACACCACACCAGACACCACACTGCACTACACTATACCATATCACACACCACACCACACCACACGCACTACACTACCATATCACACACCCCCCCACACCCACGCACACACTATACCATACACACCACACCACACCAGACACCACACTGCACTACACTATACCATATCACACACCACACCACACCAGACACCACACTGCACTACACTATACCATATCACACACCACACCACACCAGACACCACACTGCACTACACTATACCATATCACACACCACACCACACCAGACACCACACTGCACTACACTATACCATATCACACACCACACCACACCAGACACCACACTGCACTACACTATACCATATCACACACCACACCACACCACACCACACTGCACTACACTATACCATATCACACACCACACCACACCACACCACACTGCACTACACTATACCATATCACACACCACACCACACCAGACACCACACTGCACTACACTATACCATATCACACCACACCACACCACACCACACTGCACTACACTATACCATATCACACACCACACCACACCAGACACCACACTGCACTACACTATACCATATCACACACCACACCACACCAGACACCACAATGCACTACACTATACCATATCACACACCACACCACACCAGACTACACTACCCTGCACTACACTACACCACATCATCGCTTCATCGTACCACACTGCACCACACTGCACCACACTGCACCAGACTATACACCATGCCCCACCACACCACACCACACTACACTACACTACACTACACATACCCACACTACACCACACTACACCACACAGTGCCTCTCCTCTCCTCTCCTCTCCCTAATCTCATTCTAAATGAGAATAAATGAAAGGAGCCTTGCTGTTGAGGCCCCTGGGCAGCAATCGCACAGCTGATCTCCTTAGTCTGTCCCTGCAGAGCGGAGCCCAGCACAGATGTTTCCAGAAGCATCATTAATGAACATGAGACTAGAACCAGTTTTGAGGCAGATCAATAAACTTAAACACAACTGAACTAAGAATGAACTCAAGACAGAAGTAGACCTGGACTCAGGCCTATTGTTGTTGTAAACAGGTTACAGGAGTGAAGAGGAGTCTCACAGGAGTGAGATTAAATTTTGCCCTCTGATAGGTACCTGATAGGAACTGTGTCAACATCATCCAGTGACTAGTTGTGTAACAGATCAACCAACTTCTCCTGGTTGTGCCACTTTTGTGTGTAGCAACTCATTGTAAGCTTGTAACTTGTAAGAACAGTCCACTGACCAATAGTACACCACATTATCAAGCACATTCAAAGCAGTGGTGACCCAGGTGGCCATCTTGGATGTTTGTAGCTCTGTCCATTGTGTAGGAAATGGCCAAATGTCACAAATGAACGCAGAAAAGTGTTTCGTTTTGGCAGTCAGTGACTGGAATGTTCTTGTAGCTGTTGTGACTATGGGCCAGTTCGAGTGCTGCTTACGTAAATGTGTCCATGTGAACCTCTGCAAGAGATGTGTGAAATCAGTCTGTTCTCATCCTGGCCACAGGGTGGCACTAGATGCACAAACAGACTTGGGATGATCACTCTGAGCGGTTTTTACATGTCTGTCTTGTAGCAGTGTCAATATGCTGGGTTGTGTGTGTGTGTTTACAATTGTATTCTGCTTTTGGACAGCCACTCATTCTTTGCATACCAGTACTTATAATGATGCATCATTATTGTGTTTACATTCTCAAGATATTGTTTGTGTGTGTGTGTGTGTTTGTGCATGTGTGTGTGGATATAGATGAGTATAAGAGCAGTATGTATGTGTGTGTGCGTGTGTGTATGTGTGTGTGTGTGACTGCATGTGTGCATCTCTGAGTGTGTGTGTGTTTGGTTTTGTGTGTGTGTTGGTGTGCATGTCTGGGTGTATGGGAGAGAATACAGACTGCTTTGACAGTGGAGCTGAAGGCCTGTCATCAATGACCTTTCTTCAGCAGCTCCTCAATCTCACTGTGCCCTGCCTTTTCTATCTGCACCGAGAGAGAGAGAGAGAGAGAGAGAGAGAGAGAGAGAGAGAGAGAGAGAGAGAGAGAGAGAGATGGACAAACAGATATAGAAAGGCAGAGACACTTGCTGAGGCAAACTGGACAATTCACAAATGTGGCTGGGGCCCTTAAAGACCCCATAGAGCTAAAACCTTCACTGTTTCATTTATCTAGCACACTACACTGTGTGTGTGTGTGTGTGTGTGTGTGTGTGTGTGTGTGTGTGTGTGTGTGTGTGTGTGTGTGTGTGTGTGTGTGTCAGTGATGCATGAGTTGGTTTACAAACAACCCACGATCATCTGACCAGAAACCAACCAGCAAAAACTGCTGACCACCAAATGATACCCGACTCCCTGCATGACCCTCATTTTTTTCCTTCAAAAATATAAATATCAGTAAAAAAAGCTCCTGATTAGTCATTGGCTTGTTATGATACAGTCAATACATTTATAAGCACTAAAAGCAAATCCAATTATTGCCTTAGTCCGACTAAAATCGAACTTTTAAAATGCATGTCTTAGTCTAGCTGAAGTCAAACCGAACTACTCATAGTCTGATTAAGACACCCAGACAGTGTGATTGAAAGTTGAATTACTCAAGCATGTATACTGAACAAGTCAAGCAACCAAGCTAAGATCAGACGGACACTACCCCTTTGGAAGTGACGAAGACACAGGGGATGGTGACTACACTGCTGGCTTATTTTGTGCAGCATGCACAGGGTGTAGCTCAAAAGTAAAGCATGTACAAAATGTACCTATGGTGCTACAGCATCGCTTGATTATCAGCATCTGCTTGATTGAGGTGTGCATGTAAAAGTACTGAAATGTTATGGTGCCTTTTAACGTGGGCTACAGGTGTGCTGAATTCTCGTCTCGGATTGGAAGTTGGCCTACTGGGATGTGAAGCTTACCTGTGCTGCATTCGTGGCGAGACATCTCTGCCTGCCTGTTTGGTGGCTGTAGATGGTATCACAGCAAGTATGCTACATGAAGCAAAACTGCACCTGTATCATCTTCATTTAATATTTCCCTAAATGCTTCCCAAACTTTGCTTTTTCTATTCGTTTTTTTTTTTTTAAATTCCCCATTCTACAACTTCTCCATCTGTCTCATGCCACGCACACATGCACCATGTGTGGCATCTTTGCAACAGACATTCAACCAATAATAGAGCATAGCCTATATGGATAGACTATTTTATCCTTCCTTCATCCTCTTCTTTTCAATATGTTATCCTCTCCTCTCCATCTCTTCCTCTCCATCCCTCAATCCCCTTCTGGGCCGGGGGGGGGGGGGGGGGGGAGGGGGGGGTGCTCTTCACACTCTGTGTGTGTGTGTGTGCGCGTGTCTTTGTGTACCTCAATGTGTATGCCTGTATATGGATGGTGAGTGTGAGTGTGTGTTTTGTGGAGGTCTCAGGATCAGGTCCCACTCCTCTTTTTGCTCTGTGTGTGTGTGTGTGTGTGTGTGTGTGTTTAACAACATAGAGTGAGTGGCAGATCCCCTACCACCCTCTGCTCATCTCTGAATAGGCTTCAGCCTGGACGGCCTCTCTGAGTGGCTTGTGCTTTTTAATGGTCGCTTCCACTTCGAACCGCCCCACTCCGCCCCAACGCCACTGTAACGAGATGCACTTTAGGAGAGCTCCTCTCTCTCTTTCTCTCACTCTCTCTCCTCCCTCTATCTCTCTCTGTCTCTCTCTCTCTCTCCCTCCCTCTCTCTCTTTCTCTCTCTCTCTCTCTTATGTGCCAGCACCAAGTCAACATGGTCAGGCCGCCTCTTATCTCTGCATACATTTAAATTAATTGGGACGTGCAGGCCAGACAAGGCTTTTCATCTTCAAAATCTAATTAGGTGCATTTTGCACACCACACGAGTGCTAATTGCTACCTTAGTCACTTCAGACTCACAAATACAGATGCCAGTCTAGGGGAGGATGCAGTGTGCTCTCTCTGTGTTAGCAGAAGAAGAAGAAGAAGAAGAAGAAGAAGAAGAGGTAGAGTGAAGATAGAAGAGCAAGTGTGTGTAAAGTCAGATATCTATTAAATACACTGTCCCACTTTTTGAGGGCCATTGTAGCATTGCCTGTATGATGGCTGATTTCTGCACTTTTAATTTAGCCAGTGTGGTGGCTTACATGCTGTTGAACACACATACACACACACAAACACAAACACAACACATACAGGACACATTGTGGAGATTTTCGACTGGTGTGTGGTTCCATAGGGACCCAAACATCAGGATCAATATGACCAAACACATAAACTCACCTAACAATGCTTTCACTCACCCTAAACACACACACACACACACACACACACACACACACACACACACACAGCCGTGTCCTTTAGACGCCTCCAGGCCTGCTGCAGTATTGCTGGAGCTTAGCATAGTACACATGAGTAGTGATTAAGCCCTGAGGCTGAGGCTCCGCATGTCTAAACACACCCTCATCGATTAGAGACCAACACACACACACACACACACACACACACACACACACACACAATCATGGCGCAAGAGAGTGCTCATCTCAACTTCTTCAGTCTGTGCTCTGTGATCAGTTGTGTGTGTGTGTGTGTGTGTGTGTGTTTGTGAGGATTTTGGCATGGCCACATATTGATCCTGAAAACAGGAATAGTGTATACATGCATACCTGATTGTATGTATACACTACTGAGTTCATAATGAGTGTTTCTGT
>PYXC01002152.1:1072500-1082500 GCA_015244755.2 Tenualosa ilisha | reverse complement strand
AAGACTGCTGACAAAAACAGGACAGGGATCAGTCAAAGACAGCACAGAGGAGAATGGGGAATGTGTGTTGTCCTTTTCTGGAGGAGGGCTGAATACTCATAATTGCATAATGTCATGGGGTAAGGATTTCTGGCGATGCTATCATAGCAGTTGAAGGAAGGTAATGAAATTATTTGTCTACATCTGGGGAATACCATGTACTGCACTGATTGGTGACACTGCCTGGTCTTTTGCCACTCTGCTCACTGTCTCTTTTAAGACGCAACAGAGCTCTATATCAACGCATGCAATATTTATGCTGGAGTGCTGAAAGGCTTTAATGGTTATTTTCCTGCCTGAGAGCCCCATAACTCCAACATAAACAAGGCAGGCCACATGAAAGTTGGAGGGCTGTGTTTTATGTTGCAATAAGAGTTGCTCAAGCTGCTGTGGCCATGTGTGTGTGTGTGTGTGTGTGTGTGTGTGTAGGGGGAGAAGCTGTATGTTGGGGGAGTGGAAGAAAGTCTTGTTTAGTCCTGGCTATAGGCAGAAGCTCTAAATTATTACAAACTCAAAATTATTTGTGAAAAGGTCGGTGTAGAATCCTCCTCCTGTTTATTTTTTTTATTTTTTTTATAAAATCTCTCTCTCTCCCTCTCTCTCTCTCTCACCCATACCCACACACACACACAAACAGGCACACACAAAATCTGAACAGCAATGCTATGACGCCTGTGGAAAGTAGGTTTGAAGGTTTACTTGTTGACCAATCTAAACTGAGTGTGTCTATCATAAAAAACTTTGCCCGTCCCACCTTCTGAGAGCACAGAGCACGGCGTCTCACTTATTATCATCATCTTATAAACAGCACATGGCGCTGCCTCCAGCTGAAGTGGATGCACTTGAGTCGATGATCAGAGCTCAGCTCTCACATCAAAGACTTTCGTAGGTCTAAAGTTATTTTAAAGATCTAAAATCGTGTGGCTCAGATGAAAAACCGTTGGGTTTTTCAGTGGGGATGCTCCTACTTTTCAATTGCTTGTATTTGTTGCAGCCCACAGAGCCTACGCTATTTAGCCTAGACCTTTCCCAACAACAGGATGAATATGACAGGCCAGATAGCCTTTGCCTTAGTCTCCGGGGTAACTCACTGGTGTGGAGTTGTCCGAGCTCACCTTAAATCACTGTATCAAAACGCTGACAGGACAGAACAGAAATGCTCTGACAGGACACCAATGCAGCGTCCTATAAATGGCTAATTTGATTTGCTAAATTGCATTTGTGGCACTTTACATTGCTTATTCGATTATAGCAGCTAAGATGGACATTGAAGGGCACTAATGAAGTTTTAAACCCTCTTCGCACTCCATTTTAAAATGTAGATCAGTATGGTGTAACGTTTAATTACATATTTATAATAGTTGAGGAATGTCACGTCAGTGCAGCCAGAAATATCAATTAATTCAAAGTTGGTAAGATATGTGATGGTACTGCTGTTGCCTAGGCCATGTCTTTGTTACCGCTTGCATAATTACAGGATTAGGGCATTCAGTTTTTCCTCCCATATTTTATAATTTCCTAACCTTGACAACCATTCTACTGTGGCATGTGGTTGTGAGTCGAGGCGCTTTAGAAAGCCGTCGGGGGGCCGGGACGACGGATTCCTGTTCCCTGGTGTTTAGTCGACGTGGCGTGTGAATGCCTGGTCTCCCCTCACCTTCTCCCCGCTCCGCTCCGACAAGTTTCACGGGCAACCTGGTGCTCGTTCTCCGCTCTGTCACCGAGACGCCAACACCGCGCGCGGCTTGTAACTGACAAATGCACAGGAACACACAGACACAGACAAACGCACACGGAAAGGGCGAAATAGAGAATAAAAAAAAAATATTCGTGAGCTTTTTAGTCCTTTATTTATGACACCGTGGCTCACTGAAGCAGGCAGACTGTGCCACCTCAGGCGGCTGTGTGACGCAATGAGACCTGTAGGACGCAGAGTGTGACAGGAGAAGGCCTCTCGGGGAAGCTGTCACTAAACGACATCCGTCCCAACGCTCCACTAATCTCTCCCTCTCCTCTCTCTCTCTCTCTCTCTCTCTCTCTCATTGTTGGTGTCAGTTTCTGCTCGCATAGGAAACTGTGTTTAATGACTTTGACAATTAGCTAGCTCATCTCTATGATGTGTTGCAAAGTTGGCGTTAATTAAAACTCAACTGTTGCTACTGTTTATCTGTTTACACTGTTTCCATTACAACCACCTGGATTAGCAGACCTGAAAAAACAGATGCCAGAAAAATAACTTCTTTCTTAAACAAGCCCATATATATGTTACAGCACAGGCCAATGTCCGCGAGGTCTGAGATCTTCTAAAAAAATGTTAAAATATGGGTAAAAATGATCCATTAAAGCTATACAATGTTTTTCTTTAAAACAGCTGCTTCAAACATATTTTAATGCTTCGCTGACTTACAATATGGAGAATTTTGTCTCTGACATTGCCAGTGTGGGTCTGAACGCCTGGTATGCAGTAGCCTATGTAACTTGATGTGGTGGATAGGAGTATGGCCAGTTTCATTAGTGCTAAACGTGCGTTGAAAATTTATAAAAATTATTTTACCTCACGCAGTATGTGTTACATTGTGTTATTTTAACTGACTGGGTAAATATGCATTGTCTGTGCATATTACTGAGTTAGGATATATTAAATAAAGTCAGAATTAAGTCTGCGTTTTCCCTTTGAAGGTCAACTCAAGAGCTGTTCACTGCTTTGGTGCTGATTAGTCAGTTATCAGAAAGAACCTGTTTCAACGAAGTGTGCCTCTTACCTAACAATTTCCCTAATTAAAGGCAGAGTGTATGGCCCCTGTACATTTAATGTTGTCGTAGCGTTCTTTTCAAAATGTCATGATGTTCCTTTGTTGTTGCTGTTTAGCTTCCTTATCCCCCCACCATCAAAAAACACTCTCAGTGAACTCATTTATTAAATGCCAGGATAGGATTGCGCTGGCGCAGAATCAGCTTGGACGAAAATGAAGCATACAGGCCTTCCGCAGGCAATAATACACTTAGGCTCAGTGGAGAGACGCCAGACTGATTCCATCATCTTTCTTCAAACTTCAGGCAATAGTCTGACAGAGAATAGCAGTTTCAGCACCATATGGACAGCGACAATGAAAAATATCCGATCTTTGCCTCTCTATCAATTCTCCAGTCATGCAAATGATTTGTGATTGTGACGATTGTGATGATACAAGTCTCGCATTTGAGAAAGAGATTTAATTTCATCTGGACGAGGTTGTCATGCCGAAAGGTTGCCTTCAAATGGTTTCTGGCAGTTGAATCACTTGCTGCTTTAAGTGTTCTCATACGCAGCGCACTGTAAAGTCCTTTGAGGAAAACTGCTCCTAAATTTCCATGAAAGTCCTCCGTGGGTTTGATGAAAAAAAAAGTTTATAAACTTAGCTTTTGCCTCGCTCTTGAATACTTTGCAGGTGTTGATTTCTCCAAAATTATATATTCCGAGTGATTTCAAAGAATTGCACAGTCAGCAAAGGCAAGCTTAGAAATGTCCCAAGTCCAAGCTAATCAGTTAGAAAGACATACACCTGTCTAAGTAGCAGACAGGGGTGTCACCGCTCCGGTCTTTGCTCCGGAGGTGTCCACCTGTAAGATACCTCGGCGGATGGGGGAAGTAACTTCAGCAGTGTCATGTTAAGAGAGGGGCGGTCCGATGCGCAGCGATTGGAAACGTGAAGATGCGCTAATCTGTGATTGGAACCCGGAGGGAGGATTCGGGCAGAAACGAGCAGGGCGGGAGCATTGCGCGCTCGAGCTTTTGTGTTTCGAGTCTAATATCTCACATATCAATAATTCAGCGCGAGAGAAGACGGACCGCGCGCTATGTATTCAACTGCGTGTAGACTCAACAAGGGCCTCTCTCCACTTGTGACCGTTTATTCCAATTCTAAGTGAGGTCAGGGGAAGAGGCACACAATCAGTGAGCAAAGAAGTGAACTCACGGGAATAGCCGAAATTGTCTGAAAAAGGAGGAAAATACAAGACCAACACCCCGCTTTTGTCATCTTCAAGATACGAGGAAGCATAGGGAAAAACGCAGGAGCAAATACGCCTGTGAGTGAAGTGACACAGACTAAGTTGTTTGTTGTATGACTAGCCCATTGTTTGGTTTCGTCAATTACACATATTAAGAAGAGAACTTAGGTACTCAATTCTGTTGATCCTGGGTTTTGAGATCAGGTGCAGATTGAAGTTGCCGTGATGCTGCCGTTTCTGCTGGGTACGTTGTGGCTGGCATCGTTGGCCAGCGCACAGAATGAAACGGAGCCCATCGTACTCGAGGGAAAATGTCTAGTGGTCTGCGACTCCAATCCAACGTCCGATCCTACCGGGACTGCGCTTGGAATATCAGTGCGTTCCGGGAGCGCAAAAGTGGCATTTTCTGCCATCAGAAACACCAACCACGAACCATCGGAGATGAGCAACCGGACAATGGTCATCTACTTTGATCAGGTAACTTTCCGTTCAGATGGTTGGAAATGGTAATTGCACCGGGTGATAACGGACGCAAAGAAGGTCAGTGTGCAGAGACGTAACAAGTAAACCTTTGGTATCAGAACGGTTCCTTCTTCCTCAAGACAGTTTTCTGCATGTGAGTGAAAATCTAACCCCATCAGCGGTCTATTACCATGTCAGTAGGGCAGTGTCTACAATCATAAATCCCAAGGCTTCCAAATCACAAAAGGTTAATTACCTCTAAATGGCTTTCAATTCCATGTAACTGCGCTAGTTGGCAGAAAATTCACCTCGTAAAACTGTCTGCTCAACCGGAATATGTGGCGAATAAAGTTTTATTGAATTTCTGTGTCTGTTCAAAGTCCAGTGATTGCGATTTTGCATTTAATTCATTGATCTGATGTATTATACGTAGGTTACATTTAAAGTAGTCAGATGGAAAGAGATATAGAGATATAGAATGTCATGTAATGTTAAAGGGGTATCCACTTAAACAGCTTTGTTCTCTTTCTTTCACATAGGTGCTTGTGAACGTTGGTAGAAATTTTGATGAAGAGAAGAGTTATTTCATCGCCCCACGCAAAGGGATATACAGCTTTAATTTCCACGTAGTGAAAGTGTATAACCGCCAGACGATCCAGGTTAGTACAATTGGTTTGTTATCAGTGATACACTTGGTACACTGACAGGTCTCTTTTGCAGAAATCAGAAAAGCTTGTTTTCTCTTTTTTACTTACATCCTTCTCATTACTATATCTGTAGGCTATGTTCCCCATTCTCTATCCTTTGTCTCCGCAACCACTCTGTGTGTGTGTGTGTTTGTGTGTGCGTGCGTGTGTGTGTTTGTGTTGTGTGTGTGTGTGTTGTGTGTGTGCGTGCGTGCGTGAGTGCGTGCATGCGTGTGTGTCGGCGTGTGTGTGTTTTCGAGAGAGAGACAGATCGAGACACAGAGAGAGAGAGAGCACACCATCACCGAATCTTGGAAAGTTAAATTTACAGCTTGACGAAACTCAAAGGAAGGCGAAAGTAAGAATAATTTAAGTTGCAGTGATCACGAACTACGGTCAGCATCAGCGCGCCTCTCCGTTAGGATCTGTGTTTAAGTGGCAACGCTCCGACAGGAACCAAGCGCACGCTTTTACTATAAAAAAGATCAGACTGAAGAACACCAAATATGCATCCACTTTTTAACTCGATGAATGGCATCTTCAAATGCACTGATTGAAGCAAAGCATAATTAGAAATAATCTCCCAAGAAATTTAAAAGAGATGATAATAATGAAAAGGAGTTGAGTTCAGGTGAATGGATGTTTGAAGTGAAGGAATCAAATGTTAACATTAATTGTATTTTTTTTCAGTTTGGTGGCTGTAGGCCTGCCTTTATTACTGAGAACAAACAATAAACAATACTGGCTGATTCTGCAGTTCTAATATATGTGCACCTGCATACAGTCACGTGCACACATGTGTTCGTCACACACACACACACACACCACACACACACACACACACACACACACACACACACTTACATCCCCAGATTGGTATAAGTGGGCACACAGGTATATGTACACACCTGCTGAGCAGCTCCATTTATTCTTGGAGATGAGCCTGAGAGAGGAAGAGATGCACTGAAGGGCAGACAGAAACAAAGACAGCAATGAAACCTGTCCAACTGGAAACAACTGATTGATTGACGAGTAAATAAATACCCTTGTAAACAGATAGACAAACTGACAAGCTTGACATCAGTCTATGGACAGACATTCAGGCGAGACTTGGGGGGGTTGGGTAGGGGCAGGTTAGGTGGGGGCGGGGAGTACAGGGCGTAGACTGCAGTGATACACAGACTGATGTGGTCAGCGGTGTTGTGTCTTCCTAAAGGGGAATCTCCTCTAAACTATAAAATGGCTGAAGGACTAACAAGGTGTGGCCTGACAGTTTTTTTCTCACCTACTCTTGCCAATATAGCCGCAGGTGGAAAGAACACCCCCACCCTAATTCAACAAGCACACACACACACACACACACACACACACACATACACACACACAGACAGTTGGAAGGCACCCATAGGTGTGGCCTAATAAAAAGCCCTCCTGTAAATGCATTGCCGGCTGGACTGTCATCTTGCTGAATAATAGACTAGAGTACAACGCTGTTCCATTAAATGTCATGGGCTATTGTGTCATATGCCATTGAGACAGATGTGTCATAAGCAACCCTTCAGTAAAAGCCCCGTGCACTGGCCATATTTTGGTTGATGTGTGAAGCGCCTGATAAATTCAGGATGGTGTCTTGTCAGAAAGCCGAACTCCGGCACGGCTTGTGTTATTCATCAATTTCATTCTGGGCGGCAAAAAATTCTATATTCTAGGCATGAGGATAAAATAACCTCATATTTCAACACTGGACTGAGCCAGCCCTGCTCAACTGAAAAAAAAAAAACATAAACTAAATAACTTAACTTAATGTAAACACACACACACACACACACACATACACACACACACACACACACATACACACACACACACACACTATCTGTGAAAATATACATATTTACAATGTGCAGTCTGTCTAGAATTGTATATGGTGCTTTGATTTCTGGGCCTGTTTTTGTGCAAAGGCAGCGTAAAGACACTTCCATCGCCTCACAATCATAAATACGCAGCCATTGTGAGTGGGTATCTGTCTGCATCTCCTGCAGGCTGGGAGGCAGGATGGGAAGGAAATGGAGGAGAGTATTCATTCACTCATAAATATACTTTCTTATCTCTTTCTTTCCATTGCTTCGGGATGCAAACATCTGGTGCGCTCCCACAAGCAGTCAATTTTACTTGGCAAGAAGTGCACAGGGAATTTCAGAAGCAGCGATCTCAAGGACAAGTCCACTTGCACGTCTCGCTTTTCAGATACTGTCACACTCTCAGCAACCTTGGGCACAGGTTAAAGGGCTTTAGTGAAAGCCAAGGAATCTGAATCCAGTCATCAGCTAGACAATAGGATGTTACAGGAACATGATATTCCTTGTCAGTTCATGTGACTAAATTTGGTTTGATGCACCATAACCATAACTATACTTCTCTCACAGGTTGAGGTTTTTCTTTTTTTAAATTTTGACTGATCATTAATGTCTAAAAAAGTGTTTCTGAATACAGTCGCTGGGAGACACGATGAACCTGACCTGTATTCCTCAAACTTAACAACGTTACCTGGCAAAATGGTCATTTTTGTTAGTCGCTGTATTTAGCTGTATGTCTTTGCTGTTCTCTGAAACAAGTCGCAGAATAACAATAAGACTCCAGCAGCTGACAGGAACATGTGAAAGCAGGCTCTAAGACTCTTCATTCTTCCCACTCTTCATTCTTCATTCCTTCTGTCAGGGTTTTTCTCCCTTTTATTATCTCTGTCACGCCATCCGAGAGAGAACAAAGATGTCTTGCCTGTTTTCCTCACATCTGCCCATCATCTCTGTCCATCTCTCTCTCTCTTCCTCCATTGGCTTCTATTTCTTTCTTTCTCCTGTCCACCCGTCAGCGGTGCTAAGTGCGGCACTTAAACTGTGGGTGGGGCCCCTGCTGGCTAGCGCCCTTCCCTCTCTCTCTCTCTTTCTCTCTCTCTCTCGCTCTCTTGCTCTCTGTCTCAGAAGCCTGCGCTCTGTCCATAATTGGAGCCCTCTGGCACTAATGAAGCGAGTTCAATGGCACGCTGACATAGCTACGCACCGGCCATTATGCCACTTCCACCGGGCCGGCGTGTAAGTGCTCTCCGCTCGGCCGGCTCCACTCCACACTTGCTCGCCGACGATCCCTTCATTTTCTGCCGTTATTGTTCAAGATGGAGTGATAAGGTGCTAATTATGAGGGCCTCTGTGTGTGTGTGTTTGTGTGTGTGTGTATGTGTGTGTGTGTGTGTGTGTGTTTGTGTGTGTGTGTGCGTTTGTGCGTGTGTGTGTGTGTGTGTGTACTTGTGTGTGTATACACACAGATGTGTGTGTTGCTGCCAGTTGGTACGATTGTTGCTCTGTTTGTGTGTGTGTGTGTGTATGTGTCCGTGTTTATGTAAACTTGCACCTACACAGACACAGCACAGCTGTGTGTGTGTGTGTGTGTGTGTGTGTGTGTGTGCATGTTTGTGTTTGCGTACATGTACCTACATGGGCACAGCAGGGTAGAGCTGTGCTCTCTTTAATCATTGTGTATATCATATCAGCAGGCCCATGTTCCATTGCACTCAGGCTACACAGTATGTGGGGATGGGAGATATGAGCTTTCCTTGGGGGGCTGAGAGTGGAACTGAATGTGTGTGTGTGTGTGTGTGTGTGTGTGTGTGTGTGTTCTGTGTCTGTGTATCTGTGTGTGTGTTGCTGCCTCCCAGTACACATGTGGCTCTGTGTGTACGTGAGTGTGTGTGTAAAGATAGCTGGGTGGATGGATCACTGCCAGTATTTGTCTATGTCCTGTAGTGTTTTTATGTCTGTGTACATTTGTGCTTTTTGTGTGTTTTTGTTTGCTCATATGTGCACATGAGTATGGATGTGTTTCTGTCATCTGTGGCTGATTATGTGTGATTGTTGTGTTAATGTATAATTTATGTACATATGTACATACACATGCATGTTCATATGTGTGTGCGTTTGTGTGTGTGAGTGAGTGTGTGTGTGTAGGTGTGTTTCCAAGGTTGTGTGTGTAAATGTGGCACACGTTTGTTAATTTTTGTGTGTGTTTCCATGATTGTAAGTTCATCTGTGTGTGTGTGTGTGTGTGTGTGTGTGTGTGTGTGTGTGTGTGTGTGTGTGTGTGTGTGTGTGTGTGTGTGTGTGTGACTTTGGTAAATGCACTAACTACTCAAAGCTCATAATGCTTTAGCATGAATCTGAGTCATGTCACACCCACTGCCCATTTTTCTTCCTCTTCTGTCATACATCACCCATCTCTTTTCCATCATCCATCATGCTATCACTTCTCCTCTTCTTCTGGTCTGTCAGTCTCTCTCTCTCTCTCTCCCTCTCCCTCTTACCCTCTTTATGTCTCACACACACACACACACACACACACACACACACACACACACACACACACACACACACACACACACACACACACTTGTCATGTCTTGGTCTGGCCTTTCTATCTCATTTTCAGCCAATAACATCATTCTTTCCCCTGCTTAGAGTAGTGGGCCACCCTTAGTTGAACTTGATTGTAAAACATCTGGAAAGTCAATGCTACCAAATGGTAATTGGATGGTCAACTGTGACAGTTATATAGAGAAGGAGAAATCCAGTATGAATCAATCCATGGCCCCCTTCCAACATAGACCGAACTGGCAGCTAACGTTAATGGGGTACAGGGAAATGTTAAGTAATGTAAGTTTCTGTGCCCAGTTTGGTTAGTGTTAGCTGCTGAATTGCTATTTGGTGTTTGTTGTATCAAATTTTCACATTCTTTTTCCAACCCAAAGCACTCAGTGACCTCAAACAACACAA
>PYXC01002152.1:970000-1067500 GCA_015244755.2 Tenualosa ilisha | reverse complement strand
CACACACACACACAAACAAACACACACACACACACTCACACACACTGTGTACACTTACACACTCAGTCACAGGTAGGCCTACACAATCGCAAAGTATATTTGCCCCCCTCCCCCTTATACACACACACACACATACAAACACACACACACACACACACACACACACACACACACACAAACACATAAGCTCATATTCCTCATTGTCCTGAGTATGCATGTATTAAAGTTCTCCGTTAGCTCGACAGAATTCCGACAGTTGAATCACCACAGAAATGATTAACTGAACTGAATGAGAGAAAAAAAAACTGAATGAACTGTCGCTTCTATGTCGAAGTGTATTTTGACGGTTTTGACGGTTTTGACGGTTTTGCGTCGTTCACAGAAGTAAAAACACAAACTATTAGGCTAACCTTAAAAGAAAGGGAGCTCGCAGAAAATGAGCAGGCTTGTCTGCGTGAGCACAGTGCAGATCCACTTGGCCTTACCGCTAATGTGAACAGGTGGGCAAGATGAATCTTTGAGAGTTCAAAATTTTGATAGGAAAAAAAGTTGCGGTTAGCAATATAAACAGCTAACTTATGGTTGTTGAATTTATTTAACCTAAGGAAGAATACCGTTAGGCCACCTGAGGTTTATGCAATTTACTGTAATGGGCATGGCAAACATTCAGCTGTCACTGTAAACTTTCATCCATGAGGTCATTGTCATTTTTAAGGAACGGTGTAGACAGCAAACCAATTGGTGTCAGATAGGCCTAGAAAAACATGGTAGGTTTTAGCATTTTGTATGAATGAGCATGTTTCCATGCTACATCACACATTTGATGCTCTACTTTACTCTTTAGAGATTTATTAAAAGCCATTAATATTCTCCAGCAATCCCAATTTTAAGCCAGCCGATGGAAATTGCTGTGGAAAAGAATCCAGTGTATGTATTGTAACAAGTGAAAGCAATTCTGCAGTTGCCTGTTCAAGGTGTGCCTACCTTTCAAGGTGTTTTACCTTTTGATTATTTTATCATCTGCAAAGTCTTGATCCCCATATGGTCAAATGAAGCACAATGTCCACCTTTCAGAGTATGCCATGTGACCATGTGACCATTCTGTGGTCAGGGCAGGTACATTGCTGAATATTACCAGAAGACAACCAACATGTTCTCCCAGTAGGCCAAAGGCTCAGGGTAGTGTTATCAAAGTTTAGCATATCTTTTATGTAGTTAACCTATTATCAGGCAGGTAAAGGGAATGGGTCAGATTGCAGGCTCTGATGAATACCCATGGCCTAATAGTAAATCAAACAATGATGGATTTCTTTGCATTCCTTCTTATTTAGTTTAGTAACTTGCATCGCATAGATCCCACATAACAACCTGCCCCGCTTCATAATTAACATTGTAATATCCCCCTCATCACCCACATACAGCAAGGTGGCCAAAATGGCACCTATGTGTGAGGGACTTATGGGGTCTGCTGTAGAATAAGTGAAAGATGAGTAGCAGTGATAGCACAGAAGTGACAACAATGAAGTTTGATCACTCAGACCAACGGCACTGTAGGTCACTACTGGGCTGCTATAACTACCTCATACTTTGACCTTATTTTGTACCATTCCTCTTGTCTTTTCTTGTAACGTCTGTTATGTTCCTTTCTTTCCTGTTTCAGCATATCATTAAAACGTGTCTAAAAGCCACAGCCTTCAATTCTTAGTTTGACAGTCTATTCAGAAGTTGCAAATTCATGAAAAAAGTTTCTTTGGCTTGAAAGCATTGGGCACAAGGGGCACAAGGGGCACAAGAGTCTATACTCACATGTGTGCTGGTGAACGAAGAGGTACCCACATGATGAAGGGCACTTCAGCCAATGAAGAGGCCACTTCTGGGGGGAAAGGGCACATGTTCATATACCCAGAAGCAAGAGAAAGGAAGAGAGTGTGAAGGGAGGACTGTTAACACAGTTAAATTGAGGTTCCAACCTTCAAGGGACATTTGACTGGTTGCATTAAAAACAGTACAGAAATGGTGCTGTTGTATTATGAAAAATGAATCCCTTGGATATTTTTTATGTGTCTGTGTCTGTGTCTGTGTCTGTGTCTGTGTGTGTGTTTGTGTGTGTGTGTGTGTGTGAATTGATGTCTGCGTCTGCTCTGACATCAAGTCCGCCAGGGTCTTAGGAGGGGCCCAGAAAGAAGAAATCTTGTGAATGTAATCAAGAGAAAGTGTTCCTCCTCGACCTCACATAAGGTTAATAGATAAAGACCCTGTGGAGATCAAATCATAGAGTTCATCCATTTCATACAGACAGGAATATGTATTGTGTCTTTGCATGTGGTATATCATCATATGAGCCTGTATGAGAGAGAAATTGCAAAAGAGAAAGACATTGCTGAGCAGGAAATCGTTTTCATTGTTTCATTATTACTAATTCTTTGTGTATTTCTATGGGCAGGAATATTGTCTCATGCTCCACACTCTGCCTCAGGCAAGTCATGTTATTTTTACGATGCAACCTTTTCAAATGCACAGGCAATTTGTATTGTGGCACACAGAGCAGGTGCATGGCTTGGGCTTTTGCCCAGCCCGTTAACGGGGGTGAGACGTGCGATCCATCTCTTCCGCTCCGGAAGAGTTTCCGTGCACCACAGTCTGGATCGGCAAAGGCAGGAGAGGGAGGCGGAGAAGGCAAAGGCGAGAGCCAGCCCTCGAGTATCACAGGTGGGGGAGAAAGAAAAAAAGCTGCCATATGGTGACTCTCCTGGATGGATGCTCCATTTAAAGATTTATGGTTAGATTTGTAGGTAAGATGCCTAAGCCAAGTAGGTGTGGATACACACACACACACACACACACACACACACACACACTTTCTAGTCTATATGAGTCATTTTGAACCAAACAAATAAAAACAACATGCTGCGCTCTCAATTTGTTTGCGCTCGAAGGAACTTTAATTCAAATCAGTTCAGGCACATAACAGCATCGATTACCTTAAATCTGCTTTAATTGATGCAACCCAACACAGGCGCGTTAACACAGCGGTGGGCCGTCTAAATATGTTCCACCTATTATACAGCGCGGGATCTGCTTGCTGAGCTGGGAATAGACCGTGTCGTGTCATATCATGCCTAATTGGCGAGAATAAAGTACTGCAGTAACACATAAACCAACACACAAACTGACAAGAGCAGGAGATTACAATTAAGGGTGACAAATGTTCAACAAAAGCATGTCTAACAGAGTGTATTAATTAAGACAGTAGTAACATGCAGTTGATTCAGTCTCCATGTTTTAGACTAATTGAACAGCAAATTATTTCTCAAGAAATGATGGTGTTTAATTTGGGATACTTTATTCTGTATTAAACCTCTTTGGTACAGTCAGTTGATCGGCTCTAGATCCTTCTGTGCCTGTAGACACACAGCTGATTGATGAGATAAGAATGACTGTCTTTGTTTTACAGATGGATGTGGCATTCAGGAAGTGTTGCAAGGGGTGGCAGGAGTTATAGAGTGTATGTGTATAGCTTTAACCGAGGATGATAGTTCACTGGTATCACATATGTAAATCTCAGATTTCCCAGATATACAGACATTTACATACATACAAATTTAAACATCATATACTGTACAGAAGCATTACAAGCAACAGAAATGGATGAATGCAGCTTTCTGAGCCATCGCTATTCAAGCAATGTTGCAAGCAATATTTTTCGCTGGAGATCTTCATTCATCATTGGGTACCTTCTTGAAAAAATCCAATCAGAACACTAGGAACCAATCAATTACTTGGCAACCTTGCTGAAAAGGTTTCCGTAGGTATGGCCACCCTTCTATCACCCTTAAATCTAGAATTTTTGGCACTATGGCATGTAACAGGTGATATTCATTCCAGCTGGCCTAAAGAGTCTACCTACTGAGATGACACTGGGCAAATGGAGGTGGATAACAATCAACAATCTGAAAGTTGCAAGGGGGTGTATCTGTGTAGCTTCTTAAAGGGAGAGAAAAGCATCCATCAGTTAGATATAATGTATCAATTTAGACTGTATCAAAACTTCTACGTCTAAGACACTATTTGTTGGACAGTGGTGCCGTTTCAGATCCGTGTAACTTCTCTCACTGAAGCTAATGGGACTGTCACCAGCAGCACCCAGACTTCTTGCCAGTTTCACACCAAATTGCTTCCCAAACGAGCCCAATAAAGACAGAGAGCCTCGGCTGGCAGTAATGACATGGTGCAGACATAATTATTTTTAGGACATGATTTTTTCTATATCTGGGCTACAGTGACAAGCAATTAGGATCCAAAATGGCCGCAGTGATTGTTCAGCTGCTAAGACGAAAGGCTTGGACAGTAAAAATACGGCAATTAAACAGGAAAGTGTAGAGACACCACAGATTGAATTTTAATTGTCTTACGCTACACCATATTAAGGCTGTTTACCTTCACTGGATGATGCCTGAGTGAAGGGGTAGGTAATTATGATGGGTAGGAAATTAAATTAAACTGAATTAAACTAAACTGAAACTGACTGGCGAAACAAACTTCTCTCCACAGTGGGATGATGTCTTTGGTTTTTGATTTAGGTCTCTATGCTATTCCACATGGCATGACTTTGTCAACACCAAACATACCGGATGGTTATTATGATGTATCCAACAGCGTGCCTCCTATTAGCTGACGGGATAGCTGAAGGAGCTAAGTGGAGCTAAGAGCCAATTTGTAAACAGTGTGAGAACTTTGAGAACTAAGAGCAACTTAACAACAGGATAGACTGCACCAACTCCCTAGAGGACATATGCATCTATATAAATCTAATTACTGTAGCCTTTGTTTAGAAGGGATAGACTATGATATGAGTAAGTGGTGGGTTATTAATAAAGCAAATGGTTTAATAAATCTAACTGATCTGCGTTACTGCGTTTAATAAAAATCTAGGCACCCTCAGCATGCTCAATACTCTTTAAAAGAGCCTTTAGAAATTCTGCAGGCTTTGAATTGTTTGACAGCACAATGTTATTTAGTACAGCAGCTAACACGGGTGGAGTGGAATTATAAGAGAGACATTACCTATGCTAGCTGGTTTGTATGCTAATTTCAGGGAATATCTGGAGAACACAAAAGCATAGGCATTTTTGACATTCCATCAAACTAGTTGTTTTTTCTATTTTATTAGTTAGCTAGTTTTTTTATTTTTATTGAATTATTGACTCATTTGTAGATATTTTACACTAACAAAAAACTTCTTTCCAGTGTTCCGAAAAAAAAGCCTACTAGAAAATGCTATGTACACAAAACATCCTTCATCTTCAAACTATGTCTCCTACTTTGTTGTAAATGCCTTGCAGTTTGCTCCACATTTTCTATGACCAAATCTACCTTGGGTGATCATACAAGCTACTGGTGCTGGTGTCCTGACCCAGATGCTAATACTGGTGTCTGAATTTCATTTTGTCTTTATCAGGTCATCTTCTCAGTCCGCTCATCTCTGAGGTTAATAAAAATATGTTTACTTTTGCATCATTCCCGTTCCAGAAGAAATTGTCAATTGATCTGCACTGCACATTGATGATCACTTTGTAATTTTGTTCATGTGACAAGGAGTTATTAAAACAGCTCTGGATGTCATGTTGACTCACATTTCTTCAGGGACTCGTCATCAACCTACTTCCTTGTTATATGATGATGAAGATCAGACTAAAAAAAAGCACTGTTTTAATTTTGGTTGTTTGCTAATGGTAAAACCCTAGGTATTACAAAATCTACATCTGGCACAGTTGAGACAATTTGTGACAAAATGAGACAAGACTCTTGCTTCTGACTGCAAATGAACATAGAAAATCCCATGGTAGTCAGAGAGCACGCCTCACACACTCCTTCCCCACTGTCAGGTGGTTTCCTCCGACTAACTCACCTCCTCAACTGGACGTGTGCCAGGCCTCTGGCCTGAGGAGTGGCTGTCACTCATCAAGACGAGTTCCTTCTGTAGCTATCTCAATAAAGGCATTTCAAAGCAAACAAGCATCAGACAATGCAGGGGGGGAGTGGAGCTGGGGAAAAAGACCTGCTGTTATTGCTTTCTAGAGAGCTCCTGCAATTGAAGGGAATGTGCCCTCAGCACTGGGATCCTCTGGGAAATAAACCATAGAGCCGCAGGGATTATAATGATTTACAAAATGTCCGACAACCCCACCATAAATAGCGAAAATCAAAACAATCGACGCTGACTCGGATTCCTTTGCACTCATTAGGAGTTGAGCTGGGAGGGGTGGGGGGATATGTCACCTCAGTTAAATCCCTTTCTTCTGTGCGTTACACTGATCTCTGGTAAAAGCTCTTAATTTGGGCGATCAAAGGAATGTGGGTGTGAGGTGAATACCACTGAAACTGTGAGATAAAGAATAAAGTAAAAAAAACAAACAGGGAGTCTGAGCTACAACATGTCTGGTACCTAACTGTCTTGGTTTCATATAGAATAAAAAATTATTCAAGTCTAGTTTAATTAATAATAAGCAGTTGTTATCAATGTTAATTTCCATTTTAGGTAGGCCTACATGTTGCGTGATCAGGTGAAATAGTTCTTTTATCTTGGGCATTGTCCCATTCAAAATAGAGCTTGCTTTCAGTAATTCATATTTGTTTTCTGTCATCCTTAATGGTCAGTGTTGGTCTCAGCATTAATTCCCATCACAGCTTTTTAAAGTATTAATCCATCTCTTAAGTAAATCTTGACTTCACACATTACATGATCAAAAGATTACCTCCCACAAAGACAGCTCTAATTATCTCTATAATCAGGTTATTTGCTCTGCTTGGTTAGATACTCTCCATGTTGTGGTCACATTAGCAGGTTAAGGAGGTCCTGTTTTTGTCAGATGAACACACGATTATGTCGCAGTGGGAGTCTGTGTTTTTTTTTTTTTACTCAGTGCCATAGATTGAAAACACAAAACAAAACAAAACATGACCTTACTCTGATTCCGTTCTTAATGTAAAATGTGTGCTGACAGTGAGTGTTCAGATAAATTCCTGGACCATAACATTTAGGGCTGATTCAACATGTCTGTCAGCTCACTGGACTGTGAGGCTCTTTTAATCTGCTGCTCATAATGCTGTTGAAATAGATACTTTGGATGACACGACACACAGGTATGTGTGTTGTGTGTGTGTGTGTGTGTGTGTGGTGTGTGTGTGTGTGTGTGTGTGTGACATGTGACACTTGTAATGGTGTCGTTTGTGCGAAACCTAACAAAGCGTATGAAGATATGACAAGTGATGTCGCTAATATATTAACATATACATTGTCCTCTTTTGGGGAGGTGACATTATAATAAAATTGAACTATATCTGCTGTCTTCAGCATGTTTGGTAATGAGGAGAGACAGAGAGTGAGAGAAAAGGAAGAGCTTTGCATAATATTTAGAAAGTATCAAGGCTATAAATGCTTATTTCAGTGTGTGTTTCGATGTGTGTCTGTGTGTGCATGTATTTTCAGGCTGAGTAGCTCCGTAATTGGGACGAATAGCCAAGTTTTGACTCTAGCAAAAACACATACACCATTAAAATATCACGTTTATTGCCCCCCGATCCCTCCGAAAGCTTTTAAGGAGTCGTAAAACTGCCAGCCCACTCAAATTTGTCATGGCAATAAAGGCCCCCTCAAATCTGTAAGTCATAAAGAACAGTGAGGGCTAAATAGACACAAGGAAGTTGTGTGAAGAGGGGAGGGTAATTGCATGACTTATGAGCACATAAGTATTCTAGATATCCTGATTACATTGAGGAAGGCAAAACAAGTAGGGGAGGAATACAGAATCCAGCTCTCCTATGTCTGCACTTTCATCTCCTCATTTGCAGAGTAAACAAAAAAGCCTAATTTTAAGAGCATTTTAGAATGGATTTATTAAGTAGATTTGCACATAGATCAGGGGAGAATGGGGAGGTTGTGAACTACATAATAACAGATTAAGGGAAATTAAGACAAATTAAACCTTTTTTTATTTCAAATGAAGATTATGGGGCTTTAATAGGCTGTGGTAATAGGAGTTGCATGATGTGGTGTGAAATTCATAGTGTGCGGGGATATCTGAAAGACCTGTTACCTACTCGAATGTGTTATTTTTGAAAACGAGGTCAATATTACCAATATATTTATATATATATAAATAAAGATTTTTAAAATGTTTGACTGAAGTTACACTGTGAAAGGTATAACTGTGCAAAACCCTTCTGCAGCTTGTCTGTATGTCTGAATAGACGCGTATCTCTCTATGGTATTGAGTAATAGTTTTTGCTCAATACCACAGAGAGTAAGCAGTGCAGCATTATGTGCTTTAAAATGAACATTACATTATAATAACTGGAACAACTGCACCTCACCTTGCTTCTTTGAGGTGAATGATGATGTGTGGACTGAGATGTTTAAAAAGATGGAAAACATGAAATTTTAGTTAAACATTTTGAAAACCACTTTTGTATATGAAAACAGTTATATAGTAGGTGCTACTTAAAAATGGTAACACTTTCTATAAACCAAGTATTTATGAAGCATTATAAACACACTTGTAAATGGTTATCATCAATTTATAAAACCTTATAACTAATTGCATTAGAATTCATATAATACTTTGAGACACTTCAATTTGTAAAGACTTATATTATAACATTATAATGCCTCATGACTACAGTCATGAAAATTTATAAACAGTTATGAATACTGTCTTTAGTTATAAGCCTTTATGAATGCATTATAACCTTTTATGAATGTGTTTATAATGCTTTATGAGTACTGGGTTCATAGGAAGTGTTACCAAAAAACAATGTGTGTGTGTGTGTGTGTGTGTGTGTGTGTGCGTGTGCATATGTTCGTATGTCAGATAGGAGTAATGTCAGATTTGAAGAAGTATATTTTGTGTATGTGTTTGTGTGTTTAGGGGCATACCAGGTGTTAGAGGCCCTGGATACATTCTACGCATGAGCAACACACACACACACACACACAACACATGCACCCCCCCCCACACACACACACACACAGACACACACACTGACTGTCGTCAGACAGGAAAGGCGACGCCATTGAAGATGATGAAAACTCCCCTTCTGACATTTAGTAACCTTTCCATAGAGAGTCAGAGAAATAGAGATGTAAGGAGGGAAGAGAAAAGGAGGGAGGGAGAGAAAGGAAGGACAAGAGAAAAGAGGGAGTAAGAGAGGAAGGGTGAGATCTATATGTGGCATTCTTATTATCCATCTCCTCTCATCATTGCACATGTTCTCTGCCCACCCACATCCTTCCTCATCACTCTCTGTATCTGTCTTTTTTGTTTTCTTCTTATCTATTTTGTTATGCCTCTCTCTCTTTGACTTTTTTGTTCTCTCTCTCTCTCTTTCTCTCTCTCTCATGGTCACTTTTTCTACCCCTCTGTCCAATCCCATTGGTTCCTGGTTTCTTTTGTTGTTTTTGTGTGCAGTCTCAATTCAAAGTAACCTATCTCCGTGTGTGCGTGAGTGTGTGTGTGCGTGTGTCTGTGTGTGTGTGTGTGTGTACATGTGTGTGTACATGTGGGCTCACACAGCTCAACTCAAGCAAATACGCAGTTGTGTTATTTTCTGATTTGATAAAGCTGGTTGCTACTCCATTGTTCCTCATTTAGAGTGAAAGAAAGAGACAGACTGACAGACATAAATGTTGACATAGGACACATATTCGAAATACACTAAAATATACAACATCTGATTCTTTATTCAGCAATTTCAATCACTCTATACCTGCTCCAATAACTAGTACCATACAAATCATCCATCATGTGAATCACACTTGAACATCAGATCATCCACAAGGATCTGTTCTTGTTCCCAAGTTTAAGTTTCTTCTTTTTGGGTTCATAGGTGTAATCTTTCCCATCTGGTGGTGCAGTGGTTCACGAAGATGCATCAACATGGTGTTTCACAGTCAATGCCAGATGTAGAACAAGCATGAATAATGCCATACAGAAAGGACCAGGGTTGTGTAAATTGGCCTTAAATTACTGATCATGCATGACCACTACCATGAATGGGCGAAATGATTGAATGTGTATGAATGAAGAAGAAATGCTACAAAACATTCTGTTGTGTCCTTTTTTGGTGTGTGTGCCCTGAACATCAATCTCTCTTTCTCTGTGTTTATGAGAGAGGAATGGGGGGAGTTGTGAGTGGCTGTGTGATTGTGTCGAGTGTGTGTGGTCGCTCTGCAGGTGGTCCATATCAGGCTAAAAAGCTGGAGGAGTATGAGGCTAAAGGAGGATTATATGTGTGACCGTGTTTGCAGGATCCTGGGGCCAATGTATCTCACACACATATGCACACACACACACAAACAGAAAGAGAGAGATAAAAGACAAAAAGAGGGGAAAAATGAATGGAAGATCCTTCTACAGTGCTGCCAGCTGTCTGTAAGTTTGCTCTCATTCAGCACACCTCTGATCACATGACCAAATTGCACTGGGGTGTAACACGCCTCTAATTTTCATGTGGATAAGACATGCACCACAGTGTACTCAAAGGTACACTGCCACAGCAGGCATGTGTGGAGCTGCTGCATTTTGTATGTTTATTCCTGACTGGAGCATTAATTCAATGTCTGTTCCTACATACCAATAACTCTTTCCCCCAACTAGCTGCTATGTGTTTCTGCGCAATTTATTTAAACTTTAAGTGCTTCTGTGATTGCAGTGCTATGACCAGCCTTTGAGAGAGGTCAGACTTGGAGAGAGGTCTATTCTGAATCTCCAGACATTACAGTATGCACTACATGAGAGAGAGAGAGAGAGAGAGAGAGAGAGAGAGAGGGAGAGAGCAAGCTGTTTTCCTCCTGTCTGCTGTCTGGTGTGGCCTGCTTTCGCTGAATGTTTTTTGGCCACGCATCAACGGTGCTCCGCTGCTTGTTTCTTTAATAATAATTTTTAATGAGCTCCTCTCCCCGCTATTCCCCACTGCACGCAGCTCAATTAATGCCTCGTTCCATATCTCTACATCTCGAGCACAGAACAGCCCCTTGGGCCCAACCCCCCCACCCCTCTCACAGCTGTACACTGCCTACTCACACAGACACAACACACACACACACCTTGACAGTCTTGGTCTCTCCCACGTCTCACACACACACACTCACTCCACCCTCACTCAAGGGGCAGCGTGTGTGAGGGGTTCTTATTGTTGTCAGTGTTTTTTTTAATTAATTTCTGTCATGCCTCAGAACCACCCAGGTGGTTGAGGGGAGAGAGAGTGGGAGTGTTGTAAATCCCAAAGATCATGTTCTGAGGTCAGGCGTACAGTGACGGGGCAACTAAGGTGAATCATAGCGGTCAAACCACCTGCACAGCTCTAGATGCTGAGTTTGCTGCGCCCACAGACTAGGGTATAAGAGATATGGTTTTAATTTGTATTGCAGTGTTGAAGACCCAATTTCATCAGCACTGGATACTCAACAGCATATGTGACCCTCCATATTACAAGCAGTTGTTGCAATGGGCAATTCCAAGTTAAATCGAGAAATAAAATGTGTGCGCTGAAATTGTCAAATTTCTTATTTTAGCATAATTTGACAGTGTAACACCTACACTCTCTATTTATTATGAATAAATCTTCATAAAATTCATACCTTATACCAATTAAAATGCTTTTGTTGATAAAATGTATTCATGTCAGCGTAAAGCTAGCTGTGGTTTCATAGTTTTCTTAACACTATATAGGGGTTTTACAGTTACATATAATGCAGGTAGAAGTTTATTGTACCTTAGAAAACACGGTAACACTTTACTTGACGGGTTCCTTCATAACACATTTATAGCAGCTGTCATAAACCGCACATAAAGCATTCATGACTGTTTCATGAGACATGATTCAACATTCATACCAAACCTTTCATGAATGTGGAAGACAGAACAACACTAATGAGCTACATGTCGAGGGATACTGACATTATGACAAACAGAACAAACTAGTTGTCCAACTTACAGCGGGATGTGGCAGCCATAAATCAAATGAATACAGCTTACACATAAGGTTAGTGTTGCTCTGCTAATAACACAGCATCTGACACCACTATCCGCACTTACACAAGACTCTGCTTTATTGCCGTTTTATGTCAACTCCACATGAAATGACCAATATTTCAGTCATGTAGGCATAGGCTACAGACCAGCAGATTACAGCTACATTATGAGATTTGTTTGGTCATGCCATCTCCACTTGTCCTTTGCCCAGTTTTTCAAGTCATGACACTGAACATTATTATCTCCCTAGTTGGTTAGCCAATATGATCTGTATAGGTATTATTTGGAAGCTTGTTTGTGCTCTTTTATGGACATACGATGACTTAATTTTGAAAAAAAAAATTTTTTGCCGTAGAGGATCTCATATGTGAAATGCCTAGAGGGATTTGCCCTGTTATGTGACACAGAGTCGTAGACATTCAACTGGAGTGAACAACGCTCATAGATGTTTACTGATGAACATGTGCACACCAAGACTACAGTGATGCAAGCCCTGGCTTGGCTTGTTTAATCTCAGTAATTAGCAGGATGACATGGCAGTTGTTTCTAGTTCTTTTTTTGTGTGTGTGTGTGTATGTCTGTTTCTGTATGTTTGTGTGTGTGTGTGCGTTTCTGTAAGTGTGTGGGTGTGTGTGTGTTCATGTGAGTAAGTGAATGTATGTGTGTGTGTGTGTTTTCTCTGTGTATACCTGGAACACAGAATTGGCAAAGTTGTCGCTCTCCTCCTTCCGTTTGCTCAACTGGTCCGTTCAGCCAGTGCCGTTTCCATGGCACCTTGGGCTGCTCCTGTATGTGTGTGTGTGTGTGTGTGTGTGTGTGTGCATGCCTGTCTCACAGTGTCAGCTCTATTGATTCCGCCTCCATTGTCACTGGCCTTGAGGATGGTATTTGTCTTGTTCAATCCCATAGTTTGTTGGTTTTGTAACTTTTTTTATTTTTCCTTCAATTAGTTTTTTTTTAATTTATTTGAAGCCAGAAATCTCCTCTCTTGGCTACTTTACAAGGCTAGATAAGCACTGAGATGGCAGCCTTAACCCCCGGGGTTAGTTACACTGGTAGTCACTCTCCAGCAATATCCACTGGAGAACTGCTCTTATATTTATTACTCTGCTTAAGTCTGCTTCCTTTGTTTTATATTGTGTGACTTTCTACTAGAGCAGTTTGGCTCTAGAGTTTGGCCTGTTTTTAAAAACCAAATGACCTTGTGGTCTTTAGCTTGGCTGTTTAACAGCCTCCCTCCCATCTCTGATCATTCCCCTTTGTCTTCTCTGATGATCTTCTCTCTTTCAAACATCCAAGGCTTTGTCCTCCACTTTTCTTTTCTACTTTTCTTCTCTTTTGTTCAGTTTCTTTTCATTTCTTTCCCTTCTCTCTGTTTACAGTATGTCTTATCGAAACAGACAGAAAGAGAGAGGGAGAGAGGGAGAGACAGAGAAAGAGAGAGAGAGCGAGATCTGACCACAGTTGACTGCATCTTTCATGAACTTGTGTGATGAGATACAGAGCTGTGGAGATAGAAGCCTGTGCTTTTCCCTCCCTCCTTCTATGCAAGTTTGGCAATCAATTTCTGGATATGCGCTGCGCTGACAGTTATCGCATCATTTCTATGTTTGAGTGACAGCACCTCTCATTTTCTCCCAGAGCCTGCAGCCAGCTGCTGTTGCGTGTGCCTGTGCCTGTGTGTATGTGTGTGTGTGTGTGTGTTTGTGTGTACCTTTGTAGATATCAAAAAGAGTATCTCATCTTTGAAACTGCACAATTCTGTCTTTGCCTGCCACTTCCTTTAAAGCCTATATGTTTTGAGGATTGTGAACTGTGATCTCTCGTACTGAGAGACTGTTTCTTTTTTGTCTTGTTGTTTTGCTGAGGGCCTGTCTGTGTAGGCCTGAATCTGGATGAGTTCTCCTTGTGAGAGGCCATACCTGAAGATATGATAAGGTGCATATGAGATTGTGCTCTTGACATATTTGTCTAGAATCAAATTAGGATGCTGATCACATTCACACACACATGCAAGCACACACACACACACACACACAAAGACACAGATACACATAGCCTTCAAGCTGCAAGATTGCGCAATGATTACTACTAATAGACTGTGATTTATCATGGCAGCGACACCAGCATTTGGGTAATTGACTTTGGATCTGGCTCGGGTGGATGGAGCTGAGACAGATGTTGTGTCTCATTGTAAACGCTCACAAGGCTCGCCTTGGATCATTCCAGAATAATCTCCACACCTGTGTTCTGTCTGCCTCATTCAGGGATGCCCAGTTGTCACCATACCTTCCAGAAGAATATTCGGTAACACTTTCTATGAACCCAGTATTCATAAAGCATTATAGATGCACTCATAAAGGGTTATAATGCATTCATAACACTTTATGACTAATGACATTAGTATTCATAACTGTTTATGCATTCTAAAGACTGTATTCATAAGGAATTATAATGTTATCATATAAGCTTAGATTTTTTTATTTCTTCCACATATTCTGAATCAGTAGGACTATATTAACTCTGGATGACAAATTTTCTACAAAAATCATTTCCTCATATGAGGACATTGGGTCTATCTTACCATAAAAAACAGTTCATTTGCCAATATATAACACGGTTTAAATCTCTTTACCAATAAAAGATTTTGCAGGATACATATTTTGTCAATTCTTCACAAAATTTGGATCTTCAGTGGACCAATCCTCACAATTTAATAAATAAAAAAAAAAACTATACAGAATCGAAATTGACAGTTAAGCCACCAAAACAGAAAATTAAGTAATAACTTTGCCAATCTTTGGTTGATAGACATAAAATTTACAGTAGTGTTTTTTCTCATTGCCCTTGATATAAATTCAAGTTGTTTCTGTTGTTCTGTGGTTTCTGTGTCTAGCTAGGCTTCTAGATCCCAGTCAAGAATGTAGTTAACAAAAGCAAACCTTTCAATTCAACAAATTCAAAGCTGCGAATAGTGATTAATTTCTGACTATTTCACAAAATTTCATGCATTGTACATGTGTAAGAGTAGAATAAACTAAAAATTAGATATTTTTTTCTGATTTTTTTTTTGATGTTAAAAAAACTGTCCCTCCACCATCCAATCTAGATCACTTAAATCTAGCTCCGTAGTGCAATTCAGATGCTTTGTTGGGGAGGTATATGATTCCAGGTGGGTATATTCCTTATTTGGGTACCCCCATGACATTTCTAAGTACTAAAAGTGTACAGAAATGTCATCAGATGCATTGCAATACGGCAGTGTGTGAAGCTGTAGAGGGTGCTGGGAGATATTTCATCTGTATGTGACCAGTATTAGTGTGATTCACCACTATGTCAACCACAATGAGATAACAGGTCAAAAAAACATATTTTAGGATCCAGTTACACTTGAATAAGCTAGTGAACAGAGAACTGCAATCATGTGTGCTGACACACATGCATAGCGTTTTCAGGCACACAGAAACACATTTTTGGAGGCGCATTTGTATGGTTTTGTTAGTTAACACATTAGGGCAATGCACTCTAGAGTGGATGAGGACTTTTCAAAAACAGCATTGGTAACTGGCCACACAAACTGATAAACAGTGCCCACTACCAACATAGATATTTGCATGGATTCTTTCCAGACGCATTATGTCCCAATGTCCTTGGATGAGGACTTATAAGTTAATAACCTCTTGATTCAATATTATTGATAATAATTGTGAAAATTGCGATATCACACTACAACTGTTTCCAAGCATAGATAAATGAGTTTCAACCAATAAATGTTTTTGGTACTGTACTATGACAATTGTTGTCATGTGACCACTGGTAATGCACTTAGCCACATTTTGACGGCATCTTGTTTTTGCCCAAAACAGTATATTTTGCTTTTATCATAATTAGATGGCACAAAAACTTTCATCAGATGAGGGTAATAGGTATTTATTAATAAAAGCAAAGTGTGAGGAGCAGAAGAATCATAGAGACAATGTCCTCAATGAGGACACCAGGACTTGTTGTGTGACTGTATGCTTACTGTAGTTGTTTGATGTTCCTTGGTGTGTATGTTATGTGAGATGTCATTGCTTTCGGATGCCCAAGACAAAATTTCTCTTAAGAGAGACAATAAAAATCAACTTACTATTGATATGAATCTGCACTGTGCCTCATGTTGTTGGTGCTTACATATGTCTTTTCCCCTTTTTAGATTTGTGTGCTCATTGGTCACAGAAGATGTATGACATATGCATGTCTAGATTTTCAAACTCAAGTCCAATTTTTCAAAAATTCTTCACATATTGTGTTGTGAAACTACCCATAGCCTATTGGAAAGTAGAAGATATATATTTGAAGCAGATGTTTTAAAATACAAATGTCTTATTGGTTTGAAATAATGTCAATGAGTGAATGACACAGGCTGTGTGACTTCCTAGTAGGATTTTCATCTAGACTGTGATTGATTGGCAAGTAGCAAGTTCTTCTGGTAGGATTGACCCAAGCTATCATATAATAAACACCTCTATACTGCCCTGAATCAAGCCATCAAATCACTACTGAACTAATTTTCGGTAGTTGCAAAACAGTTTCTTTTAATTACTAACAAGTTGGATGAATGGCTTACTTTCTCTCAGTGTTACGTAATGATAATTATAGTGATAATTTTGCCATTTAAAATGCAATAAAAATATTTAATAAAAGAAGACAAATAAAGAACTGAGTGCCTTTGCCACAATACAAGCACAGCAGTCGTATGGTTGTAGAGTGGCGTATGGTTGTTGAGTGACTCAGACACTCCAGTAGACACAACCACACATCTGCCTCTCACTAATAAGTGAACTCTGCAGACAGTCATCTGAAGAAAAAAATTCAATGTCTTTTTTTTTTTGTCATCCCATCCCATGTGCCAGACGATCCCATCCCATCCCATCCCATGTGCAAAAAAAAAACTATATATATATATATATATAAAACATATGTACTTTTGTGAGATATTGCAAAATCTTTGTAAGATCTCGCAAAGGTTTTTCGTTTTTTTAGGTTCATGGTCCATATTGGGCTCCACACCCATTGGCTGCTGCAATGCAGTTCTGCAAATGAGGAGGTGCTGTGACAGAGCAGCTGTTTTTCTGCAGCCTATACTTATTCCCTACAGTTCTAAAAACATATCAACTGTATCTTTTTGGTGTCTGGACAGAGCTGCTCGCATAGCCTGTTTTAGGTCATTTAGACTGTAGGCCTACTCTCGGTCAATTCGTTTCATTGGAGAAATCAGAGACAGAAAAGTGTTGATGTGAAGTTTAATTATTTGATTAGGCCTTTAGCCAATTTTTTGACTGTGAGACTGATAGAGAATTCAACTCTTAGCATTGAGTTGAGTTATTGTTGTTGAGTTGTTGTTGCTGTAATCACAGTGGCAAAATGTTCATTGCTATTTTTATGTATCGTGTCGGATGTTGTGGAGATGATGACAGGGGTATTCATTTGGACAAAGCGTGCACTGAACACTGACAGGTCATTAAAGAATAGTGGACTTGACAACAAGGGTGCAGCAGAGAAGAGAGCCCATGAAGAGGGATCCACTTGGATAAACGAAATGTCCCCGGACTTAAATGACATAGGCCTATACCAGATTTCAGAGTGGTTGCAGAATGAAAGTTTGACCTTCACAAAGTCTAGAAATCAGGATAAATATCAGGCTTTGTCTGAAACAGAATCAAAAACCACTATGACATTCCTTCTGTGTGTTATCTCCCATTCCATATGGGCACTGAGGGGGGTTAGATTCCAAATTCTATTAGATACCAATGGGTGTTAAGACTCCATGATGACATGCTGCATAGTAATGTAATGTTAATTGTTAAGGTGGGATTGATGTTTAGGCTAAAGCGAAATTGATGTAATAGGTTATAACGAACAAAACTGGGTTTAAAACCTTTATTAAGATTAAGAGATCTAAACGAAAAAAAAAACAAAAACACTGATGATTGAGCAAGTTTATTTGCGTAAATGTAGGCCTAATTCAAAATAAATTGCCACCTCTGCGTAGGCATAGCATCGGACACTTGTTTAGCCTAATCAAAACATCCATGCTCCTCTAATCTGACACGATATCAGCCCGAAATGATGATCAAAGTAGGCCTAAATGACATAAAAAGACCAGTCTTTTTTATTTAAGGGATTTATTAAGGGGTTAGTGCGCCGTAATGTAGCCTATGCTCATATCAGAAATGAGATTGGTAAGAACAGGTGATGAGGCCGAGGGTAAGCAAAATAATGTGACCACTCCTTGTTAACAACTTATGGGCTTCCTGGCAGCTCATTAATGTTTCACCTCCTGAAATTATGACCCTTATTTTATGCAAACTCTATCCTCTATTCAATACTCAGCAGTTCTGCCACAGTGCGACAGAGACTCAACACACTGTGGCCTACTGCCGCAGCAAGGAAAAGCAGTCACCTGAAGGCATCCAGGCCTATATAGCTTCAGTATATTTACATTTACATTTACATTTAGGCATTTAGCAGACGCTTTTATCCAAAGCGACTTACAAAAGAGGATAACATTCAAGCTACAACACAATGAACTAACAAGGAGTGCATATTGCTAACATAGAATCTGCGCTGTTTTAAGTTGAAAGTGCAATAGTGTAACACAATGTAGAGAAATTAAATTATTAAGTGCATTCTCAAAGTTTACGCCAGGAGATATTCTTGGAAGAGCGTAGTCTTCACGAGTTTCTTGAAGGTGGAGAGGGTATCAGTTGATCTGGTAGCACTTGGGAGGTCATTCCACCAGCGCGGAACCAGATATGAGAAGAGTCTGGACCGACCTGCACAAGGTGTTGGCCGTGCTAGAAAACGTTCCTTAGAGGAGCGTAGTGGTCGTCGGGTGACATAGGGCTTCAGAAGAGAATTCAAGTAGATGGGAGCAGAGCCATCATTCACCCTGTAGGCCAACATAAGTGCCTTGAATTTAATGCGAGCAGCCAAGGGCAGCCAGTGAAGTTCAATGAACAGAGGTGTGACACGTGCCCTTTTTGGCTGGTTAAAGACCAGACGTGCAGCTGCATTCTGGATCATCTGTAGCGGTCTCACTGCACAGGGTGGTAGGCCTGATAGGAGGACATTGCAGTAGTCAAGACGAGAGATAACCAGGGTCTGAACCAGGAGCTGGGTTGCATGTTGGGTTAGGTACGGCCTGATCTTCCTTATGTTGAATAGGGAAAAACGGCACGACCGAGCCACAAGGCAACGTGATCTGCAAAGGTCAGTTGGTCATCGATCATGACACCTAGGTTTCTTGCCACTTTGGTGGGAGAAACAGACAGGGAGTCGATCTTGATACCGATGTCGTGGTGTATGGCTTGTTTGGCTGGGAGGACCAGCAGTTCAGTTTTGGAGAGATTTAGTTGGAGGTGATGTCCTTTCATCCATGCAGATATATCGGAGAGACAGTCCGAGATCCGTGATGACACCGTGGAGTCGTCCGGCGGAAAGGACAGATAGAGCTGGGTATCATCTGCATAGCAGTGGTAAGAGAAGCCATGGGAGTGGATGATTGAGCCCAGCGAGGTGATGTACAGTGCGAAGAGAAGGGGCCCCAGCACAGATCCTTGGGGTACTCCTGTGGTGAGTTGGTGAAGTGCCGATGTCTGTCCTAGCCACGATACGTTGAACGACCGTCCAGTAAGATAGGACTTGAACCAGGAGTGCACTGTGCCATCAATCCCAATGTTGGTCAGCTTGTCCAGTAGGATGCTGTGGTTGACCGTGTCAAATGCTGCTGATAGGTCCAGCAGGATGAGCACTGAGGACTGACCTGCCGCTCTGGCCTCTTTTAGTGCTTCCGTCACAGACAGAAGCGCCGTTTCAGTGGAGTGGTATATCAAAACAAAAACTTCTGCGAGACCCTGCGAGATCCTGTAAAACCTTAGCAAGATCTTGTAAAAGTACAGCATTTTTTTGTCTCCTTCTATGTCTTGTAGGGGGCTCTGTAAGAATGAGATGGATAATGGGAAGTGTGATGATTAAAAATACATGAGAAGTGTGCCGAGTGTGAAAAATCAGATGTCTGCCTTTATTCTTATGTGTGTGTGTGTGTGTGTGTGTGTGTGTGTGTGTGTGTGTGTGTGTGTGTGAATGTGCATGTGCTTGTGCATACTTGTGTATGAATGTGTGACATCACAGTTATCCATGTGTGTAATTGTGGTGTTGTAGGTTTGTTTCAACATTTCTGACAGAGCCTAGCACCAGCACAAGGTTAAGTGGTGGGTGTATTCTTAGGTAAGAGTGTATATCCATGTGTAAACAGACACGAGTGTGCAACAGACTGTGTGTGTGTGTGTGTGTGTGTGTATTGTATGTGTGTTGTCTGTGGGTATCTAAGAATGTGTTTGTGATGTGTGTTCTCGAGGCGTGGCAGACCTTCAGGATATATAAAAAAATCTTACAGCACTCCAATTAGGCCTTTGCAGGCCAGTATGGGGCCCAGAGATAAATAATGTGGCCATGTCACAGAGTCAGCCACTGTAACCTTTTTCTGCCTCTTTAAGGCGTCACTTCCAATCAAGGGGCGTCTCTATCACTTAGGCCAGAGCGAGGGAGATGAGGGATGGAGGGGAAGAGAGAGCGAGGGAGTAAAAGAAGACATAGAGAAAGGGTGAGTGAGAGAGAGGAATAGGGAGCGGTAGAGAGAGGAAAGGGTAGAATAACAGAGAGAGAGAAAGCAAGAGTGAGAGTAGGAGTGAGGAAGGGAATAAGAAAATGAAAAATGAAAAAAAGAGAGTGATGGTGGGAGGCTCGGAAAAGAAGAATATGAGTCAGACAGAGTGTGTGTGAGAGAAAGAGAGACAGAGAGAGAGCGAGGCATGAGGGAAGGAACAGACTGCAGATCCGCCTGCTCTGCAGAAGGTCAGACCTGGAGATCACGCTTCCCTGCCCCCTCTTGTCATCCTCGCCCCACGTGCAGAAGAAGAGAAAAAGGAGCAAACTGGAACATCATATTCATATGACAAAGCAGATGTTCAGAGGACAGAGGTGAGAGTCTCCTAAGGCAAAATGTGGAGTGAGAAAGAGAGAGGGAGGGAGGGAGAGAGGGAGAGGAGGAAAATGAGTAAGGAAGTGACAGAGACAAAAAAGAGCAAAAAAAACACACAGATACACATAAAATTCATGCACCACAGTAAAAAAAAAAGTATACTTTAAGTACTGCTCACTGCTCGCTTGCCTGTTGACAGTAACACATGCTGCATTATTCTGAATCTGTCCAGTCCTCTCCCTTCATGTGGACGTCGTTACAAACTGCAATTACATGAAAGATGTTTCATGTAAAAAAAAAATATATAAATCCAATTTACCGGCACATGGAAAAAAATATGTTTCTGAAGAAAAACAAATGTCAGTAACAAAGTAACACAGACCGTAACACTCTAACCCTGGGAATGAAGAGTACTGTGGCTATAGAACAGTGCCTCTCAACACAAACACGTACAAAGAGCAGGATCAACATGAAGACACAGGGGTGTTTAGTGGCACATAGTTAAGTTCTGTAAGTGCACTGGATGTAAACTGAAAGTGCCATTTGAAGTTAGCTAAACGCTCTATGCCATTAGGGGACCTGCTGATGTCCGTAACAAAGTTTATCTGCTTAGAAATGAGCGCACAAGTATGAGGACAAAAAGGCTTCATGCATGTAAAACAACCAGTGCTTAACCAGATGACAGACCTCCTACAGCAAATATCTATTCTATATAAAGTTGGTCACAATGCATAGAATAGATGTTTGCTAACAGTCAACCTGCCCGGCTGCTAAGGTTTGTTTGAAGAATAAATAACCAACCTTTCAGCACAGCATGTCTGAGGTGTTTCAAGTCTCGAAACTAAGATTTGTATGCTATGTGCTGAGGAATAATGAAATTTACATTATTTTATTTGAAAAATTGGTAGGTAGCTGGAGAGCATAGACCTTTGCCAAAGCCAAATGCCCCATCTTGCTGTGGTAAGATAGTAAAAAAAGTTTTTTGCCCTTTGCCCTATGATTTAGATACACTCCAAAATTAAATTGGTTGCTCTTTGACCCAGGTTACACCAAGTTTTGTGAAAATATGGCAGTAGTGTTTTTCTACTGATAAATTAACAGGCAGACAAACAGCACAACACATTGAAAACATACAGGTAGCTATTAAATGGATAACCTATAACATTTCAACAACAATTCAACACAATAGTCTGTATTACATGTAATGGGTCATGAAGAATACTCTATGTATACACAGTATATAGGTATAGGTACAGGTATATGGGTATAGGTACGCAGATTCAGTACATATATAGGTGTACAGGCCAATGTGAAATCAATATACGGTATGTTCATAACAGATGGAGTACACTGCACATTTGACTATATCTGTGTTTAGTGTCCTAAAAAGCACCAACTGCCAAGGTTTACACACTCAATGTTTGTCTTTCTCTGCTGCATACCAGCACCATGGCAGCCCACCAGTCTTTAGAATACTGTGTGCATGTATGTGTATGGCTACCTGTCATTTATCAACTTATTTTTCAGCTACTCTGCAAAAGCTGCTATCACCTTTGAGCCCTTTGTACAGAAAAACTTCTCCTCCATTCTTGTCTCTCCCACCTGCAGTCGACCACCGTGGAGCTGAGATGTGTGCTGCTGATTTGATGCACAATGGCAGCGAAGTTTGGTCACAGATGTGTCAGGGTCCTCTTATCCCCACTCTATAAGGGAGAGGGGTGTCGGGCGAGGGAGGGAGGTTGGGGAAAATGAGTCCCTCTTGCAGTCATGACTGTAATCTGCGTGTGTGAAGCCCCTGCTATCTGGCTCTGCGTTCGGCACGAATAGCTTGGGGAATAGAGGGAATTACATTGGCAGCTGAACCCGCCATCACCTGCCCTTCTCTTCATCTCTCTGCTCCTCCTCTCTACTTGTTCTCCTCCTCCACTTTCACCCTCGTCTCAGTGCAACACTTGCCAGCCTGTTGGGATATTCAAATTCAGAATGATGTCAGTGTGTGTGTTAGTGAGTCTGTATGTCTGTGCCTCTACATCTTTATGTACGTGTGTGTGTGTGTGTGTGTGTGTGTGTTTCCAGCATCTTTGGCTATGCATGTGGGTCTGTGTGTGTGAATGGGCGTTGGTGCGTGTGTGTGTGTGTGTACCTGCCTGTCAGGAGACAGCAGTGCACATGAAGGTCTCTCTCCTAATTTATCCCGTTGCAATCTATTCAAGGAAATGAGGTGGGCGCAGAAGAGAATTAGAAAATGACAGAGTAGGATATGGGATAGCAGGGGGTCTTAAATGAGGAACTGAACCTTTTGGAGTAATATCAAATACTGTCTCAAGCCTGATGGTGCGGCTCTCCCATGTCTGAGCGGTACCTTATCAATACTCCATTAAGATTGCAAAGCAAACATTTTACAAGGGTAGTTATACTTATTAAATAACAGCAGATTTTTTTAATGGAAAACCATGGAAGTGTTTTTATTTATTTATTTATTTATGTATTTATTTTTACTTCAGTCCTGACACAAACAATGAAATATGCAATGACCCTGTCTGACCTTAATCTTTGACCCTAACACCTTGAATCCTCTAATCTTTATGGTGATTGTGCAAGTTTTTTTTAGGAGAATTTATCCAAACACTGTAAGATATCCTACATATCCGTGCATACTGTATGTGGGAAATAGCATTGACAATAAAACAAAAACAACACTGGAACGTTCTATTTTGTTTCCAAAACTACTTCTGCGATGTTAAGATAACATATGGAATGTTAAAACGGAAAGTCAGCGGGAGCCGCTTTGACGCTAATAAGTAAACTCTCTCAGATAAGTCAATTCGCCTCCATGTCCATGGTGGACATAGACATGATAACGATGATACTGTAAGCCATGAAGTTGTATGAGAGGGCCCCTCTGATGTGAATCACACACTGCATGAATCTTGCTCAGCTGTCTGGCACAGAGAATCGGCATGTGTCGTCATAAATCGGCATGTGTCTGTTTGATGATATCTGCCTGCCAAACTTCACACCCTGACGTGTAATTGGAAATGAGATGAAAGATAACATAAGACAACAACAACTACAAGGGAAAAAAAGAAAAATAAAACCTCACCCAGACGCCTTAAATTTCTTTTACAAATTTACAATTGAGTCTTACGCAAACACATGCAGCCTTCACTCAAAGCTATATTTCACTTAGACTGGCAGTGTAATAGATGCCATCTGTCACAAGATGAGAACTTATCCACAAATGCTTTGCAGTGTTGTGGACACAAAGTTAGTATGCTGTCAATAATAAAATGATACAGTTATATGGTTCTGTGTGGAGATGAATTACTTCGTAAGTGTGTTAGCATTTGTGTGTGTATATGTATGTGTGTGTGTGTGTGTGTGTGTGTGTGTGTGTGTGTGTGTGTGTGTATGTATGTGTGTGTGTGTGTATGTGTGTGTGAGAGAGAGATGCATGTGAATAATGTACGGTTGCAGACATTATTGCCTGTGTTCCCATAACTACTGTATTTAGAATTCTATCACAGTCATAACTGATAAAGCCATGGCGGTGTTGTGTTCCAAAGTCGATACAGCACACAAACAATATCACAGTATTACCAAAAGATGAGGTGCAGTTGTGTGCTGTTACTTTTTATTCAGCTTCCCTCCTGCTCTGGCTCTGGCTTCTTTTTTCTGTCTCTCTCTTTTTTTGTTTGTCTTTGCAGGCGCCTAATAAAAATGTATTGTTTATGAACTGCAGGCCATAATGAAATTTGTCCTCAGCCCCAACCCCAGAATTGATTAGTATTGATTGACCTGGACCGGTGATGTCACTGGGGCTTGCGGGCCAACCTGGGGAGGTGCTGTAAGGTTAGAAAAATAAATGTCACAAGAGTCTGGGGGGGGGGGGGGTAAGGAAAACAAGTTAGAGAAGAGGAAAGAGAGAAGGAGCAAGACAAATTGAGACAACAAGACCATTTGAAAAAAAAGACAAAGTGTCAAACAAGGAGACAGTAGTGTGTGTGTGTGTGTGTGCTTGTCTAAGTGCATGCAAGGGTGTGTGTGTGTGTGTGTGTGTGTGTGTGTGACTGTATGTGTGTGCGTGCGTGTGTAAGAGAGACAAAGAGAGAGAGAGATTTGGGCTGGTTTGCTGACAGGATCAGATGAGGTGAAAGCTGGCTTTGTGCTGCAGGGTCTTGTTGGTCTTTACAGAGGTGATGCGCAGCTTGGACGGCTCAGCCAGCATTATGGCCACACATGCGATCATGTGACCACCACACATCGACTGGCTCAACACTGAGTTACATTAGTAATAACTTCCTCAGATTCAGCGTTACGGAATCACTTCTATTCTGAATATTCCAACACAAATCAACCCATAACCCTTTTATGGAAAAAGAACAAGGAGGTTTGCTAAGCAGTGAGGGTAGAGAAACTAATCTGTTAGCTTTAGCTGCCAGGTCGCTATTTGGTCTATGTTGTACCACATTTTCAGAACCTTTATATTACTGACAGCACCCGGCGAGCTCAAACAACAGGGCTATAGGTTGATTTAACCTTGAATATTCCTTTGTCATCCTCAGACCGAGAGTCATGTGTAGGTTAAATTAACGCCCTTAGGATTTCTTAATAGAGTACTCATATAGTAGCCTAGCAATCTAGACGTACCCTAGCAGGAGCAAATAGTTTTGCTCAGCTGATACAGGCATAGCGCCTCAGTAGCTCTTCCATTCCATCCAGCGTTTGGTAGGACCAATCACAATGCACTATTTTTGTAGAGAGTCATTGGGTGGGCTTTGCATGATCACGACAGGCCTGTGCAAAACAACTAAGATGGCTGTGGCCTAGGAACAGGAACAGAAATTGGTTATGGCATCGATTTTGGAAGAGTTAGACTTGGGCTTGTCTTTAAAATTGACCAGAATAAGGCAAGTTATTAGTTTCAAAAAAGGACGTATTTGTTGTTTTGCTCTGATTGGTCGTAGCGCTATCCTATTGCGTGCAGAGGCAGTTTGAAAGACAACTGCTGATTTCACCCTAGGATTGAGCCTGGTCTATGGCCAGACCCCACATCTTGATGTTGTGGTTTGGCTTGCCAGGCTACTCATATAGCCTTGCACACTGTAAAAAATGAAAAAGTATAACACGTACCTGTGTGTGTGTGTGTGTGTGTGTGTGTGTGTGTGTGTGTGTGTGTCCACGTTCATCTGGTGTTCATCAGTGCAGGAGCGTGAGTGCTTGAATACCAGTCAGCTGCAGTGTACGTGTGGGGTGAGCGCTGGAATCCCTGGATGTGTATTCACCCATCAGTCTGCCCTTTCCCTGAGAGCTCAGTCTCCCCTCCACCACCTCATTCCACCATACACACTGAGCAGCGCACACACACATACACACAGACACACGCTGAGCAGCACACACACACACACACACAAACACACGTATAGTTTACCTGCACACACATACACATGCGTGCACACACACATAAAACACACCTTATGCGCATACACACACATTACTCTTATACCAGAGAGCAGCTCTAGATTGAGTCCCTGTGTCCAACCACACCAGCCCTCAGCAGAGTGCACCACAGAGGGCTTGACTGCAGCCACCATGACTGCCTGTCTCACCAGCAGGTCAGGCAAAAGTGTTTGCCACAAAACAAACTTCAGCTACAGGACCTCCATCCACTGCTGATACTCCAGCTGAGTCTGGGGGGGTGCAAGGGTGGATTGTGGCAATGTCAAGTCACTGTCCCAACACAGAACAGACAACTTTAACATATAGTGGGATACAGTGTGTGTGTTTGTGTGTGTGTGTGTGTGAGAGAGAGAGAGAGAGAGAGAGTGTGTGTGTGTGGGTGCAGGGGGATGTGACAGATCTCGGATCAGTGCAATGATGAATGCACGCAATATGTGCTTGTGCCAGAGGGGCCTTTATCATGGCTGTCTGAGAGAAAACTTCTGTATGATTCATTAGAGAGTGAGAGAGAGAGAGAGAGAGAGGGAGGGAGGGAGAGAGGGAAGAAGGAAGGGAGGGAAGAAGAAAGAGGAAAGAGGGGGGAGAAGAGTCAATGAGAGGGATGGAGGAGGTGAGAGAAAATGAGGGAAAGACAGATGAAGAAAGATTGGGTAAGAAAGAGAGAAAGAGGTAGATACAGACAGAGAAAGATGGAGTGAGAGAAATGGAGGGAGGGAGTCATGGAGTTGCCCATGGCGTGAATAATATAAAAACAGACTCAGAGCAAAAATGGAGAAAGAAAGAATGAGATGAATGTAGACATAACTGGGCATGAAAAATAGAACCCTCTTTAATACACTCAAAGAATAAGATCTTTCACTGTAGCAGACAAGTCTGAATATTTTTTCCAAAAAAAGCCCATGTTTATCATTGAGTGCTTTGACAATGGAAACAGGATCATTGGAGAATTCTCCAACAAAAACAGAATGAAATACAACTCAGACCAAAATCATCTCGATGACAGCACACACACACGCGCGGCTCACTTTACTCTGTGTCTGAAAAGAGTCTCAAGCGTCTGACAGCTTTTGATATTTCTCTCCAAGAAGCTTTCGGTGGGGATGCAGGTGTCCAGTGTGTGTATTCCTTACGGCTCAGCTATGGACATGTGAGGGGGCGCAGTGGGAGAGATGGATCAGCCCCTCCATGAGATAGACAGGTGGAAGAGGACGAGAAAAAGAGGGTGAAAGAGGTGGAGGGAGAGGGAGGGAGGGAGGGAGGAAGAGATGGAGACGGAAGCAGAAAAGAGGTTGAGGATAAGAAAGAAAAGGTGAAAGAGGGAGAGAAGGGCTGGAAGGGGCAGAGAGGGGGGTTTATCGGAGAGAGAGATTGAGGAAGAAGGAGAAAAGAGGCTGAAGGTAAGAGAAAGAAGGAGGTGTGGGGATATGGTACATGAAGCATTTTCATAGAGCTTTAATGGTGACCGACAAAAAGACTCTTTTCCACTCCATCATTCTCTGTCTTTCTCTTTTTGCTTTCTTGCCTTTCTCTTTCTACCCTTTGTCGTCACCAGCAGGCTTCATCTCTTTAAGAGAAGGTTGTGTGTTAATGTGTGTGTATGTGTGTTGTGTGCATGAATGTGTGTGTGTGTGTGTGCGCGCGTGTGTGTGCATCTCATGTCACAGAGGGTGCACCTCCACGGGCGCCACTAATCTGTTCCTGTAAATGATCCGGCTGGCACTTCTCCACTCCTCTAAGCGTGGGCTGTCAATGCGATAACGCCACTGCAGCGACGCACGCCACTGCGCCGAATCGCACTGCGTCTCACAGCACAGCACGTCTGCTGGGACCGCACCCCCATGGGAATGGGAATGGGGGTGCGGGGAGTGGGGATGGGGGCCAGATAAGGCTCCTTCGTCCAGGGAGGAGGCGACAAGTGCCAGGCCCCACAAAGAGCCCCATTATCAGCCTGTCAGAGGCGCTGACTGCTGCTGCCACTGCTGTGTGTGTGTGTGTGTGTGTGTGTGTGTGTGTGTGTGCGGTGTGTGTCTGTGTCCTCCCTCCCGCATCTGACCCAACTCACACCACATCCACCAGCATCACCATCATCAATGCACAGCAGGGAGTATGACGCGAGCATGAGACATTCACTCAGACACACACATCCATATCCACACACACTCACATACACAAGTACACAGAATTAGAGACTGGTACACACAAAGACATATAAAACTATATATCCTAAACTATATATACTATATAATCATTGTTTTACTGTATACGACATCTAAGATCTACATATTACACACACACTACAACTCTTGGTCTAGGGGGTCACAACCACCCTCTCTCTCTCTATCTGTATCACGATTACACACATGCAGACACACCATCCTGCATATTGGTTAGGAACCTGAGGGCAGCTTTCTATCTGCCTGATCTTACACACATCGAGAGGGAGAGATAGAGAGAGAGAGCATCTTGCATCTTGCCGAGGTGTCTGGGGGCATCTTCCTATCTGGCTGCTGGTGGAGTGGGGGCTGGAGGGTGCTGCTGCAGGGCTCTGATTGGCTGACGGGGATGCGGCGCGAGCGGGCTGGGGTGGCTATGCCTGCCTCCCTCCTCCCCCCTTCTCCGAGGTCACTACTGAAGAGGCCCCCGGCTCTCCTGGATGCATTACAGAGACGGAGACGTTCACACCCAGCCGGCGTGTTAAGCACTTGAAACCAAGCCACTGATAGAGCAGACTGCTAATGCTATACTGAGGAGATCCCAGGGCACAACTGCTCACGCTCACCTCCCATCACTGCCTCTGATGCTATTTCTCATTTTTTTCTGCTTTTGCAATGACTATATTTCATGTTTATTTTTTTTTCATCTGTTTTTCTTTCTGTTTAAAGGCTAAATGCAGAACTATGAAATTTATAAAACCTCTGGATGGCTATCTCTTCCATTATCATGTATTCCTCCCTGAAATTTCCATTCTTTCTTCCTGTCTTTCTGTCAGTGTGTCTATATCTCCCTCTCTCCCTCCATCTCCCTCTCTCTTTCTGACCATCCCTGGTCCATCCATATCCCCTCACACCACCCTCAGGAGGTTTGCTGCCGTGCTCCAGGTTATTGCACATATAGCTCAGTTCCCAGCATGTATGTTCCTGAGTCCCCAAGGGCAATTTACTGTAACGGCATCAGTACAGCAGCACCAGAGTCCAGCATCCAGCATCTTACCCAGGTGCAGCCGCACAGATGCTCTATCACTCCTGTAAACTCTTTTCCCTTGTGCCAGTACATACACAGCACACACACACACACACACACACACACACCATACACACACAACTACACATGCTGAAACACGCACATATACATACACACACACACCATACAAATAAAAGAGAGGAAAGTAAAGAGAGAGCTGTTACACAAGATACACATCCTGAAATGTCACTGCCCCCCCCCTCCCCCCACATACACACACATACTCACACTCGCTCACTTCCCCTTAACAAAGACAGAGTCACACTGGCACAACTATTGTAAGCCAATTAAGTTATCTCAAGATCTAGTCTTCAAAAGCCAGCATTTGCTATCCATCTCATATGACACACACATATACATACACATGCACTTCCACACACACACCCACTCACACACACACATACACACACACACACACACCACACACACACACACACACAGCCTTTTCATTACAGCCATACATAAAAGAGTGGTGAGGTCAAGGTAGAGAGTTTCAGTGTAGCGCCAAAGCCACTGCCAGCATTCATGCTCACGCTTTCACCTAGGACTAGCAATTACCATGCTTATGAAGGAGATGGAATGAACACACACCTATAGAAACTCTTAAAGGTGCAGCCCATGGTTCTAATTCACTTTTTGTCTGATCCAGTTGATAGCTCTTGCTGTTTGTTTTGAGTGTGTATGTGTGTGGTCAGAAAAAAATTGTGTTTATACGCAATCCTGGCTCTGTAATCAGCTAACAATCAAAATGGTTTCGACTGAGCCATGAGCAATTGCAACCAGCTGCCCAGTTTCAGGGGCACAGAAAGAAGAACACTACAGTAACTTGATTTTCTGTTGAGCACAAATATCTACAATCTTTTATCAGAACGGCAGACTTTGCTCCTAATAATTTACAACTCCAAGACACACAGAGATTTTTTTTTTATTCTGTCCTGTGGACATTTAGGGAACGTCCTCCATTCTCTCTGAGGCTTACTTAATGAAACTGACAACATTAGGACACCAATAATTAAAATGCGAGACGAAGTTTGCAGGCCCAAACTAAATGACTCAGGTAATTGCGTGATTAAGAGTAATTAAGTAAGCTCTGTGTGTTCCTCCCTGTTTTCGGCGCCTGAGAATAACAGAGACACAGACGATTCCCAAGCGGAGATGAAGGGAAGCCGTCGTTCGATTCCGCCGGCGTTGGCTTCACTTCGGGCTTCTCCCCTCTAAACTGCCGCAGATGACAATGGCGTAATAATTATCACACAAACAATAATCTGTCTTTTTTCACACGCAGTCATAGCTTCAGGCTCATAATATACTGTACTGTTTGAAAGCCATTTGAATATTTCTTTGGCAGGAAATCGCATTACGGGCTATTAAAAAGTAATTATTTGTACATAAATTCCAGACGAGTCGGTGGCGGTTCCTGGCAGAAACGATGTCGCGGCTCAATACAAAAGCAGTTAGGGGAGCGGGCCGGGGCCGTGTCGTGTTTATTAAAAAAGCGCCAGGCTCCTTCATCATCTGCCGAGCGACTTCGCGTCACCCGGCCCATATTTCATAGCGCATGCTAATGTAATTACCGTAGCGTTAGCGCTGTCACAGAGGTGGGGGAAAATGCCCATAACAGGGCCAAGGAAACTATAAGCTGCTGTGGGTGGGTGGCTGGCTAATGGGGATGAGGGTGAGGTGACACCCCCCCATATCCTTAAGCCTGGGGGGGTTTGTCATTGTGTAGGTTGAAGGGTGTTGGGGTGGTCAAAGAACAGTTGATTTGCACCTCATCTGGCCTACTTAGGATTAGAACATGGCATATAGCCATGCTGTTACTCAGACCATCTGCACCACAACCTAAGATTTTGCAAGCATATTGATACAAGCTATTTACCAAGTGTTGTGCTACATAATCCGTAAATGTTCTATGTTCTACGGATAAACCTTAGCAAACAACACCAAACATTAGAAACATCTGACTTGACCTTATCGTCACAAGTAAAGACTTTCCATTTAAAAACAAGTATTTTCCTGCATAAATGTCCATGACTGAATTGGGCCTTGATCAATGTGTGCTAGGTCAACAGCTCAGGCTTTGGAGATCGGGTTGTCCTCTCTCTTCAGCCACTGAAGCAGAGGCCGGACATCTCTGTAAACATCCCTCTAATGTCAAGGTCTCCTCTCTCCTCCTCGGAATGGTATTTCCCCCCCAAGCATTCAGTCTTCTCATCACAGGTCGGCGTGATGCCGTCTGGAGCTTTGGCATGAGGGGGAAAAGCCATGCAGCGAATACATCCATGAGAGATGGGTAAAGATTATGAATAGTTGATGGGTGCAGTCCAGCACACACACACACACACACACACACACACACACGCACACACACACACACACCTCACCAGTGGAAGCACCTGCCATTTGGACCAGAGAGGCAGCTATGTTTATTCCCAGAGAAAGCCCTGGATGCGATGTTCAAAAAATGTTCAAATCATTAGCAATAATTTGCTCACCAGCTGTGGAGTTTTGAGTCGGAAATATGTGCACACGTGTACACAATGCACACACACACACACTGGAAAATATGAAAAACATCCTTTCCAACCTAAAGCCGATCTGTCCTTTCTTATCTGTAACTCTAGTCCTGTTTTGTAATGCTGAACTGCAGCAAGTGGCTTCCACTGAATGATAATGTATGGACATCAAAAGGGTATCAAAATCATGTTCTTTACTTCCTTCAAAGGGTTTTGTCATTCTTCCATCTGTACTGTAAGGGGTCACTCCAGGGTTTGTGGTCTTGGGTGAGCAGGTCAAGCCCAGTCATCCAGGCTTAGCGAATGCTTTCAGGGGTCAGCACACACTCACCCGGGGCAGGGTGTAGCCCAGGGGCTGCGCTGGTATATGACAGCTGTCATTCCACAATGCTCATGGCATCCACCCCTGACATTTCCCTCACTTACACTGGTAAGCTATCACTGACTTAAAACATGACGGACGTAGAATGGCTAGTCTACATGTAACTCGGATTGCATGAATTTAGTGACTCAAATATGCTATAATATGTTTTTGAAGCTGTACAGATTATAAAGCAAAATTACTAAAAAACAAATTTCATCTGGCCTGTGTCAGCCCAGAAAACAAAGACTTACTGTCCGCCCCTCCACAGCCGTGCAACCAGGTACGGAAAAGTTAGGATGATTCTAAGGGCCTGCCATGTTTGCGGGGCCCAAAATTATTTTCTGTCATAGAGCCCAAAATTTCTAGCGGCGCTCCTGCCCCTTCATAGGAGGCCAAAGATCATAAGCTGCCATCCTTTCTAAACAAAGGAACTTTGCTTTGCTAAATATGACCTCTACATATATTGGTTGAATGTAATATTGTCATCTTTGGTCCAACTAATCCTTGTAATGTGGGCAGCAGTCAGCTCATAGTTTTGAGGCAATCTAAGATGTCAATGATTTGTGCTAATGGGCCGAGTTTTCTCTTGGCTCTCACTTTTCTCACAGTTTTGCTCTTAGACACGCATTTAGGAAACAAGGCCTAGGTCTTTTGTTTTTCCGGTCTTACAAGATGAAGCATGGTCTTAATACCAATATAAAAAATTCAAAACCCTGGGAATGCATGTACTGAGTCAACTTGTACAGCTACAGTCTCATCCATACATTCATGTTTGCAGTCCTGTATGGAAGAGACTGCTCCATGCAGGTTTGTATAGTTATTCAGTTGCATGGTCTACGTGTGTGAGACCATGACATGGAGTTTAGGCTCTTGCCATATACTGGCGACAACAGTCATGCTAAATGTTAGCATAAGTTAGATGAGGCTTATGTTAGAGTTTCATTCAGGGCCTGGGGCTTAGCACTGGTGCATGCAGTTAAGGAGAAAGAGAAATCAGTATCTTAACAGATGGGGAAGGGGTCTTTAAATGGAAATGAACCTTTTAACATGTTGAGTTGCACTCACCCTTAAGGGCATCTGGATTGACAAAACGCCATGTTTTGATGCCATTTTCCTCTTCTTGTCTTTTCTTTTCCTTTTGCTGTTGTTTCAGTAGATGAACCAACCTGCAAAAAAACTGAAGAGAAATCACTTTCTCATAACAAATTTTATAAATAACAATTAATATTCCATTCCTGTATTTGCAAACTTTCCCGATTTCCAATTCAATTCAATTCAATTACAAACATCAACTACAAACAGCTAATATTGTTTTAAGGTGATTTACCCAGCCCAGAGCCCAACCCCCTCCCAGAGCGAGCACTAAGACAACAGACGCAAAGAAAAATCCCTACAAACAGGTAGAGACCTTGAGCTGAGCTGTAGCTCAAAAGGGGGAGCATCTGCTAGGAGCTCCCTGAGAGAAACATGCTTTGAATGTGTTATTCTGTACAGTGCAACAGTACATGTCTATATTATAGCACATTGTAATGTTGTAACATGCAGTGTGCTTCAATTAAAACACAGCCCTAATCCAGGCCTAAACCATTGGGTCACATCTCAATGTTGTAACTAATCATTGTTATGACAACATACTGTGGACCTATTACTGCTGCACTGAAAATGTTACTCTCTGTGAAACAGACCAAATTAAAATGTGACTGATTCTTCTAAACACAATCCTTTCAAGCAGTCTCAGTAATGTCCAATTAGGCTGTGATACTATGACAATCTTTTAATACAGGCCTATTAGTCAATGCCGTATCCAACTTTACACAACAGTTATGTCCGGTCAAACTGTTTAGCAGTTTCTGATTGGATGAGATCACATTTGGCAGTTCTCTCCAGAGAAAACATCTTAATGGAGTAGTGTGAATATGGAGCTTGGAATTTGACATACAGACAAGCAAGCAGGTGTGTACACAAGGACAATATAGCCACTCTCCCTAAACTTCCAAGCTGTTGATTAACTGTTGCTTTTCTTGGGAAGGGGAGATGCAAAACTAAGCTAAACAAACAGAAATGAAAACTAAACGGTAGAAAATACAAATTGGTGGCTTAAAACTTTGTTAGTTGGCAATGGAACTGTTGTATAAAAGCATGGATATCCCCACAGGTGTCATTATCTACGGCCAAAAACCACACCTCTGAGGATATTCACAAACAACCTCACGACCATGAGTGTTATATTGCTTAAATACCATATCTTCATATCTTTTTCTTCAAACGTAGCTTTCATCATGAGACTGCTGGGTGTCATTTTGCAAAAACGTTTAAGCCAACAAGCAGAGCTCTTGGTTTGGTAATGCAAACAGAGCAGTCTTGGCTCCAAATACTCTATAGTGCACCCATGCAGGCAATTTAGCTGGCCGTGCTGTTTGTGTATCTAGAACAGGGGTGGTGATTAATTTATGCGGGTCTCACACTCCAAAAGCATTGATCATAGTTAGATTCAACCAGACGTTTAAGGTTACTCTTCACCCTAAAACAAAAAGGAAGAAGAAAATCTCATTTCTGCAGCAAAACTGGGCCCAATATCTACCACAGAACTCTTAGATCAGGCCTCTTATAAGCATCAGGCTATCTGAATAGAGCTTTCCAATCTATCTTTGTGTGCACTTCACTTCACCATCCTTTTATCTTGTCACTTTCATCCTATGGGCATCTAGCAAATGGTTGAAATGGTTGACCATCACAGCTACTGGCATCACACTGATTTGTTGCAGCTTTATGAGTGGATTAAGTGAATTAAGATTTCTCATCAAAAGTGACAATAGTCAGCTACATGTGTGGTTTTTCTAAGCATTTGGATTATTTGACTGCAGATTGACTTTATGCTGCCTAAAAATTTCCTCCCCTTGGATTGCCTGGTTTCATTGTGTGAATGCTTTCAATAGTGCTGTCAATCGATTTAAAAAAATTATCTGATTAATCACAATAGAAAATGTAGTTAATCACAATTAATCTTAATTCTTTACAATTTTGTGAAGAAAGAATGTCACACATGCTCCTGTTTAGCGCAGGCTTCAGTAAAGTGGTGCTCCTCAGAGAAACTATTTTATCCCCGGACAGGGCTCTCTAAATCTTAACAAGAAATTGAGACTATGGCAATTGTAGGCTACTTTGCCATCTCAATTCAGAACTGCCTTTGAACTGGTCCTGCGCATACTGAACTTCTGCATAGTGACTTATATACTTTACGCTACAATACCTTTACGTTACAAGATTAAAGAGACCAAAGACTCAATTTACTGCAAAATAGGCAGTAGGGATATTTTTTAACATTACTGTTAAGAGACTGCATATTTCAACAACCTTACTTTTGCTACAAAAATATATCAGATCTATTACAAGGTTTCTTCTTATGACTGCCTAAGTACTGCCTGCAATTTAAATCATTATCAAAATATAGGCACAGTACAATCCTGCCACTGAATTCAAACTTGTCTTAAATTATTTGCAAAGTCTGTACAGTGGACTGTCATGTTGCTAAAAGTACCTACAGTGGGCTGCTGAAACATACCAGTGAAAAAAAACAAAGCCAGTGGACGAACTGGATCAATCACAGCCTTTGCAGTGTGTGAAAATGAGGAGGGCGCTTGCGGGTCGTGTGACGTATGTGTCTGCATGATTAATTTGCGTTAAAAAAAATAACTTGCTTAAAGTTTTACGTTACTCACATGCGTTAGGCGTTATTTACAGCACTACTTTTCAATGCATAATACATTTACTCACAAAATACGACTGCTTCGCAACTTGAAGTTTGAAGGTTTGATCAGGGCACCATCAGTTTAGGAAAAAGCTTTGTTCGGTTTTTCCCCCTCCAGGGCTATAATTCTCTAAGAGACATTTTTGTCTCTTTCTGCAGGCGTAGGAATGTGAGGAGGCATCCAGGTCCTGCTGGTTCTAACGCAGCATTTTTCAGGATTACTTTCATTCTCCTCAGTGTTTTTCCCTCTGATCCAGAAGAGTGTATGTGCTTTGCTTTCTTCTCCTACCTCACATGAGTGTTTTTTTATGATCCTACACAGCTCAAGTGCTTTTTTACATCAGTACAATTTTGTCAGAAAATCTAGTGAAGTACGCACACATGGTGACATACACAGACACTCTCTCTCTCCTTCTCTCTGTCTCTCTCTCTCTCTCTCACACACACACACACGCACACACGTACACACACACATACACAAGCACAGCTGCATGCATGCCTACACAACCATACTCACACACACATACACACACGCACACACACACATACAGACACTTAGACTTTAGTACTGTGTCCCACTCAGGAGCTCTCTCAGAGGCTGTGATTGCTGGTCATTTAGCGCTTGACCTGTCAGTTGCTAGTTGGTGAACATGGCTCTATTTATAAATGCTTCCTCTGGCTTCTGGCAGGCTGGTGTTGTGTGCTGACCTTCGGGACGGATGGGTGGGCCGGGTGGCAGATGCAGAGCCACCGAGCACAGAGGTCATGCTGATGGAGGGAGAGAGAGAGAGGGAGAAAGACAGAGAGAGATGGAGGGACTCCAAACACAGCATTTCCCCCTTTTCTCTCTCTGCCCAACGCCCCCTCAGCCACCCGCTCTACTTCTCCTCTACTTCTCCTCTCCTCCTCTGCTCTCCATCCATTCGCCGCTGCTTCAAATTACTCAGCCTGTTTTGATTTTTCGAGGGCTGGTGAATCACGGCGCAGCGATGGGGAGCGCTGACATTTAAGGCAGCAGATGAGAGGCAATTAGCATGCTTTGCAAAACAATTAGAACACACTCGGCAGGCACACACACAGCTGATGGGATCGTGCGTGCCCTCCCGGTGAGTCTGAACCGGACTCAGCCCCGGGCCTGGCCCCTGCCAACAGCACAGCCTTGTGGCTCAGCCCACAAATACGATTGCTCTTTTCCTCCAAAATCACCAACTGTATCTCTCTCTCTCTCTCTTTCTCTGTTTATGTATAGACAAAGACCTTGAAAATTTGCAGCAAGACCCTCTATTATGCCACGTACAGTATATACAGTAGCCCTCCCACCTCTCTCTTTCTTTCTTATATTGTCTGTATTTGGTAGATCTCTATTATTTATGTGTGAATTTTTTTTTTTAATGGAAAAGCCTCACTCGCTAATTTTGGTCATGAAAGCCTGTGTATTTTTCTCAGCTTTAAGTGTATCTGGTAGGTTTGTGCTAAAAGGACAAACCCCTTGGCCCCTCTGTGCTAACCCACGAATGCAAGGTGAAGTACCTGTTTACAGTGAGCTTTGGTATAAATAGGGGTTTAACCCTCTCGTTGTGTTTGTTGGTGGTTATGGTCAATGGAAAATGACTGGAGCATCAACTTAGACCTCTGACCTCTGTATCAACTTATACTTTTAAGACTTTAGTGCACTATGTATGGTCTGTAGGCCTCAATGAAGCCTATGCAATTCAGTGAGGGAGAATTTTTTATTGGAAATAGGTTTTTGGATGTTTGAATAAGTGAACAAAAACATACTGTCCATTTGATCTGTTGGTAAAACTGTATGTGCAGTACTGTAGTTTTGTACATTTATGGTGGTCTCACCCATTCATTTTCTAAAAGTCCGGTAATTTTTGTCACATCATGTAACAAATTTTGTGCATTTTTGAGAGGGGAAAAAATGTGATTTCGGTCAAATTTGACAACAGGAGGGTAGTTAGGGGATGGGTTGCCCTGACAACTGTTCACCCACTATGGTGCATGCTGGGTACTGTTCACATATTTTAGGTGCGGCGACCTCATTTCCTCTTCTGGAAACGCTCTGGTCAGATGTGTGTATTTTTGAGCATCCTCCTGCTGTTGTCTCCACTGTAGGTCCGACATGTTTCAATTTCCTGTGTGAGGATCATGGGATGTTTCCGGTGTCGGTGGCTGGCAGAAGCAGGGGATGTTCCCTTGAATAGCACCCAGCCTTACGGGAGCTTTTTTAAGACTGACTGCCACTGTGCTCCCTATGGTGAGCCCCCTCATCCAGCGTGCTCTCTCCTGATCCCTCCCAGCTCAGAGTAAGGTCATGATAGCTCACGTTTTAACCGTCAGCTCTTACAAGTTGAAATGTCATGTTCTTTCTGCCTTCTTTTCTTCTTCTTACACTATGTCTTGGTCTATGCCAGGTTTCTTTGTCTGACATTATCCTATGTTCTGTCACTCTAGTTGACCTCTGTCGCCTGTTGTCTTCTGTCTGACTCCGATCTTTCACCAGTGCTGTCCTGTCTTCATTAATCTCCTTCTTTTCCAGTCTTGCACCTCACTCTCCTCTCCTGTCCTCTCTTCCATTTCATTCTGTTCTGTTCTCTCTCATTCCAATCTTCTCTTGTGCTTATCTCTTGCCTCATCCCACTTTCACCCCTCTCCATTTGCCTCACTTCACTCCTCTCTCCCTCTCCTCTCATCTTTTTGCTTTCCCCCTATCATTTCTGCTCATCCCATTCCATCTCCTCTCATCTCATCTCTCTTCTTTTCTGCTCTCCTCTCTTCCTCGAGCGCTCCACTGTAATCTGAAAGAGATACATCACATCCCTTTGGGAAGGCGACTGGATCTGGGTTGTCACACTAAGTACACAAGAGTAATTGAATCTGCATAATGCTTTCTTCCTCCACCACCCCAACCCCTCCCTCACACCCCAACCCCTCTGGCGGAGCGCCGCGGGCCCCTCAGGGGTGCCTGGGTAATATATGGTGTCTGAGAGAGAGTACCGGAGCTTCTCAGCTTGTTTACGGCAAAAATAAAGTGCAGCATAAACTGCTAACAAAGCAGCCGGCGATTGGACTCCTTAATGTGCCTCACTCTGCTATAGGTACTGCACAGCATCCCTTTCTCTCTCTCTCTCTGCCCCACTCTCTGCACTCCTTTTCTCTCTCTCTCTTGACTTCCTTCTGTTTTGTTCTTTATCTACCTTTCTGTTTCAGTTTTCTTTGTGGCTGGTGGTGTATATGCTGTTTTCCTTCTGCATGTTTCTGTGTGGTGTTGTAGTGTAGCAATAAGCGGATTTGTAATTCAGACAACATCCTGATTTTGAGTATGTTTAAATTTTTGAAACTGAAACAGACACCTGGACATGTATTTCAAAACTGGGTCTGACTGAAGGAGAAAACTGTGTGAATCAGTGCAGGACCAAAAGTACGGACATTAAACCACAATTGGTATATTCTATATTCATAGGTCTGTGTGTGTGTGTGTGTGTGTGTCACTCAGACAGCAATGGAAATGAGAGGATCAGGCTCCTAGAATGCTCCCTCTCTTATCCACCCTCTATCCTCCTCTCTTTTTCCTCTATCCTCCTCTCTTTTCTCTCCCTTTCTCTCTCTCTCTCACTCTCTCTTTCTCTGTCTCATGGGGTGTTTAGCTGTGATAATCAGGATGGCTGTTTGGGTGTTATAGGCAGTGTGGGTCTATGTGGGAGAGACAGGGGCTTACCTGTTCTCTAGGAGCCATATGAGACCCAGCCAACAAGGCCAATCTCACTCTGGAGTGCAAATCCCCCATAATTGACTCCAAATCTGGGCACACTATTGTCAAGCCAAATTTTGCAATGTTCTTCCGTTTCCTCTGATTCTTTCTCTCTTATACATGCACCCTATCTGAATTCTGCATATGTGTTCATGATATGTATCTTTGTCTGTCATGTCTGTGTATATGTATGTATGTGTGTGTGTGTGTGTGTGTGTGTATGTATGTATGTATGTATGTATGCATGCATGAATGCATGTGTGTGTGTATGTGTGTGTGTGTGTCAGAGGTTGATAGACAAGAAAATGAGACATCAAGAAATGTCTTGATGGTGATTGTCAGTTGTGCTTTGCAAATGTGCCATACTATAACCGTGTTTAAAAAATGAATGCCAATGATGACATGCCTATAGCACTCATATTGCATGTCATATTATAGTGCATCCACTGTCATGACTTGGCATTGGTCATGCTTGGTGGTCATAATAGTGTTATATCAGTGTTAGGCTAAAGGGTTACTGACCAAGGACACGATTCTCCACATGCAATATTATTATGTTATGGGGGCACTTTAGGCTGAAATGACACAGGGATCTTTAAATTGTAGATTGTGATTTGGTACATTCGCCATTTCTTCTCTTCATGCGTTCTCTTTCTATAAATGTCCATCTCTTGTCTTTCCAGCTCCTGTCTGCTCTGATCTATCCTGTTTTCTTCTGTCATCTTTCCTCTCCTCTCATCTCTCAGTGATTTGTCTCTGTCCTGCACTGAGGCCCAGTGTGGGTCTGCCAGTGAGTGTTCAGCATGCTGATTGCCATTTATCAGAGCAAACAAGACAAAGCCTCGGCACTCAAACACCTCCTGATCCACCCCTTTTCTCATGGATGTCTAACACACACAGGCACAGACACTCACACACACACACACACACACACACAATCACAGACACACACACACACACACACACACACACACACACACACAATCACAGATGCACACACACACACACAAAACACACACACACATTACATACAGTACATATAGTACATACGCACGCATAGATCATTATATTTTGACACCACCTGGATAAACAAGTGTTCAACAGAAAACACAGAAAAGTGAGCCATACTTTCTGCATTATTTATCTCATGGTTAGCCAGAATAATAGTCTCGGTATCTGTATAAGTTAACAGCATCTTCAGTTCCAGTAAGGCCTTGTAGGAGGTGTTTGTATTTTGAGTGTTTGGTTTCAAATGGACATAATGGATGCTGAGAGTATAAATGCTTCAGCTAAAGAGAGAGAGAGAGAGACAGAAAGAGAGAGGGGGCGTCATGAATATTCATAGAGAGGGAAAAACCGTAAGTGAGTTTGTCATCTTGGGAAGACCTTGTGTCACTATCAAAGCAGATCTCTACGCCTTATGGATATTGGTAACCCCCCTCCAAACACAAACACACACACACACGCACACACACACACCACCACCATCACCACCAACTTCCCTCTATACATTACTCAGGTGAATGATGCTGTTTAGTTCAAAACATGCATATGCACAAATGATTACACTTGCACATAAGAATAAATGATTGGCAGGACCTTTCAGGGTTGACATCGCTTGTGTGAGAGTGTGCATGGGTGGTGTGTAGTTTTGCCATCCTTTTACTCAAACTGAAGCACAGCTTTATTATTGAAGGATACCCTGTACACATGTCTCCCACAGTGGCTATTAGACTCTAATATTAAAAGGGTCCCCCAAAGGATCAGTGAAGCAGCATACTGGTTGATCAGAGATTTGTTGATATAAAGTGTCTGAGAGGATGGTCTTCATATTAAAGGAGAAATCCAGTGTGATTCATACCAGAGCCCTGTTGTTCAAGGTTACTGAGTACTGTCGGAAGAAAAAAGAACAAGGAAATTTGATAAAATATAGACCAAATAGTGAACAAGCAGCTACCACTAACTGCACATAAACTCACTTTCAGTTTCATTTTCCTATGCCCCATTCAGTTAACATCATCTGCTGGTTTGCTATTTGGTCTGTGTTCAAATGTTGTAGACAACAGGGCTATGGATTGAATCACACCAAATCTCTCCTTTGACAAACCATAACCCTGACTTTTCAGGTCTAAGCCCATCAGCCCATTGAGGGTCTGGCTTAGACCCTCTTGTTTGGTACTTTAAAATGACTGGTGGCTAAATGGTTAAAATATTTATTGGTCTTTCTGTTTTGCCATCACACACCTTTCTCCATGTTTTTCTCCATCTCTCTCCATAGAGGCTGTTATTTTTAATAAAATAATTACATATGAATAAGTGACACACCCCTCCCCCCCCCCCCCTCTCTCTCTCTCTGACTCTCTCAGTCCCTCCCTCTCTTTGTGAGATGGAGCTTCTCTTTCAGGAGGACGCACAGAGGAGAGCTTCACTGTACCTACACAGCAGGCCTTGGGTAGGGGAGTTCAGAGCTACACACACACTGAGCACGGCAGCTGTCTGTGCTTAAGCTCAAATGCACGCACACACACACACACACACACACACACACACACACACACACAAAGATCTTGGTTGGTGTGGCTGTGAAGGTGTGTTGGTCAGTGTGGCGCCGTTCCCCTCCTCCCTAAGCTGTTTTGCATGCACACAGTGAGGGGCCCACTGTCAGAGAGGGCTCTCTGCCCGCTGTCAGATTCCTCACAGAGACAGACTGATGGATGGACTGACATGCAGACAGACAGACAGACAGACACCTGTGCAGGCTTCCACTGCCAGAACAGTTTTTCAGACTGGTGTCTACAAAATGTATGTACAGTACATTTATTTGTGGATTTTTCGGGATTCATCAACATTTCTGCAACATATAGAAAAATAGCATATGATATGGCAAAGACCTGGCAAAAATTACATCAATATAGCATATTCATGTGCTACTTTGTAGTATGGTGTGTGTGTGTGTGTGTGTGTGTGAGAGAGAGAGAGAGAGAGAGAGTGTGTGTATAACGTAAGGGACAGTGGGTAGACACCACCAACACATATGTGCACCAATCCACACCTTTTCAGAACACACCACACCCACACACTGACACATCATCATTCATACACACAGACCCCATACATGCACAAACACACACACACACACACACACACGCACATGTACATACACTTACAGCATGCATGTATATTCATCATAATGTATTGTTTGGATGTTACGCTTTGGCAATGCAATGAACGATTTGTCAAGCCAAAAAAGCTTACTTGAATTGAACAATTGTCTGTGTGTGTGTGTGTGTGTGAGAGAGAGAGACAAAGTGTGTGTGTGTATGTGTGTGTGTGTGTGTGTGTGTGTGTGTATATGTGTCACAGATGGATCCAAAGCCATGACCTTGTTGTTGTCACTCTACAGCACTGCACTGCACACATCTACGCAGATGAGACTGGTGCCAGCAGGTCAGTGGGCCTGAGCATTTGTAAGACAAATCCAATGTCAGATCCATCTCTGCTGGAGACTTCAAAGGGGGCAGCACGCCAACACCTTTCCCTTCCGCCAGCATTCAAATTAGACATGCAGCCATGCTCTAAACCTTGTTCTCTCCTGGCTATCATCAAAGGCTGACACACATTCTCCAGGAATGAATGTCAAAAGGTCAAGTGTCAAACCGGAGTGTTGACCCTTGACCTATGATGTGTGTGTCAGGAGCGGGACGCACGTCGCCTTTGGGCCTCTTCACCCTCAGTAGCTATCTCGTCCGTGCCGTCCCCATCGTCTTCCTCACGTTGCACCCTCTCTTTCTCCTTGCTCTAACTCCCCTCCTCTCGTCTGCCTGCACCTCTCATCTTCGAGCGGCAGAGAGGAGTTAATTTCCCTCGGCAGGGACCCCTGTGACCCCCGTGCTGTCGAGCACTTGCTGGTGGCACCTTGGGCTATGTTGTCAAACGTGTCGCAGGCTGATTACACATGCTGGTCTGTCCCCTCCACCCCCGCCTCTCTGAACTTCCTTACTTCATACCCCTACACACACACACACACACACACACACACACACACACACACACACACACACACACAAACACACACACACATACACACACCATCGTTGCACTGCACGAGACGAGACGAGAGACATGTTGCTCCTGGCATGCTTCAATGGCCCCTGGTAATTAGCATCAGCTGGGGCTCTGTGCTTTAATCACCCTGAGAGCTGAGAGAGAGAGAGCAAAAGAGAGAAACAGAAAGAGACAGAGAGAGAGGGAAAGCAAACGAAAGCGAGAGAGGAGGGAAGAGGAAATAGACAAAAAGAGAGGGAACAAGGAAGACAGAAGGAGGAAAAAAATAGGCCACTGAACATAAGGGGAAAAACATCAGTATTTGCTCTCACTTAGTTTGTTCCGGGGCTATTCTCTTTTGAGTTGCATACAGGTTAAAGGCTTGTTTTTGCATGGAGCTCTGTGCCTCCACAGTGTTGTGCTTGTTCTGAAGTGTTTTTATGTAAGGTCTACTCATAATGGGCTTGTAATCCTTGGGTTTCATTCAAAGGGGCAATACATGAGATCTCCTTAAACAAAGACTGAATAGGTCTGTGAGTGTTTATGTATGTGTGTTTATGTCTGGGTCATCGTGACAATTTCTTTGTGTGTGTGTGTCTGGTCTGTTTCTGTATAAGTGCGTGCATGTGTCTGGTGTGTTTGTGTGTCTCCGGTGCCTTCAGTACTGAAACTAGCTGACCGTGGACAAGTCCTGGACTGTCTTCCCTTTTTTTGGGTCTTTAACAACCACTAGGCTATCTCTCTCTCTCTCTCTCTCACACACACACACACACACACACACACACACACACACACACAAACACACACACACAGAGACACACCCATTTCTGTCTGTGCTGGTCAGACTTTAATGATGCGCGAAAGAGACTGGGAGCGGCTCCGGAAGGTTCTGTAGGAGACGGGGTCATCACTCAGTGAGGAGAGCGAGTGCCGGGCACAGCATGTTTTCCAGGGCCTCATCTGCATAAACAGGCTGTGGTGATTGGCAGCAGGGAGTGTGGAAGCAGGGTGTGCTGGTGCTGTGTGTGTGTGTGTGTGTGTGTGTGTGTGTGTGTGTGTGTGGAGGAGGAGGAGGAGGAGGAGGGGGTGGTCTCTTCAGCAAGGGCACACAAACACACACAGAAGAGCTTGAGTCAGGAATTCATTATATGTCGGGGATAAAAACAAAGAGTCAGAACTCTCAGTTGCCCACCCTGAACTATTGCCTACTGTTGGTTCTTCGCTGCCAGCTGGCCAGTGGTGCTGCTGTGCCTTATGCACAAGCGCAGTCCACCTCCAGACCTACTCCAGTTACATATTAGCTCTTCGAAGAAGATAATACGTTTTGATACATTTTGATAGAAAATAGTGAAGGATCAACTCAGAATGCCAATACAGGTTAAGGGCTCAAGACAAGCAAACCAAACAACTGCTTGGGGCCCACAGCTGAAGGGGGTCCCCTTAGAACGACTAATTAGGTATCAATCCATAGCAGCGACAACTATGTGGGAAGTTCTATGATGAAGTCATATGTGGGAAACCCCCGTAAAGAGGCTCTACCCGCTTGCTTGCCGCCAAAAAAGATGTTTGTGATTTCCAAGCGGCAACTTTGAAAGAAGCTCACCTATGCTTTAGGAAAAATAAAGCCAGGCAAGAGGAGGATGAAAAGAAAAAAAGAAAAGGTAACTGAGAACTGTTGCTTTGAATAAATAATACTAAAGGTTTAATGTTTAGCAGGCTAGCAGCAGAAATATTGGTTGGTTGTTGTCATGTATGTTGCCTACAGGCACCCGTAGTATGCACTATATGTACGTGATGAAGCATCAGTAAACTTCCTCGGTATTGAAATCAAAATCAAAATCTTGTTCCAGTGGTTATGAACACAGTCAAAAGCAACATCCAGCATATAGTCAAACATGCCAAACATGCAACAAAAAGAATCACTTTGGCTTTGCAGTGCCTTTACAGCAAAGAAGCTACACATAGCTGAAGCAGAGGAAAAAGATTTCTTCACTGGAACAGTTGAGCTGAAAAGCCAGATGGACTAAAAATCTGAAAATAAATGGACATAATATTAGCTCAGGGCACAGGGCTGAGTGGAATGTTTAAGCTGCGAAAATTTAGAGATCACTTGGAATTGGCACAAAGCTGAAAAATTCAGCATGTAAGCTGCTGACTTATTCTGGCCACCAGATGTCACCAATCAACAATCACGTGTTAATACAAAAACGAAGAAGTGAGATTGAATTCCAGATTACTAAGTCTGATGCACATGAACTTGGACATGAAACGTAGGCATGTTAAAAAGAGTGCATGCAGTCAAATCAGAGGATGATCTGCTGAAAGACTTTGAGGGCCTGTTTACTAGTCTTGGCTGTCTACCAGGACATCACCACATTCAAACAGACCGAAAAATTTCACCAGTCATACATCCCCCAAAAAGAGTTCCTCTTGCATAAAAAGATAAGATCATAGAAGAACTGCAAAGAATGGAACAACTAGGTATGATCACCCAACAGCATTAACCAACCAACTGGGTGAACAGTATGGTCACGGTGGTGAAGAAACACAAAATTAGAATATGCATAGACCCGCAAGATCTCAACAAAGCCATCAAACACCTCCCACTACTCACTGTAGAGGAGGTGGAATCCAGCATCAAACACCTCCCACTACTCACTGTAGAGGAGGTGGAATCCAGCATCAAACACTACCCACTACTCACTTTAGAGGAGGTGGAATCCAGCATCAAACACTACCCACTACTCACTTTAGAGGAGGTGGAATCCAGCATCAAACACCTCCCACTACTCACTGTAGAGGAGGTGGAATCCAGCATCAAACACTACCCACTACTCACTTTAGAGGAGGTGGAATCCAGCATCAAACACTACCCACTACTCACTTTAGAGGTTTAAAGTTTTTTCAGTGCTTGATGCAAACCACAGATGCTGGTAGATAAAGTTAGATGAGGACAGGTACAGGTTTTTGAGTCTACCTTTTGGCATTTTATCAGCCTCTGAAGTGTTTCAGCACCCCATTGCGCAGATTATTGAAGGTCTGGATGGTGCTGTTCTTGTCTGGGGAGAGAACATTGAAGAGCATGACTAACACCTTGTACAGCTCCTAAACAGTGCAAGAGAATGGAATCTCAAGCTGAACAAAATCAAGTACAAGATAAGAACGTCAGAGATATGGTACATTGGTCATATCAGCAGAAGGTCTCAAGCCAAATCCAGAAGATGTGCGAGCTGTGACACAGATAGCCCCACCAGAGAATAAACAAGCTCTCATGAGGTTCATGGGCATGATTCTATACCTGTCCAAGCTCATTTCCAACCTTTCTGAGGTAAGCGCACCACTCAGGAAATTGCTGGACAGTGAAATTGACTGGCATTGGGAAGATAGCCAGGTAAAACGTTTTGAGAAGCTAAAGACACTACTAACACTGAAAGTTTATGATGTACAGAAGCCTGTCACACTCTCAGTTGATGATAGTTCTGAAGGTATTGGAGCAGTTATTCTTCAAGATGAAAAGCCTGTCACTTATCAATCATGTGCACTCACAGATGCTCAGCACCAATATGCTCAGACCGAGAAGGAATTATTCACCATCGTGTATGGATGTGAGAAGTTCCATTAGTATGTATACAGCAGGCATCCTAGTGGAGAGCGATCACAAGTCCCTTGAGATGATCTTCAAAAAGGCTTTGCACAGAGCTCCACCAAGATTGCAGAGGATGCTACTTATTCTTCAAAGATACGTTCTCAACATGGTCTACAAACCAAGCAAATAAATGCATATTGTTGACATACTACGCAGTGCATATCTGAATGAGCAGATTGAAGACTTGCTAGGAGAGGAACTTGAAGTCAACAGGAATTCTCCACAGATACCAATATATGAGGAGAAGCTGATGATGTTCCAAAACACAACCGCTGCTGATCCAGAGATGCAACTGCTACCCACAATGATAATGAATATCTGGCCCAAAGAGAAAATTCTAAGTCACAAAGATGTTCAAGCTTACTGGACATTTAAGGAAGAACATAGCTACTCATCGGGAATGCTGTTCAAGGCTGCAAAGCTCATTGTGCCGAATCAGCTATGTCAAGGGATGCTGAACAAGCTCAATTAATCACACTTTGAAGTGGTAAAGTGCAAAGAGAGAGTGAGGTACATTTTGTATTGGCCAGGTATGTCAACACAGATAGAAAAAATTGTGTCGCAATGTGCTGTGTGCAACGGCAACAAAAACAACCCCAAAGAGCCTTCCATTCTGCGCACCCTACCAGAAAGACCATGGTCCAAGATTGGAAAAGACCTAGTCCATTTCAATGGACTGGAGTACTTTCTTTTGTGGATTATTACTTAGAGTATCCAGAGATCAAGAAACTGACAGACACAACTGTCCAAAGTGTCATCACATCAACGAAGTCCTGTTTGCCAGATACGACACACCAGATATTGTTGTGTCTGACAGACTGGGAGTTTAAACATGTTAACCTCAAGTCCTGGACATGCACAGTCCAAGCTGAAAGAATCCAAATGATCAAAAATCTACCCAAAAAAGCTCAAGATGTGAAAGGAGAGCTGTACATCATGATGTTGGAATATCACAACACTCAGGTATAGGTTATTTACCTGCACAGCTCCTAATGGGTTGTTGCTTAAAGACCAAACTTCCTACAACCATAACTCTGTTGACACCTGAGAACAACATCCTGATCGGTGATTAGCTACAACGAAAACAACTTAAACAGAAAAGCTACTACAACAGATAAACAGACAAGGTGTCTTCCAGAACTACACACAGGAGAAGAAGCAAGAATCCAGCAAGGAGATAAATGGCAACCTGCTGTTGTTATTAGCAGACATGAACAACCACGATAATTCATTGTCCAGACTTAGAATGGAAGGACCTATACGAGAAACAGAAGTTTCCTAAAGATAGGAGAGACAGAGTTTGCAACAACCACAGCTGATACAGACATTGACATCCAACCAGAGGTCAGTCACTCCAAAACACCTATAGAGACTGAAGTCACAAAACAGACTGACTCACCTAGACTTCAGCTGATAGAAGAACACTTGTGAAGATGCCAGCTAGATACTAAGACTGACCTAATTTCCACATTTGCACAAATAATATCTCAGAATGCACATAAGCACTCACAAAGGGATGTGTCAAAGTTCAGAGTTATGTTATGCAAAGAGTTATGTTATGCATTAGGGCATAATAGTGTGTGTGTGTAAAAAAAAAAAGCCTGTTTAGGCATTATGAGTTGCACTGCAAGGAATTTGTCTACTGTTTTGTTCTTAATGTGGATGAGGTGGATACTGAAATAATAGTGTGATTTATGGGTTTATCAAACTCAAAGAAGGGGGATGTCATGTATGTTGCCTACAGGCACCCATAGTATGCACAATATATGTACGTGATGAAGTATCAGTAAACTCTCTCGGTACGTCTCCATCTGGTGTTGGCTATCATCAGTACATTACAGTTGTCAGTCAGTCAATGTTAACAATAACAGCTAGCCTAAATATTTATCAGCAACAGTAGCATGACTTTCTATCATGCTTAAACTCCAATAGCTCTCCTGTTCTCTCAACTGCTTCTTGAGAAAAATATTATTAGCTTCTGCCCAAATTAAGTGTAAATGGAATGCTATCAATGTGATAAGCAACCTCTTCCTAAATGTAAGCATACTAGCCAGGATGTTGCCAGTTGAGAAGCCTAGGCTAAAAACGATTTTAGTGTAGAAGCACTGCAACTCTGGGAAAACTGTTCTCTCCAAAAATAAATTTAAAAAGACCACAGTTCGACTAAATATGCTTTGGTTAGTATGAGGCCTTAAAGGCAGTAGTACAACAGGAACAGTTATTCTCCTTCAATAATATTTAGAAAAAATAGTCTATTCATAGGGACAGAATCCAAAATTACAGGTGCCTAATAGTGTCCAAATATGTCCTAATTATGTGTTTTTGATTGAAAATAACTGTTCCTGAGAAAAACTGTTCCTGTTGTACTACCACCTTACAAGCCCCTTACTGAGCAAATAACTGAGATGATAATTCATATATAACAACCATTTATTATTCATATATAACAACCATACTTACTATCAATAAGCAGCAATTAGGAAGTTCTAGTTAGTGGTCTAAGAAGCTCATGCAGAATAAGGTATTGGTAAGTGACTAACAAATGGCTAGTTTGTTATTAATTTACATAGTAATAAGCTGCTAGTTACTGGTGAATATGTGTATCCTAAAGTGTTACCGGTGATCTTTATTACAACTGACATGAGCATGCAAGCCTATTTTCAAGAAACTGCAATAACTATAAACACTGTTGTCACAGCTGTGTGTCTCTTCCTTAGTGTAACACTTATTCTACCTGATAAACAAAGCCTCGTGTTTAAATGAGCTTACGTCTGAAAGGTTGCTGACTGAATGTCATAAACTGCACTAGACCCAATGTACAGGAAAACATCCATAGCTCAGACTTACAGAGCCCAGCCCATGTTTTCCTGTCAGCAATTTGCCTTAATGGCTCAGCAGAAGGTGTGAGTGTGAGAAGCCGCTGGTTAGCTGAGTGAGCTTCTGTGGCAGAGTCATTAACTCTTAATATAAGTATCTTGTCTGGGCCTTGGCACACCCACTGTTCAGTGAATGAGTTTCCTGAGATCAAAAGAGTCAAGGTGGATCCACAGTGCTTGCTGTCCTGTGGGAGCGTGGGGTTGGTTGTGCTGTACGACGTCATATTGTAAAAACAATGGGTATCTCGGAAGGTTGTCATGTAGTGTTATTCACAGTAATACACGCACATGTTATGACACATTTAACTTTGTAGTAGATTAGTAGTAACAGGTTAGGACTGACTAAATATTTGATATACAATGAACTTTATATATTATATATTGATATTTTATAGACATGAAATATGCCGGTTGCTTGTGTGAACCTTTTTTATTCTGACACAACCGCCACCTTCAGACAGTCCATTGCGATTTAAATGTGCAAGGAAAAAACAGACATGAGTGGTATTAATAGATCTATCCCAACCGTGCCGCTGTATGTGAGGCAAGGCGAGGCAAGTTTATTTATATAGCACATTTCATACACAGGGGCAGTTCAATGTGCTTTGGAAAAACAAAGGCAAAGAACAGTGAATATTGGAAAATACAATGACATAAAATAATTGAGAAAAAAAGAAAACAAAACAAGTAAACCAAATAAAATGAATTAAATATAAAAAAATAATTTTAAGAGAATCAAGTTGCTGTAGACCATTAATGAACTACCTTTCCATGGAAAAGAAGCACACAGCTCACATGTTAAAAACGATTTTAACAGCTAAACACAGAGACCGGCAGTCTCCCTTTTCCAAGAGTTGATTCCGAGTCAAACCTCACTGACCCAGTCAGAGGGAATAGATGGCGTAACATCTAGGTCTCCTGACTAAGTAGTGCAATTATGGGTTTTAACGTTAGAACAACTAAACACAAAACAATCCCTGAAACAACTAAGCCTTGTGTTAATTCCAGAGCAACCACAAGCAGCCACTGTATGTCAGTGAGCCCAATTTACCTGTGTCACTTGTGGAACCACTTTTTCTTCTTGTGGAACCACCTTTTCTGCAAAAAACAACAGACCTCAAACCCATATCGGATCAAATCCACACGCGTTACAAACAGACAAGGCAGTTCAACGAGCTTTAAGAAGATAAAGGCTGAAAAAGAGAAAATAAAAAGACATTAAATGAAAAAAGAAAGTGATTGAAAATAAAACATGGCTGATAAAAAATAAAGTAATAAAATAACAAAGTAATAAATAAGATAAAAAAGTTTAAAAAAGGATACAGCAGTTAGCAAAAAGCATCTGAGAACAGCATGTTTTTAGTCTTCATTCAAACATACTAGTGAGGGCACACAAAAATACCTAAAGACCTAAAGCACTTATCAATGACTTAGTTGCCAGTGCCCAGGTCTGTGTGAGGTACGGCGAAAAGAACAAAAGTAAGAGGGAACACTTTATTTGAAGGCGTCTACATAAGAGTGACATGAGCCTGTTATTAACATGTCATTAACATGACAAGTATCATGAACATTAATGACACGTTTTGAAATTGTATGACTGTTGTCATTAAGTAACTGAATGGCACTTATTGACAAACGTGATATACACTTAAAAAAAAGTGTAATTCATGTACATGATTGGTGTCATGTCAACACTTGACAACACTCAAAATGTTTTTGGTTTTGTTAATAGTTTAGAAAATCCTTTCACTCGTAAACTGCCATTGTTTCAAAAAGTGACATTACCTGGTTGAGCTAATCAAGGTCAAATCAAGGTGCATCTTGCTACACATAGACACCATCAATATCAACCAGGTGATGTCACTTTTAACCCAGAAAGCATTGAGATGCAACCACAATGGCAGCTTACAAGCTCTACAAATGAAGGGGTTTTCTGAAGGTTTTAATAAAAAATAAAGCATTTTAAGTGTTTTTAAATCCTGTTTAATACAGCTGATACCAATGTTAGTCTTAAAAGGCCAACATGTCTTACAAGTCAGAGACAAGAGAGACAATGAAACATGAAGAAAGATAGAGAAAGAGAAAAGATGCAGAGAGAGTATGGAGGAAAGAGAGAAGGAAAGAGGAAAGATGAAAGAAATGTGAAAAGCAGGAAAAGAAAGTGAGGGAGGACAGAGAGATTGAGAAACAGAGGGGGAAAGATGAGAGAGATGAGGAAGGGCCGCTGTTGCCATTGGATGTGTGTCCATGGTAGCAGGGACCACACACAGAGCGTGGAGATTGGCCAGGCAGACTGTCGGGCACACACACCTCTGGAGGAGGCCTGTGATGTGCCCACGGCTGGGGAGAGACGGCACAGGGTAGGCCAGGGATAGAGTAGGGGGGTGTGGGGTGGATATGGTGATGGTGATGGAGGTGGGCAGGCGCCAACTCCGAACCCAAGGATCACAGTCGGACTCCACTCACTTTCACCGTAATCATTCCTCTCCTCATCCCCCTGCCCAAGACAAGCCGCAGCGATCAATCTGACTCTAACAGAACCAGTGAGTCATATTTGGCTGCTTGATGAAGGGCCATATCGACAACACAGAGAGAGTGAGAGAAAAAGAGAGAGAGAGAGAAGGAAACCGCTTCATGCCACTCCTCTCCTAAAACATGGAACAAGCGAATATCCAAGGTTATTCTTTTTATTTTTGTTCTTTCCTGGGCGGTTCTAAAATTACATATTCGCTTACACTGCAGTCATCTCAGCATGCTGTCCAACGGTTCGGATGTTCTCTCTCTCTCTCCCTCTCTCTCATGGAGGTTCTTTGACGGCTTGACTTCTAACGCCATGGATGTGTTGCTGTTTGCATAGTGTCGACAGCTGACATCTGGAGGTCAAAATCACACAACACAAAAAAAAAAAACACAGTAAGCACACAACTGACCCTGTGGGCCACTGGTGGCCATGGTAACGGCTTGGGCACCGTATCCCAGGCGCGGCTCTGTTTACTGAGAGGTCAGCCAAGCTCACTCCAAGAGATGTGCTTGTGGTCAATATTGCAGCAGGCAGTTTGGTGAAACACAATGTGGTTATTATCTCATTTCTAGACACCATTCACTTCCTTTTAATTAACCCTGAAAGACCCAAATATCGGACAAAACAATAACCCTGGCACACGCTTGACTGTCAGTGCAATGAGAGTTCAGAAATGTCCAAAAATGTCCATTAGCCATTTTGTTTTTCTATTATACTATTATGTGTCATGGCACTGGGACAAAAAGTAAGTGATTGAACACTGAATTAAAAAGCATTGTGGTTTTACCGGGTATGTGTCATGGCGACAGTCACATCTGGCATAAACATATTTATAATGTAGTTGCATTTACAGAAGCCTAAACAGCATGGAAATTTAAGTTTCATTTGTGCTTTACACTCTTACTACAAATGTTTTTCTTTTTTGTAAACAACAAATTTAATATTCAAATGCATTTGTTTCATCAAATTGAAAGCGCATAAACACCCATACGGTTCAGCCATCATTGACACACATCATAGACACCATCATTGGCATGTAAAGCCCTCCCCAATGCAAGATAAATAGTTGTGATTGGTTCCTGGGTTTGGATTGATTTGAAAATGGGCTGCAATGAGCTTGCTTAAATCTGCTAGCAGGTTTAACTGGCCTTACTCAGGTGATGAGCTCGCCCATTCAGCCAACAGTTGTCCAAGTCAGAGTCTGACAGAACAGATCCACCTCAGAACAGCACTTCAGAGTTTGCGCAGAGTTTGCGCAGTTTGTTTGTGATTCAGTTCTAATGTTTTGGTTTTTTTTTTAAAAAAAAGAAAAAAGTATTGACAGTACATAAATATTGTATTGCATCTTTTTCAAAAAGTATTGACAGCACATATGCTGGTGCTACAGCTAGGTCATTCCCAATTTACCCCTTTTACTTCGGAAATTTCTTTGATTTCTTTGTGTTTATAGTTACTTAATAGTGACTCACTCATAACACTGCATGTCTCAGAATAAGCCCTACACACACTGACATTCAAATTTTATTCAGCAGTCAGCCTGCAGGTGGTTGCTAAACACTCATTTCTGGATCAGTATTTAAACTATACTGCCATATAGAATGGTTTAATATTGAATATACTGGAAATGAAGACACCAAAGTCTGCATGTGGAGCTCTATTGATACTTTATAAAGGGACCTTACATGCCAATCATGTACATTTCAGGGTCTCAGGTTCTCTCTACACAAACAGTAGTGTTCAACTGAGAATGAGAGAAAGAGATGGACAGAGTAAAAGATTGAGATTGAAAAGAATAATAGCAAGGGTGAGAGAATGCATGAAGGATAGGCGGAGGTGTAGGAAAGCGGCATTCTCCCCTCCCTCGCTCCATCCCTCCATCTCTCATTCCCCCGCTGGCACGCTGGCCTTGGGTTCTCTGTCGTGTTTGCTGAAGGTTGAGGATTGGGCACGCTGAAAAGACCCCTCAACAAACACTCCGCTACTGTGCTCCCAGGAGTGGGCTGCCTTCCTTTGTGTGCAGCGGCCACGGCAAATGACACATGTACACACACACACACACACACACACACACTATGACTCTCATTTACACAAAGACATCAGTGTGTGTACTTTCTGTCTCTCTCTCTTTCTCACTCTCACACACACACACACACACACACTATTAATGCTACATTATAAAAGGCCCACAGATATTCATAGAATGACACACACACATTAATGCACAGCGAAATGTACAGCTAACTTCAACAACCTGGACATTGTGCTGAGAAATTTACATGCCTACATAAAGATTCATGGGGTAAACAGCAACCCACCATGCTGACCACAAAAACTCATCACTGGCCAGTAATTGGGCATTGGAAAAGTGAAGCTAAGGGTGGAATAAATATTCACATCCAATCCAGACTGGCACAAACCTAAAAAAAAACAACTCCAAATGTTTTGCCAACCAGCCATCCAGGATATGCATTGTGTAGTTCTGGATGGAGGATGGGAAACCACCATGAAATAAAAGAAAAAACTTTACAGCATGACTTTGCTGACTGTATTGCCATCAAACACCAATTAGATATTCTAGCAGTGCCAATATGGCTCTGGAGAATATTTGGAGGGTTTTGTGTGCTTTAGGAAGCTAGTCCACTAGTTTTGCTCCAAAAACTACATAGGGTTGTTTTAAAAGATGTTAAATGTAACATCATGACATTGCTGTTCTCTGATATTCCTGTTGGAGTGGTTAAGAATCTGAGTGAGGTTCTCCCCACTCTGGAATGCCTCTCATCCAATTAGAAATGAATAAGCAGTCTGTTGTGTAATGGAAAACAGCTGAATTGAAATATTTCACTGTTGTCAGAAGACGACGTTTTAAGACACAAAGCTCTTCTTCACAGGCTCTGACTTGAAACGTAACCTTATGGTCGGAATTGTACCCGACTGATTTTTTAGGGTTTAGGTACCAAAAACATATGTTTAGATAAAAACAGATACCACAAATAGGGGCGAAAAGTTACAAAGTGTAACTTTAGGATGATTGAGTAAATCAAGTGTAGTGAACGTTTAATTCAGTATGTGACGTAGAGACAAGCAAGTGGGCTCTAGAAAAGCTTGTGTTTAAGACAGCTTAGAGCCTCTCTCACTGATCTAGGCTCATGAGTAATGTGCTGCATTGGTCGACAATAGGAGGTACACAGACAAAGATGGGACTCATTTGGGGAGAGCCAATGAAGAAAATGGAAAACAAACGATAGAAAGCAATTTGATGTTTTTAAACTTGACTTGTGGGTAACAGTTTAGTAACACCTCACTCATTTTTTTTTCAATTGACAGACCTTTGAATTTCCTCTTTCAGTCCTTCCACACCCCACTACTCTCATCTCTGAGAGTTCATCTCTCTTTCCCACCCCTTGTTCTCTCCCTCTCTTTTCTTATTTCTCTCATTCTCCTTTCTGTCTCTGTCCTCCACTCCACTAGCTTTTTCTTCTTTCTAGCTCTCTAGCTCAAACCCTGCATTTTGTTACTGATGACCTCTTCAGATCCCCTCCGTCTGAACCATCTATATTCTCTCTGTCTCTTAGTGCCTGTGCTTAGCACTCTTCTTCTCCTTTCTATTCTCTCTCTTTCCTTCTTTCGTCTCTCCTTCTCTCCCACCTCTGTGACGGCCCTTCTCCACTCCAAATTTGTCTTTATACATTCACAAAGAGCGCACGGATAAAAACCGCTTGTCATCTAAAAGGTTACCTGGCTAATAGAGAACTGGAAATTGTGTGTGTGTGTGTGTGTGTGTTTCTGTGTGCCTGTTAGGAAGAAGGGGTGGACAGAAGGTGGTGGTGGTTGTGTGTGTATGTGTGTGTGTGTGTGTGTGTGTGTGTGTGTGTGTGTGTGGTGGTGGTGGTGGGGGGGGAGAGGGGTGTTAAGCTGCATAACAGATTAATACACATCTGAAACCAAGCCAAAGTCACACCCAGCTTCCATCTTAGAATTGCAACCATTATTTCTCCCACTATATTCCACTCATTTTTTTCTAGACATTTTGTCATTTTCATTTTCTCATTTCAAAGGGAGGAATGAAGGCCTGCAAAAAAAAAAAAAAAAAAAAAGCGCTGAAATAAGCAGAGGTAATGGCCACTGTTTGTCCCACTCCCCCCTTTTTAAAAAGTCATGAAGTCTGAGCTCCTGTATCTATTATTGAAGCCATGAGGGCACCGTGGACTCTGCTCCTCTTCGTCCCCCAAACACATCCTCACCCGTTCCCTTCATCACTGTCGTAACACTGAGCCTCCTCTAGCGCCTTTGATACTTAATGGCCTAATTTCTGCAGCCGCAAGGGGATCTGTGGTATTATATGCCTGTGTCGAGGTGTCGATGAGGGTGGTGCAGGGAGAAAAGTGTGCGATTTGAAAGATTGGTGTTTTTAATTTATGTAGTGAAGCTATTGATTATATTTTTTAAGTCTAATTTGTGGGTGAGCCTAACACACATCCTATACACACACGCAGAAACATGTTCACACACACACACACACACACTGTAAACTTCTGTTTATCACCTTGATAAAGTTTTGCTCATTTTGATACCATAAAAAAACAAACACATGTTATGACACACAAAATAGGTTTTGATTCCCAAAAAAGAACAAAAATGTCCTTTAGTGTGAAACTGGAATGCTAGACACCAGCAATGTTTTGGCAGAAATGCCCAACACCTCCTCTTCATTTCTCTTTAATTCAACTAAAAACATCATATACTGTCATATAGTGAGAAGCTGTGTGCTCACAGTTCACAGCCACAGCGCTCACAGTTGCCTTAACATCGAAAAAAAGCAATTGTGGCTTTGTCACAGTGTGAGAGACCTGCATTAAACATCACCATCAGCAGTGAGACCTGATGCAGGTTATCTTGGGAAAAACGGCAACAATGACGAATCATGTCTGATGACCAGATCAAGTACTAAAATCTGTGCAAAAACACAGAGAGAATTTGAGAGAATGTCATAAGGAACATAAACCTTTACCTGTAAGCATTTAGCTATATTTGTATTCTTTGTAAGAGAGGACGATTCTGCGCAAAGTGGTTGTTATTGAGTTTCATATACACATTTGTCTGAATGTGGTAATGGGTGACTCTCTCGCTTACTCTCACACACACACAAACACGTGCATGCTCGCACAAATGCATGTACAAACACACACAGATGGACAGATTGCATTTTTGATTGATTGCATTCATACCTGAGCATACACTTAAACATTGAGTATGACATTTATTGTGGTGTGTGTGTGTGTCATTATAGAGCCAACCACAACACCATTTCTTCTTACCCCCCACTCTAACTTTCACATTTTCAGTTGCAAATGGCTGTGTGTGCATATGTGTGTGTTTGTGTGTGTGTGTGTGTATGTGTGTGTGTATATGTGTATGTGTGTGTTTGTGTTTGTGTGTGCGTGTGTGTGTGTGTGTGGGGGGGGGTACAGGTACAGAAAGAAAGGAGGATTTTGGTTAATAGAAAATCATTCTGCATAGCGCACGCTTGCTTTCTCCTTTCATGCAGTACTCTCTTTGCGCTTCTCTTGTCGGTTCAAGGTAACACCAATGAGTTGCCATGGTTGCATTGCAGAGAGCCCTCCGCCTCCTTGGTCTCTGAATGTTTCCCCTCCCTCTTCTCCTGCTCAAGGCCAATACCCCAGTGTGTGTGTGTTTGTGTGTGTGTGTGTGTTGTGCGCCAATAACTATGCTACACAACGAGCTTCGACATGGCATTCAGGTAAAAACACTTATTCACTTTAGTTGGAGGTGAGAGGAGGAGGAGGAGGAGGCAGTCGCTCATTCATTTGTCAGTGTCCCTGAATGCCTGTATGTGTATAGGCAAAGTGAAAGTGTGTGAGTGTGTATGAGTCTGTGGGAGTGAGAATCTTTCATATAACCTATAATTCTCTAATACTAACTTGTGTGCTCTGTGTTTAAGTGCTTTAAGTATACTTCGATCTATCTTGCATTTATAACATTGCAGCTCCGTTTGTAGAGGACAAGAATGCATTTTCTTTCCTGTTGACAGCAGTCGGTAACCTTGAGCAACAGGGCTATGGATTGATTCACACCGGATTTCTCGGAAGGATCACATCACACAAACAACAGTTGCTAAAGGAGACAATAGTCCACTTCTTGTCAGTTTAATCACTAATATGTGTCTTGATGACTCATGATGAATCTGATGTTACTTAATATTCTCCAGATGAAAATTGTGCATGATCTTTACAGTGTGTGTATGTAAGGGATCACAAGTGTGTGTGTGTGTGTGTGTGTGTGTTTATTCTTGTTTCTTTACAGCGCTCAGGCATCTTTCAGAGTTCTTTTTCATGAGATGAATTCAGTAATTCTAACCTCAATAGAGAATATGAGCACAAAATGGTCTTCTGTGAACTTGGCTGAAAATACAGACATAAGGGCTTGAGAGGCCGAGCATCTCTTATGTCAACTGAGAGGAAATGACAGAGAGTGTTGTTTGGCCTTGTGTATGTTCACTGGGACTGAGCTTTGCCTTCGTTTTCTTTGTTCTGCACTTCAAATAGTTTTTTCTAGTGTCAAACTTCATAAAAGGTGTCAGCTTTTTGTATAAAAAATGGTGCATGCCAAATTCAGTATGATCATTAGCGGATGAGTGCAGGGTTTTTCAGTGCAAAGTCTGTATAAAGTCTGTATGAAAGCAACTTTGAGTGGAACAATTTTTAGCTGTTTTGAGCAGCATGTCCAGGAAGTAGTTTCACCCTGAAGTTAAATATTTCCACAATGGTCCTCTCTGCAAAACAAAGCATCTAGGGTGTAGGGGTGGATCTAGATCTGAATGTAAGTCACAAGTTGGTACAACCAGACAGAGTTATCAGGTTCTGTCATTGAGCTCCAATTCGCTCTGCAAGTCCATTTGGAGTTGAATCTATTGCGGCCTACTTTGGAATCACGTCAAGTCAGAAACCACTCACAACAGCCTTATATGATGTACAAACAATTTAGGTGTATTTTAGTTTATTTTTCTTCAAAATTACTTAGAAACTGCACTCAAAACTGTCATTTAGATGGAAGATGGTTTTCTGCACTTCCAAAAAAGTTTTGGTGAGGGCTTGACTTTTCAGTTTAACTTAGAAAAACAAAAAAATGGTACAATATACTGTAGACTGAATAAGCAATCAGCAGCTACTTATTCATGAGGGCATAGAGTACAGACTTTCTGCCCTCCCTGTTTAGCGGTTACTGATGTTTTTTTCCCACCAAAAGCACTTTGTTACCTCTAGCAACAGTGGTGTGGATTGATTTGTGCCAGAATATCCCCTTAAACCATTAGTCTGAAGTACTTCCCACCATAGGCCTGTTTGAGCACATCGGATGCTGTCAGTAGGAAGAGGTAATTGGGATAATTTGGTACAACACAGACCGAATGGTGAACCTGCAGCTTGCTTTAACTGAATGGGGATTGGAGATCAGCGCCAAGTACTCTGCAGGCCTGCCACTGACAGGGGGCCCCAGAGAATATTTTAATATTGTAATCAATGTTTGGGGGGGCATAGGGTCTGTCATAGGGTCCAAAATTTCTTGTGGTGCCCCTGGTACTCTGGACTATCACTTCAACAACAGCAGCAGCAAGGCTGCATGTCAGTGATCTGAGACACATGTATGGGTCATATGGAATAACATAAGTGGCTTGTTTGTTTATTTGTTTACAAAACCAGCACTGCTGCTATGGGCTGCTTGTGAGGAGACTATGCGACCAGTGTGGTGTGGGCTGTGCTAGTCTGTATGCTGTTAGCATGATGGAGGAGAGCAGGCCAGAGCTTGCCTCACAGCCCTGGGGGGGGTTTGGATGGAGCCTCGTGCCGGGCTTGTGATTAATCACACTCGCTTTTTCTCCAGAGGAGATTAATGAGGAAAGGTCAAACTCTGAGAAACTCAGAGCCAGGTCTCCTTCAATGCAATGCAACACACAGAGACACACACACACACACACACAAAGCACATGCACTACATGCTCACATAGTATTATGTTGGGACATTGCAAACACACAGACCAATACACTCAAAGGCAATCACGCAGACATAAGGACGCTAAACTCACATTGGCAGACACACTCAAATGCACACATACATCTTCACTCAAATACCCTTACAATTTCTAGCCTGTCTGACATTTTGCTCTCCTCCAGCCTTCCAATGACTCACCACTGGTGTAATTTTAGATAACTAGAGATAACCAGTCAAAGAGAAACAAACTCTCGGGTTTCAAAAACATTCGTGACCCTCCACAACGAAAGCAGTCGGTTGCCACAACTAGCAATTACAGGCTAAATTGAGATATAAAATATGTGTGCTAAAATGGTTGAATATCTAATTTTAGCATAATTTGACAGTGTAACATCTACACTTTCACATCATGAATGAACCATGTTGAAATTCATACCTTATACCAATTAAAAATGCTTTTGTTGAGAAGGTGTATTCATATTAGCATAAAGCCTGCTGTGGTGTCATAGTTTTCTTAACGCTATATAGGGGTTTACGGTTGCATATAGAAGGCAGAAGTTTGCTGTCTCTTAGAAAACAAAAATAAGCTACATGTCGAGGGATACTGGCATTATGACAGGCAAAACCAACTAGTCCAACATTTCCTAACATTTATATTTATACACAATAATGTTAATTTACAGTAGAGGGATGTGACAGCCATAAATCCAATGCATACTGCTTGCACATAACGTTAGCATTGTAATGCCACTATCAGCACTTATACAACAAACACTCTGCTTACCTGTCATGGTCCAGCTATATTGATAATCGACGTTTCATGTTAAAATCCACATTTACCAGTATTTTAGTCATTTAGGCATAGACCAGCAGATTACAGCTACATTTTCAAAAGATTTGTTTTGGCGTGCTAGGATGCCTCAAAGTTTGACAGAAAGTGTCCACAGTCCATTACAAGTTAAGGGACGTAATGTTTAAAATAGCAGCTCTCAAATAAAAGGACAAATAATGTCACAGTGGTAGCAGTTCAAACTTCACAGCCTTATTTGTCCACTTTTTCTTTTGCCCGGTTTTACAAGCTGTGACACTTTGAACACCATTATCTCTGTAGTTTGTTGGCCAATATTATCGATACATCATTTGAAAGCAATTTGCGTGCTCTTTCATGGTATTATATTGATCCAAAGTACAGTATACATTTAAAGACAATATTAAATCATCATGCTATCATCATCTACCTGGCCACTGGGTTGTCTTTTGTGGATCCACAGACTAGTGGTACTCGCAAGCCCAACAGAGTTCACTGCAAGAAGTAATCAACAGAGCATGAACATGCCTCTATTACTCTGAAAGGGAAACGCACATTTTTATATCTCAGCTCTTTTGAGAGAGAGAGAGAGGAATCCAAAGTCAAATAATTACCATACTACGTTATTTACTTTCATATTAAATTCATGTGATAGGCTATAATATTATAAGTCTCAATTTATCTTCCAATTATTACTGTATATGCCCATGCAATTGAAACCCTTAATTTTGTGGACACATTAGATAGCTGAAGTATTCCGTAAGGCTTCTCAGAAAATCATTAGTGCTGGTTTGTATTTATTATGGGGATAATTTACTGGTGACAGAGGGGACGTGACCTGGCAATTAACAGCCTTGGCATCCTGCCACAGCCTGTGGCCACTTCCACCTTCTCTGCTTCCAGTCAAGCCACGAGAGAGACCGCAGGTGTCTGCTGCTTCTACCGCACTAGGCCACACCTCCTCTTGGGACACGAGTGTCCAAACGTGGCTTCTGTAGACACGTTACTGTACATTAAAGATCCATTAGCATTTAGCCTAATCACCAAATCACCAACAAAAGCAAACAACTGACTTCTATGCTCATAGATGAATACTACATAGTCTTCTTAAGTAACCAGAAGGTAAAATGTGTTTTTTTATTTCTGTAGCTTTCTGTAGTTTTTTACATTTCTATAGCCAGCAGTATTATTTTAAGACTAAGTATAGAGTGTGTGTGTGTGTGCTGTTACATATAAGAGTGAAATATAACTATTAAGCCCTGGTAGACTAAAGACCTGAAGGAGAAACTCATCATATGTCTGCACACAGCTGGGTTTACCTCCTTCAGCTCACACTAAATTAAATTATGTATTAGGTGACAGTGTCTGATGATTTAGTTATGTGCATATTTACTGCAAATTAAGTTATTAGACAGTGGGTACACACACTTTTATACATATTTACTGTGTATATATTCTGATGGACTTGTTTTTCTGTTGTTGTTGTTGTTTTTTCTGCAGAGTGACCCTGATAATGAGTTACTCATCTGTGTTACTCAGACATATAAATCAATCTTTCCTCTGAGATCATTTTAGCTCTTTACCTGTATGATGAGTATTCTATCAGTATTCATATCTTTGGAAATTGACTGTAGTTTGAAGAGTTGTGGTAAGCAGATGCCTTGCTGAGTTTAAGTGTTCGGACAATAGTTAAGATGCAATCATATGGAATCACATATAATATACCTTATAGAATAATGTACATAATTCAGAAGCACTTTATAGGAACTCCATATTCATAAAGCATTAAGAAAACATTCATAAAGTGGTATCATGCATTCATAAAACCTAATTCATGTCATTATTACTAATAACTGTTTATATATTCTCATGATGACTCATAGGGCATTATTAGGCTTTTTTCAAATTCTTGATAGGGAAACATACCAACTTACATATTGTCTATAATGGTGTCTTGTTGATATTTTAATTAGTAATTATATGTTATTTTCTCTTTTCTCAGAGTTTGCACTGGGCGCTTGTAACTCATCATTGTTTCTTAACTGTCCTCTTATATGCCTAATTGTTAATGACAAATAATGCCAGATGATAGACGAAACTTGGGTGGCTGTTAAATTCTGATTGGTCAACCCCGCTGTCTTTCTCTAAAACTCTAAACCAAGCAAACTGGAGGTTCCTCAGGTGCAGCTCTCTTTGGACGAGTGGAGCTGAGTGTGCACGACCTTGCCCAAAGAAGACCAAGTTAAGACCAAGTAAGTTAGAGGCCATGCACAGACCTCAGACCATGTGTTGACAAGGACACTGTCATAGCTTTTTCAACAGTTTCTGCAATAATTTTAAGAAAAAACACAATTTAGTCAACTATGTAGTTCTATAGTACTTGTGCTGTCCTTTAGTTTAACTTCTTTACTTTGTGTTACAGTCAGTGCTGTCAATGTTATCCCGTTAATGCAAGTGATTAGTGAAAAAAAAACCATCGACGCTTGCCAACTGGGATTTTGACTCTTAAACACAAATTACAGACGCATACGTCACACTACCCGCTAGTGCACCTCATTTACATACACCGCAAGGGCTGTGATTGGTTGAGTTTTTCCACTCGCTAGTTGTTGTGTTTGCCAGTGTGCTTCAGCAGCCCACTGTGGGTACTTTTAGGTACATGCTAGTCCACTGTATAAATCTTATTCCCATCCACCAGCGTTGAAACTCCATGTGCGTTTGGTCATTAAATGCATCGACGCTTGCCAACTGAGATTTTAACTCTCTCGAGTCAAAGGCACTTCAGCCTGTTCTCCCCCAGTCAGTAGCTAGCGCTTTTAGCGCTGTCACTGACGGTGCTCAGATCAGTCGTGGCCTAATGCCCAAATGTGTTTTTTGCTCATTTTTTTCATGTCTGCAATCAATGTGTCCTAGTTCATGCGTTAAAGTGAAATGCACAAGTGTTCTGCATGCTTGTAGTGATGCCCTACGAGGCAATTGGTTTATTTGTGTGCTTAACTTTATTGCTACATATAGTAAATGTCAGAATAATTATATTTTCCCTCATTGTTTGTTTGTCCATGAGTTACGTGGCTAAAGGAATCATCAGCAGTGCACAGTCTACATGCTACAATGTAAACATCCTATCCTTAATGTATCAAATCTTGTTTAGCTACACATTTGCATTACTCTCAGGAAGATCACGGATGCGTGGATCTTGGATCAAAGAAAGAGATGATTCTTCCAACAGAACAGTAAGAAAAATGTTAGTGCTGGCTTCTAAAGGTTACCGTTAGCAACAACCGTCAGTAGTAGCCCAGTCACTAAGGTAAAGTGGTAAACTAATCTCAGTATAGTTTTACTATAGTTATACAGTTATTATCAAGCATTATAACATTAGTAACTGTGTGTTTTAAGATTAGCAGAGTAGTGTCAATTTGAGTGAACCTAGCCACATATAACTTAATACAATATAGCATTAGCGACATATCAAAATAACTAACATTAGCTATTATAGCCTAGTAAATAAACATTAGCAGACAATGTTAACATTAACTCTGTAGCACAACCTTCGTTTTTCATATACATACAACCAAGTTTTTCATATACATATATTTAACAGCTTCATTACTCACATATACTACAAAATGTATTTATAGACAATGAGTATACACAACGTGTATATCAAGCCCTTTAGGTTAAAGTACTGGCTAAGCGAAAGGTTTGTGGGAGTCTTTCTAATGACGGGAGACGTGTGCTGATGCTATATATATATATATATATATATATATATATATGATTTACTTGCTGCTTTAGTGGTGGACGTGTCTGTTGGTCACTTGAAACTTGAAATTTCATGTAAATGAAGACAGCATACTAATTCAATCCTCTGAGGTGCACAAATATCATCTGCAGGCACTGAGAGAGAGCACTGAAATATCCAAACAGGCATATTCGATGGTCAGTGAATGTCCATTTTATGAACTAGAATATTCTGATATGACAAAAGCATTTCCCCCTAAATTGTACCTCTCTGTCAGGTAATGGAAGCATTACAATTTCTTACATAGTTCCAGCATAAATGCAGAGTTAGATGCTTTTGAAATTGGAAAGAACGATAGGAGCAATATCCCCCAAGAAGTTGACACAAAATTGTTTGAAACTGAACAAACTACATTGGTTAACTGCTCAGAAGTGGTGTCTGTTCAGGATCTCACGGGAAACAGGTGAGATCCAGGTGAGATCTTTTTTTCTCCCATCATCTGGAAAGAAACCATCCCTGTCCTCAGCTTCCAAATTGGTAAATTCCTTTCAGATTTTCAAACAGCGTTCTCTGAAACTCACCCCCAAACTCCACTTTCTGACACATTATCCCTGTCTAATTTTACAATTTGGTCCCTTGAAGCCATTGTGGTGCTTGAGATTTGAGGGGAAGCGCCAACAGATTGTCGAAAAAACCACTGCAATTTTAAAAATTTGTGCTACACCCTTTCATAAAATCATGTGATCGGTCACCACTGTCATAGAAAATCTGTGGCAACTACACTTTTCACGTTGGGTGTGTAGGAAGCCGAGGAGCACCACTTTACTAAAGTCTGCTCTAACCAGGTGCATGTATGACATGCTTTCTTCACAAAAAAAATAAAGGAGAATTCTGGAACTTTAAATGTGTGATTAATTGTGATTAATCATGATTAACTTTTAATGTGATTAACAATTTTTCTATTGTGATTAATCAGATTAATTACTTTAATCGATTGACAGCACTAGTTATAGTGTACCCTCACAGTCCCTGAAGGGGAAAGCTCAGGGCATGACAGTAGTTTACATTGTTTTCATCATATTATGATGTTCTGAGGTCATAGAAGAGGTTGCGTAAGTATTACTACATTGTAGTACATTGTAGTACATTACTACACTGTATTACTACAGTGGGATAAGCCCTCAGGTGATAGCAGTGATTTCTGTGGAGGTGTACTTCCTACTGTGGCGTGAATGGTGAAGTTTGTGGAAGCCAGCATGTGAGTGGACTCCAAGAGGCTGATGAGTCACACAAACACTCACTTCCTCTCACACACTCACTCACCCCTGTTCAGCATGCCTCAGTTGCTGTATACTGGGAGGGATGATTCAGAGCAAATTTCCCCAGCATGGCCAATCTTGGTAAGAGCTGTATCCCCCAGAAGCATGGGGCTCCTTGCCCAGCCACGCTGCCATGTTTGATTTACAAGTATTAGTCATAACAAGAGCAATAACACTAATTATGAAGGTTGATTTGGACAGTTAGAAACCATTAATGCTAATACAGCTACACAGTTTCTGTAGACGATATTTATGGCATCTTGTATGAGCATACATGAGTTATAACAGAGTTACTCTGCAGATATGCATTTACCAGTTTGGTTTGTGTCTTTATGTATGAAACTTTTATGCTGCCTCTCTGACTAAGACTCCGTGGCAGAAGAGATACTGCATTTCAATGGGACCCCTTCCTGGTCCAATAAAATCAACCAGGAGTGTTTGCTCAATTATTATGGAGTTCACAACTTTAAAATTTTGCAATGAATGAGAGGAATATAGTTATGCTGCACAAAGAGATACTGCAAAAGATGGGTAATGCAGAATAACTTCATGTGAGTGGAAAAAACAAGAGGGCAAAGAAAGCCTCAAAAATATATAAAAGTAAAAAAAAAAGAATAATTTCATAATAAACTTCATAATTTTAATGTGGCTTTCAGTTGCAAAATAACAGATTTTCTCTTGACAGACACCAGCTGTGAGCAATTTAATACTTGTAGTTTGCCATGACTATAATTAAAATGCCCTCCTGTGCACCTCATTCTTATTATACATTGAAATCACAGTGAACATGTATTTTGGTCCAGTTAGCCAGTAAATGATTACGCAACTAGAATCATTTCTGCAAGCAACAGGATGCTTAGAGTATGTGTGAATAGTAATATTGTGCTCCAATCACTTGGTGTTTGTCTAATCAGGCTGCAGTCAGAATCCGGCTAACTCATGTAGGTGTAGGTGGATGATGAGGTGGGTACAGGTCTGGGATACGTACATCATGTTTTGTTTTTAATGGTTGGAAAAGCAATACAGAAACAACTTATGAATGACAGAATTAGCAAATTCTAGCTGTCTAGCCATCTAACAAATGGCTGTTTTCAAAGGAGCAGAGGAAAAAGACTCCCCCTGTAGACATGTCTTATGGTGACAAAGGTTTGAGTCTTGCCCAAAAATCAATCATCTGATCCTTACATTACTAGCATCAGTCCTGTTCATTCTGTGTTTGTGTGAGTGATGTATGATCCACAGTATGTGACTATGTGACTGTTATTGTGCCGTTTCTTCTTGTGTCATTTCTTGCGCTTTGTACAGTTCTAAAGTGCCATGAAGGGTTGGATGTGGAATGTGGATTGTTGGGGTGTGTGTGGTTGTTCATGTGTTGTTCAGTTTCAATGGTTTGTGTTTCTTTTCTGTCCCAGACAGGGTGGCCAACCAGTGCTGAGACACTATGCACCACCAATTGCTTCAGTCAGCGGCCCAGCATAGGTACCAGTTTGTAGTGGTATCATTGATTAAGATGTGTTTATGAATTCAATAAAAGCAACTAATTTATACTTCTGTTTAATATCATTTAAAACTGTATTTAATTGCAGGATTGTCAGTTGTGGGCCACTGGCTGTAGTAAGGGGTTAGCTTTTCACCACAGATTTATTACATTTGTTTACTTATGAATTTACCAGTTTGGTTTGTGTCTTTATGTATGAAATTTTTATGCTGCCTCTCTGACTAAGACTCCCTGGCAGAAGAGATACTGCATTTCAATGGGACCACTTCCTGGTCCAATAAAATCAACCAGGAGTGTTTGCTCAATTATTATGGAGTTCACAACTTTAAAATTTTGCAATGAATGAGAGGAATATAGTTATACTGCACAAAGAGATACTGCACTCGTTACTTCTTTAAAAAGTAATCTGTAACTTCACTTAGTTACCCTTCAGGGAAAGTAACATCTCATGCTACTTCTTACTTTCATGTTGCTCAACTTTGGGCAGAACTCTATATCTGTTCCTATATGTGTAGGCCTACATAAAGTTGTACTTTGACGGACATAACAGTAATTTCTTTTGTGCTCTTTATTATAAAAAATGGCAGGTTATTACAGGCTTCAAAACCACCACTAAAGCCCTATGAAACTATAAAATAACATGGTATTAATAGTATGGGCCTATAGGTTAACACAAAATACATAAGCCTAATCATTTTATAGCCTTATACTCTTATTGACCACTGAACTCAGAAATTCCCCATTTTCCAGTACCCGGTGAAGACACCATAAGCCCAGATCTGCATGTTTTTTGCTGAGCGTACATCAGACTTTCTATGTTTGGTTGCATGTCTTTTACCATCTCCTGCTTTTTCCTTGCCTTCTTTCAAAGACCCGTTTTTTCCTAGAATAATCCTATGAGAAAAGACGAAAGCAATTCCAGTAACACCTGTATGACGGCCTGTTGTGCTGTGCTGCACAGCTCACGATCATAATAAAACAATGATTATTTTCACTCACATTTGAGGCAGTCACATCGGCCTACTGTAACGTAAGCGTAGCTGCCAGTACTTGTGTGTTTGAGTGACCTCACGCTTCCGTAAAGCAGGAATCCCTTTGTCAATTTAAACAACACAAATAGACTGCATTGGATGAAACGTTATGGAAGAGACATAATGACATGATAATAATGACAACGGTAACTGATAGCTGATCTTGTAGGCATATTCATAGCTTTGACTGGGCTTAAGTGATGTACATTTTTGGAGAGCTAGACAGATAAGGAGGCCTGGCCAAAGGCTAAACACACAGATTATTAGTCCGTCCCTGCCTCCATCCCCGAAAAGTTAGCATTGACTGCTTCTTGCTTGCCATGATTGCACGTCATGTTACCATGAGAGGTTACTACTGCACAACAGGGCAGCTGAGAAGGCTGTGTTGCTGTCAAATATACCCCTGTGAAATGTTGTGAAATTAAAAACAGAACTATGTTTCATTTCCAACTCAGTAGTAATGTGTTACACTACATTTGACCCCCAAAAAAGTAGTTATATTACTGTAATGTGTTACTTTGTAATGCATTACACGCAATATTGCTAGCATGCTAGCCAGGTTCCTTAACGACTATGCCACCACCACCTGATCTTGACTAAAAAATATATATTTATTATTTAAACACAGGAAAGAAATGTAACACGTCAGTACACTGTTTCCATCAACATTACATACGATGCATCATACCTTATGCATACTGATATTTAATCCACCCCCCTACTACCCCCAACCCCCACCTATTACTGAATGGCAATGTACGCATCTCTGAAATTATAGTGAACTTCTAAGTGAGACAAGTTCAGCTCTACATCCTCCAGCGTGTTTTGTTTGTCAGTATACCATTCTCCCTCTACTGGGAATGTCTTCAAATAAAAATGTCAGGTGCCATGCAATCTCATGTCTCTTACTTCTTGTGCTCCTGCACCTCTCTTATTCTTTCTCTCTCACTCTCATTAGCTTTGTGCATATGATACTTCTTTGATTTGCCATTGAGTTTATCCTTCTCTCTCTATCGCTGTGTGTCTGTTTGTCTGTCACCATCCCAATGCCTTTGTATTTTTGTCACTCTTTTGATTTCCTCTCCTCCCTCTTTCTCTCTCTCTCTCTCTCTCTCTCTCTCTCTCTCTCTCCACCTTCTCTGTGCCCATCCCTCTGATCCTCCGGCATGTCTAACCTGCCAAAATATCACCATGCATTTTTAGCCCTTTTTCTTTTACTCGCTGTGTCATTGATCAATGCTTCCCAAATGCCAGGACTCCATCACAGCAACCATGTGTGTATGTGTGTGTGTATGTGAGTGTGTATGTGTGATGGGGGGTGTTTCGCTGCGGACCACTGGAGCCCATCTGCTCCATCTCACGCTCCCGGGTGAAATGTCACTCCAGGAGAGGAGGGATAAACCAACACATGTCAGCCGCCCTGTCATCACTTGCATGAGCCAGTAAGACGGCTGCGTGAGCGCATGTGTATGTGTGTGTGTGTGTGTGTGTGGTGTGTGTGTGTGTGTGTGTGTCAGTGTCCATGCACTGGGTTGTTGGTTGTTTGACGAGCTCAGCCGTCATGGCTGAGTGGCAGCTAACTTCCCCCTTGGGGGCTGTGATGGTGCCGGGGGCGGGGCAGTGGATTGTTTGAGATGGGTAGGGGGGCAGATGGAGCCTGCTTGTGGGGCACCAGAATTAACCAGGAGGAAAATGACCTCCTCAGATGAGCTTACTTATCTGCCCTCATGAGGCCTCCAAACTGATCACTGAATTTAGTGGCGACAAAAGTGCAAATCCAATGATGATAAGATGTGTGTGTGTGTGTGTGTGTGTGTGTGTGTGTGTGTGTGTGTGTGTGTGTGTGAATACAATAAAAAAAACTGTGGCCTACTCCAGTGGTCTCAAGATGAACTGAGTTTAAAAAGGTAAGCAATATTGGTGGGCAGCACTCTTAATAGCCTTCCGCAAAGAAACTGTTTGACTGACAGGCAATTATATTAGCACACAGATGTGCCTGTGTGTAAAAACTGTATTTGTGCATGTCTGATGTGTCCTCCATTGTGTGTGTGTGTGTGTATGTGTGTGTTTATGCATGTGTGCACTCATATCTTCTTACCTGTGCTTTTCAAAATGCTGTAATGACCAATTATGCCACCACCAAAAGTTTGTATGTGCAAATTTCTTATTTTCCTTTTTTAGTGTCACACACACACATACACACACACACACAAGAAAGCCCAAGTGTGACATTCAGGGCTCAAACTCAACTAACATATACTGTAAATCGCACATAAGCACACACACATGTATACACATGAAAGAGAGAGAGTGGCAGCCAGAGCTCACACACACACATAAAAGAAGCCAGTATGTGTGTGTCTCTGTGTTTGTGTGTGTGTGTGAGAGAGAGAGAGAGTCGTTATTGCTTCACTAATGACTTACCTACTGTTCTTCTGCCCTATTTGCATATGCCCACGGAAAGTAGCAGTTTGAAAGAAACAGATTTTAGGAGGGGTTTTTTTTTCTTGTGAACTATTGTGATAAATATCTGCTGTGGATTTGTAAGACATGATGAATGTATCTCTTTTTATTCCTTTCTCTATTCTATCCTGTTCCTTCTATTTCCCTTTTTCCTTCTCTTTTTCTTTTCTTGTGTCTTCCTTACACTTATTTTCATATACTCAGATCCTTTTCATTCCCATTCCTGTCTTCTTTGTCAGTCTTTCTTCTCTTGCTCCTCTTCCTCTCTTTCTTCATCCCCTTTACCCCTCCTCCACCCCTCTTTTCACTTTTGTTATGTGTGTATGTGTGTGTGTGTGTTTGTGAAAAAAGTATCTCTGATGGATTAGAGGAGTTTTCCTGTGTGGTGTTGTGAGTGTATGGTGACCCTGGGCAGGTGACAGGGCTGGTACATCTCTCCTCCCTGGGGCAACTCTCTCTCGGGGGGGCCCCCTGATGAAGACATATGGCCGCTGACCCTCTGCCTGACGGCCTCGCTTCTCAAAACAAAGCCACTAAGTGTGACTCCTTAATGCTCCGCTCCACTCCCTGCCCCGTCAGCCAAACCCTTGTGTGTGTGTGTGTGTGTGGTGTGTGTGTTTGTGTGTGTGTGTTGGGGGGGGAAGTGTCCAAATATGTCTGTCTATGTATGTTCTTTTTTGGGGGAAGCCTATATGTATTGCCTGTATGCATTCAAATGTGTGTATGTGTCTACTGTTTATCCGTATGTACATTTATTTTCAGGTTTTTGTTGTTCTTGTCGTTGTTGTCTTTTCTGTCCACAGATAAGAATGCCCTGACGGATGTATTAATATTGGGAAGATTTGTTTGTGCATTTATGTGTGTGTGTGTGTGTGTTCCTCCACACCTGTGTCTCCATCCCTGTGTGGCCATGTGTCAGTGTCAGGGCACCCCACCTGTATCTGTGTGTGTCCTGTCATCTGCCAGACAGGCCTCACCTGAGGCTAGCTAATGGCACCTGAGGCTAGCTAATGGCTGCTACATGTGAGAGATTATCCTGGCTCTGTTCACCTATCTGCAAATTCTCTCTCTCTCTCTCTCTTTTGCACTCTCTCTCTTCCTCTGTGTAGTCCCCTTTGTGCTTCTCTCCTGCTCTCTCTCCTTTTGTCATTCATTGTACTCCTTCTTTCTCCTTCTCAATCTTTCATGGTCCCTTTTCTGTTTCTATCCCATTCTCTCTCACTCTCTCTCTCTCTCTCTCTCTCTCTCTCTCTCTCTCTCTCTCCCTCTCTCCTCCTGTGTGTGTGTAGGCAGAGCCCTGTATGCTGGAGAAATGTCATGTCTTGGCCCTAATTAGGCATCTGAGCGTGGTGTGGAGCCTTTGAGACGGCTGCTCTGTCTGGCCCCGGAGTGTGTGTGTGTGTGTGTGTGTGTGTGTGTGTGTGTGTGTGTGTGCGCGCGTCAGTCTGTCTGTTTGGCCCTGGGCCCCCTGGTGGGGAGGTGGGGGGATAAAGCTGGATGCCCCTCCCCCCCCCTCCCCCACACACACCCGACTGACATTTAGGAGGAGATATGAAGCCTAATTTGGGCTTTGTGTTCCTTCCTCCGGTCTCAGCTGTTCCTGTCACATCGACACACCTTGCACCTGCTGAGTGACACTTACGAGCACACACACACACACACATCACACCCACGCTTAGTCGGCCTGTGTGTATGGATTTGAAAACAGTTCACAAACATCTAATTTCTTTCTTGACACATTGATAGGAGGTAGCCACAGGAGTATTGATCATTCTGCAAGCATATTTATGGGAGGGTATCATTTTGTTTCTGCCTTATTAAAATATTTACAGATAATACGAGTCATGTTACATAGATACTTTAACAATACTTACATGTGGGTGTGGCTGACATTAGTCAATGAGTCTAAACATGTCAAGGTGTGTGTGTGTGTGTGTTGACAGAGATTTGAATCAACTGCCATGTGTGCTGAAAACCTGAGAAACTATTAAAGATAAATCCTTCTTCTCACCCTTGCTCTCACTCACTTACTCACACACACACTCACACACACACATTCATAGGGAATGGTCTTACACATACATTTACAGTAATGGAAAAAGAGCGAATGAAAGTCACTCAGCCCGTCCCCTATGGCTGTGTTTTTTCTCTCTTGAATACATGCTATGCTTTGTCTGCCCTCATTAAAACTGATGCCTTCACCCACAACTGTCATATTAGTACATTATTAATGGTGTGAAAGGAAGAGATTGCCTTTCCAATGCGTGTGTGTGTGTGTGTGTGTTTGTGCGTGCTGTCAGAATTTTGGAAATGTAGACATATAAAAGGATGTGTTGCTGATACACAACATATTCTCATAGACGCAGCCATACAAATGCCCACACACAAACACACATGCACACAAGGTTATGTGAATGGGCGTCAAACATGAAGGCAGAGACATGAAATAATGGGGTCAGCTTGAAAACAAAGGCGGTAGAAGACATAGAAACGAACACATAATATCATATACTATGACAGGTTCCTGTAGGTGTGTGTTAGATCCGGAGAAAGTAGTGGGTGATTGTGAAAGGTGGTGTCTTTTTTTTATTACAATGGGTAGCATTATTTGGAGCATTTTGGGGTGGCTGTCTGTGTGTGTGTGTGTGTGTGTGTGTGTGTGTGTGTGTGTGTGTGTGAGTGTGTGGGGACATTAAGACGTAAACCCTACATAAGACAGTCCTCAATATAAAACATCGCCCCAGACTCATTTTTGACACAATATTATAATTTCCATGAAAGTACAAATAATCAAGGTGGTATTCAGGTTGATCATGCTCTGCTATTGCTAAAAAGACAGCTTCTCCTCAAAGTCTGTGCAGGCACTAAGCAAGACTCATTCAGTGACAGTGACAGCACTTCTGTATGATCGTAGTGTCCAGGCTTTGTGCATTTAAACACCACGGGGTATCACCAGTGTTATCAGCACTGGGTCAATGAATACTGAAAAGCATGTAAACTCATGTATTCTTTTACACCACTCAAGGCTAATTTTGAATTTGTTCAAGACAATCTCTTACCTCTCAATTGTGTGTGGCAGTTGTAGGTCTAAGTGGCGCTGCCGGTTTGTTTAACACAAACATTTTTTTTTTCTTGGTCCCCTCTATATTTTTCTCCCATTTTTGTCTAGTCCACGAATATAAGACCACCCCCCTTTTCAGAGGTATTTACAGAACACAATGTCTTCTTAAATTCAGATCAATAATCGAACTCTACTGAAACCTCTATCCCAAACATCCAAGCATGTTTAATATGAAAAGTTGTTTTTCTTAACTCAGGAAAGGTGTGACAACTTGACTATAACATCTGTCATTTGAGAACTACACTTTTGTAGTTTTGCAGCTGTTTACATTATATCAGTATAGTGAAATCTTCACGTTTGATTGCTATGTCATTTCCAGTTGTGTTTTGAACTCTAAATCCATCAACACAAGATGGCTGCACCCCTACAGACCCCATCTGCTCTTTGGAGTAAGAGAGGCACGCCTCATTTATGTCACACTGTGTCCTTCTTTTCAATCAGATATTTGTGTGTGTGTGTGCGTGTGTGCGTGTACGTGTGTGTGTGCGTGCACATATGCGTGCACACAAACGCGCATCCGTCTGGGCACCTATTCATGCACCACTGAAAGCACGGTAGACAAAAGAGCCTGCTTGCTGTGTCCTTGCGGTCCTGTCTCACAATGCGGGAGTTCGTTTTTCAGGTTCCTTGGCGCAGTCACCTTATGAACACATTTCCCACAATGCCTTGGGCTCGTGTGTTGACTGTCCTCGAGACTACAAGGGAAAAAAGACCCTGATGCTACCCAGTGCTGATTCTGCTGTTGCTGGTCTGGCTCAGCAAAGCAATATTCACTTTTTGTGTGTGTGTGCGTGTGTGTGTGTGTGTATGTGTGGGTGTGTGTGTATGTCTGCATGTGAGTGTGTGTGTGTGTGTGTGTGGACATTTATGGGGTTTGCAATAGTGCACAAAGGTATGCTGGAAGGAAGTGAGACACTGATGCTCAGCTGATATGAATAAATCGTGGATGAGGAGTGTGTGCTGGAAGTGCTGGAAGAAACTATTTAGTGCTTATTTTTTGTGTTGTTTGTTTTCAGATATTGCATCTTCCATCACAGGTGTATGCATGGGAATATATGTGTTATGAGGATGGGCTTGTATGTATTTAACTTGTTTTGTGCAGACTATTGTGTGTGTGTGTGTGTGTGTGTGTGTGTGTGTGTGTGTGCGTGTTTGTGTGTATGTGTGTGCATGCATGACTTTGTTGCTGTGTGTGAGTGCGTTTGTAGTGTACATTTCTATGTGTGTGTGTGTGTGTGTGTGTGTATGTGTGTGTGTGTGTGTGTGTGTGTGCGCACGAGCGCATACACATGCATGTGTGCTCCCCTTTCTCAGTGTCTTATTGCACATGACGCGGCGACACGCGGTCGGGGAAATGGAGTGATCAAAGACAACAAGGCCTTGCTTTATGGCATGCTCTGTCTTTATTGGCTTTATTGTCTCTGCTCCACTGGGGTTCAGCCTTAGACCTCGTGTCAATTAAAACCTCCTGTCACACACACACACACACACACACACACAAACACACGCACGCACCGCTGTGCACTGTGCCTTTAGAGACAGCCCCGCCACCCCCAAATGCTCCTCAAGGCCACCCTATGCAACTGTGGGAGCCAATTGCAAGGCAGAGGGAGGGTGTGTCAGTGTGTGTGTGTGTTTGTGTGTGTGTGTGTGTGTGTGTGTCTATACAGTATAGGGACGGGCAGAACCAGCACCTTGAAAATGTGTCAAAATTAAAGATGATGAAGCAGGTGGCTCTGCAAGCAACAATGCATCCATAGCCTCAAACACTTACACACACACACACACACTCACACACACACAAGCATCCATAAATCAAGGTCTCCACTGTAAATTAAGCGTAACAAAAACATCACAAAAAACAGACCTTAAAGAAAATGAGTAGAAGCTGTGTGAAAAAAAGAGACTGACCAAAAAGAAAGGCAAGTAAGAGAGGATGACAGAGAGAGAGAGCAAGAGAAAAAAAAGAGAGAATGATCATGAGCTTCTCTCAATCCATCACTCTGATTGGCTCACATGGCCCATGTCATGCTGTGTGAGCAGGAAGGAGAGCAGTAGGATGGGAGGAGACAGACAGGAAAAGAAGGGGAAAGACAGGAGAGAGGGGCTGAAAGAGAGACAAAAAAGAAGAGAAGAGACGGAGAAAGCAAGGAGAGACAGACAGGAGGAAAGACGAAGAGAGATAGGACTGAGGAGAGAGAGAGAGAGAGAGAGAATGCGAGGTTGAGAGGAGGAGGGTCCAAAGGAAGTTGCCAGGAGGAGTTTCAGAGGAACTGGTCTACTTCTAACAGTCACTGGAGCTTTTGGTTCCACCCAATGAGATGTGAACACTGCTCTGTCCCATCTGATTTGAAAGCAGTGTTTGATACATCCTTCTGGTCCCACCTACTTTGTCACACAGACTCCCACCACTTTACTCACAGCTGCACACACACACCACACACACACACACACAGCTGACACACCACACGACCACTGTTTTGTCTCATCCGATGTGAAGGCGTGTCTGAGTGTACAGCATCTATAAGCCCCATCTCTCCTCCTGGCACCCCCCTGCTCTGTCAAACAGGTGTTCCAGTGCACAAGAGTACATCAATCAAAGTCTGTGTGTCCGCATCTTTTTTTTCCTCTTTCACCCTCTCTCTCTTCTTCTTCTTCTTCTTCTTCTTCTCTCTCTCTCTCTGTCTGTCTCTCTCTCTCTCTCTCTCTCTCTCTCACACACACACACACACACACACACACACACACTTGCGTCTTCATCCTTCACTGTCCTTCTTACACAAACCCTCTCCTCCTACCACCCCTCTCTATTCCATCAACCCCCTACTTCACATCCTCAAGGTGCATCACTCTCTTTTTGTCTCTCAGTCCTTTTTTCTTTTAGACACACACACACACACACACACACACACTCAACCAGAACACACTCGCTGACTTCATCATATACCTGTAATGAACACAGGCCGTCTTGCCTTCACAGAGGACATCTTAAGCAATTAGCGCCCAGACGACACGCCGGGCTGTACTAGTGCATTGTGCTTTGAGTCAGATTTAAATGAATTTTATTTTAGGATTCCCTGGCCCCTTGCTACAGCACTGAACTGAGGATTGTCAGCTGCCATATGGCTCAACATAACAGCTTATTGTTTTATTGCCGAAGTGTGTGTGTTTGTGTGTGTGTGTGTGTGTGTGTGTGTGTGTGCGCGCGTGTGCATGTGGTGTGTTTTTGTGTGTGTGTGTGTGTATGTGTGTGTGGTTTTTGTGCGAATGTGTGTGTGTGTGTGTGAGAGAAAGAGAGACTGATGGGAAAGGCAGAGCATACACACATGCGTTTATGGCTGTGCGTGCGTATTTATTGCACAAGTGCGAACGCATGAGTGTTTGAGTGCTTCTCTGTGTATCTCGGCTCTCTTCAATAAATCTGCATAAGCCTGGACTCCCCAAGTGAGTGGCATGGGAGGGCATTATGTGTGGAGGGCTCAGACAAACACTTAAATATGGAATTTACTTCCAGGGCTCCCCTGTGTTGACTCACACTTATATTAGCCGAAAGAGGCAGAGAGACGTAAACATGCAATTTCAAACGGCTTGTTTATTTTCGGCACACCCACCATGGTGGATTGTATGTGTGTGTGTGTGTGTGTGTGTGTGTGTGTGAGTCTGTGTGTGTGTGTGTGTGTGCCAGACAGGGTGTGTGTGGGACAGAGAAAAAGAGAGATACTGTGTGTGTGTGTGTGTGTGGTGTGTGTGTGTGTGTGTGTGTGTGTGTGTGTGTGTGTGTGTGTGTGTGTGTGTGCCTGACAGGGTGTGTGTGGGAGAGAGAAAAAGAGAGATACAGTGTATGTGTGTGTGTGTGTTTGTGTGTGTGTTTGTAGGTATGTTGATGATATTAGCCGTCCTCCACAGCTGCCACTCAGCATGTTTTGGTGAGCTTCCCCCTTCTTTTCATTACTCTCTGTTGCTGCACACTCCGCCTCTCTCTCTCTCTCTCTCTCTCTCTCTCTCTCGCTCGCTCTCTTTCTACCCCTACCTTTCCTTCTCTTTGTCTTTCTCTAAATGATGTCGATTTCTTGATCACTCTGTCCCCCTTTCTCTCCTTCTTTCCCTTTACCTCTCTTCCTCTTTCTCTCCATCATCATGACATCTCACTACCCAATTTTCTTTTGCTTCTTATTCATTGCTCTCTACACTTTTCCTCTTCATTCTTTTTCTATTCATCCCTCTCTCTCTTTCTCTACCCCTCTCCCATTCTCTCTCTGTTGATCTGTCTCTCCACTTCTCTTTTAACACACTTCCATTTTCACTGCTGCTGACAGTCCAGACTCTGTTTCATCCTGCCCATGCATCTGTGTGTCTGATGAGCCCGACGCCTGAATTAAAGAGGAGGTGCAGATGAGGATGAGGATGATGATGATGGTGATAATAAAGATGACGATGATGATGTTGATGATGTCACGCCCTCACAAAGCCTGTTGGGATCTAGGCTATCCTGACGCAGTGCCTCCCCAGGCTGCTATTGTCAAAAAGCTCCCATTTGCATTGAGTCTATCTGGTCTTGCTAACGGTTGTGTGTTATCCACTGACTGCGAGCTGCCATATGTGTGTGTATGTTTGTGTTTGTGTGTGTGTGTGTGTGTGTGTGTGTGTGTTTGTGTGTGCGTGTTTGTGTTTGTGTGTCTGTGTATGTGTTTGCGTGTGTGTCTATGTGTGTGTGTTTGTGTGTGTGTGTTTGCGTGTGTGTTTGCGTGTGTGTGTGTTTGTGTGTGTGTGTGTGTGTTGGTGGTATGGACTGAGGTGGAGAATTACAGAATAGCGCTGGCCTGGCCGCCCGCACTGACTCAGTCTGCTCATGCTCTCCTTGCCCTCTACTGACCTGGACATGATTGGTATTTATTCAACAGGACCAAGGCTCTTTTCCTTCAGATGGGCTCACTGCTTCTCCCTCCCTCTCCCTCTCTATTTTTTCTCTCTTTATGCTTTTTTTCCCTCCTCACGAGAGACCCCAGGATGAGAGATCAAGGAATATCAATCCTTTCTCTTTCTGCTTCACTCTTTTCTCCCCTCTTCTCATTAGCATGTCCTCTTGCCGTTTTTCCTTTCCCACTACTCTTCCCTCCCTCCCTCTTTTCTTCCCGCCCGCCCTCCCTCCATCCTTCCCTGCATCCCTCTCTCCTTCTCCTGCTCTTCCTGCTTGCATCTCTGGCTGGGTTGGGAAGGATTGACCGTTAACATCACGTACATTTATTACTCTGACCTTGATGATGGACTGTGGGTTACTCCCATCTGAAAGGAGAGACACACTGAGAGATAGACAGAAAGAGAGAGAGAGAGAGAGGAGGGAGAGAGAAATGTGGAGGTGAAGAAATAAGATGCAAGAACTCCCACGCATTACTTTCCCAGACAGGAAAAATCTCAGTGCCACAGCATGCACACACAAACTCTATAAAGTACACACACACACACAAACACACACAGACACATTCTCAAACACTCAAGCTCTCTCTCTCAAACCACACAAAAGGCCTGAATACACACGCAGTACATAATAAATCCACATATTTCTAACACACAACCTCTCTCTTTTTCTCTCTCTCTCTCTGTCTCTCTCTCCCTCTCTCCCCACCCCTCTCTCTCTCTCTCTCTCTCTCTCTCTCACACACACACACACACATAAAGAAATATTCTCTCTCTCTCTCTCTCTCTCTCTCTCTCTCTGTCGGTCTGTCTCTCTTTCTGTAGAATGCAGATGAGGCTCCTCCAGGCTGCATGGGCCTGCCCTGTGCCCTGTGCTCTTGGGCAGCAAGGCCTCTGGAGCTCATAGAGTCATTGGAAGAGCCTCACCGGGGCCCTCCGCTTAATTAAGCAGCAAAATGCCCAACAATGTATCTGCCCCTCAGCCTCCAGCCTTGCACAGCTCGCTCACCTCTTAAAAGCCGCAAAGCCACATTAGCACACGCTGGGACACTGATCACACCTAATCATTTGAGCATGTGGTTCACAGACTATGTTTTAAATAGAAAGTGAGAGACTCAGCTGCAAAACCAAACCAATTAAGTACATTTGTAACGAATTTAGAGAATTGATTTAAAGTCAAACTTCTTCCACTATGTTTATTTGATAAATCTTTACTGACAGCTTTGCTCAAACACTGTCAGTAACTCAAAGAACAAAAACACCAGCTCAGATTTACTCACAGGTACTTACTGTAATCTTTAGCATCTTCTAGGGATGGACCAATCTAATTCTATTGTATGTGATGTTTGTGGGCCTAGGTCTAAGTATACAACTGTCACATTTCTCGGCATGAACCTAACGCTTTGGACTTCGGTAAAATAAACCTTGTTCTATGCAAGGTGCTAGTGAAAATCAGTAGACTGCTGCAGATGTTGATTATGTTTTCTATTGCATCAGTTTAAATAATTATTCATTCAGCAGAATCTTTGTTGGATTATAGGAGAGATGTGTCCTGCAATATGCAATTTTTGTCAATCATTATGGTGAGTTACCTTAGGATGCTACATTACTGACAAGCAGACTCAATATGAACTAAGTTCATTAACAGAAACCATTCTCGTTAAATACTTGCAGGATGATTATGATAGGTACAGAAAATCTGTGTGTTCATACCTTACAGCTGCACCTAGCTGATATGCTGTAGGCTACCATGTCTGTACAAGCCAGCTGAGGCACAATAGCATAGCAGAGTTGTTGTGGTCATTAAGTTTATGGAACAGATTGGCCCCTGGATCGGCAAATTTTTCCGATACCCGATCCAAGTATTATTTTCATATCAGTACCGGTATTCGATCCAAATTGGTGGATCAGTGTGTGTGTGTGTGTTTGTGTGTGTGTGTGTGTGTGTGTGTATGTGTGTGTTTGTGTGTGTGCAACCTGGGCTCCCCGTGGACCCAGGTGTGTGTGTCGGCGTTCATGAACAAAGCCTCCCTCCTCCAGGCAGCAGCTGCAGGAGCACCTGTGGACGCCAACATCAAAGGAGCCCATCAGTACTGCACCGCCCTGTCTCCTACCGAACACACACACACACACACACACACACACACACACATGCACACACACGCACACACACACACACACGCACACACACACACACACACTTTTGTAAGCACACCTAGGCATATATGCATACCTGATACCAACATTATTGCCTCAACATTACTGAGCTGTGTTCCCATTTATTTTACAGACCACATAATTCCAAACGCAGTGAAAAAGCTCCTTCACTTTCAGTTTCTCTTACATTGTTCCTCTTTATTTATTTATTTCTCTATCTCTCTCTCCAATTCTCTATCTCCGTCCTTCTCTCCCAACCAACCACTTTCATTCTTCATTCCTCTTCTCCTTCTCCACTTCTCTCTCTACTCTCAGTCTCTCTTTGCAAGTTGTTTTTCCTTCTCTCTCATCCTCTCTCCTTCCCCTGTCTCTCGTTGCACTCTGGTCTTCTTCCTCTGTCAAGCTCTCTTTCTCTCCTCTCTCTCTCTCTCTCCTCTATCATTCCTTTAACTATGCCTCTCCTCCACTCTCTATCTCTTTTATTATTCCCTTTATCTCTACCTCTCCTCCACTTTTTCTCTTTGTTTCTCTCTCTTCTCCACTCTTCTTTGCTCTTTGCTGACTGTCCTCCCCCTCCCCCTCCCCCTCCCTCTGCTCTCTGGTCAGTAATGATACGTTTCAGAACAGAGTCTCCCGCTGCCAGGATGAGTGTTGTTGTACTTCACAAGAGAGAGACACACTCTTTAGAAGAACACACAAACACACACACACGCGCGCACACACACACACACACACATTCAGTCTCGGGGTTACACAAGGTTTACCTTTATTCTGCTGTCTAAACCCCTGCTGGGAGATTATTACTATTATGATTTCCAATGTAATGACAGATACTCTGTATGATACAATATGCATTGACACCCTCAAAATAATAATGCCAATGTTAATAAACATGTTATTGCATTGCAACAAATGTAGCATTACTGTAGCAATGTAAGGCCATCAGAAGTCTTTTTCAAGCAATATATACAGTGCCCAGCATAAATTGGCACTGTATATATGATTTGAAAAGTAACAGTTTAAACAATATGTCCATGAAAACAAAAAAATACTTCCAAAATTTTTGCAGACTAAGTTTAATATTACATCTGCGTAACATACAACACAAAAGTTTGCATAATAATATAACTCAGATTACATATTTTTCAGTTTTTCTCAAATTAGGGGGGGGCAAAAATGAGTACACCCCACTGAAAGTCTCAGGGCAAAGCAAGATTTTAGACTACAAATGTCTGATTTACCAAGAATTCAATCACAGGTGAGTAATTATTCAATTAGTCCAGCAGATAGTTGACTATAAAAGGGTGTTACTCTAAGAAAATCCCTCCCCATTTCCTGCTGTCAGCAATGGCACCACATGGAAGAGAAATGACACAAGACCTGAGAAAGAAAATTATTTCCTCACACCAGAAAGGTAAAGGCTACAAGAAGATCAGCCAAGCTTTACTTATTAGTCAGAATACTGTAGCAAAAGTGGTACAAAGATTTAAGAAAAATGGAACTGCGACCATGTCACAGAGATGTCCTGGTCGTCCACGGAAGTTAACACCTCGACAGGAACGTCTTCTGATGAGAAGGGTTGAAGAAAATCAGCACACAAGTTCACTACAGTTAACTAAAGAAGTATAAAGCCAAACGGGGGTGACTGTTTCCCGTGACACAATACGCCGCACACTGCAGAGGAATGGCATGCATGGATGCCATCCACGAAAGAAGCCTCTCCTAAAGTCCAGGCACAAAAAAGCCTGCCTTGAGTTTGCCAGGGCCCATGCTGACAAAGATGAAGGCTACTGGGACTCTGTATGGTGGAGTGATGAGACCAAAATTAATGTATTTGGAACTGATGGCTTCAAAACTGGCGTCGCAAAGGTGAGGAATACAAAGAAAAATGCATGGTGCCTACAGTGAAGCATGGTGGTGGCAGTGTCCTTACGTGGGGCTGCATGAGTGCTGCTGGTGTTGGTGAGCGGCATTTCATTGATGGCATCATGAATTCAGAGATGTATTGCTCTATATTGAAAAATAAAATGCTACCATCACTCCGTGCACTTGGTCGTGGTGCACTTTTCCAACATGACAGTGATCCTAAACACACATCTAAGGCCACTGTCGACTTTCAGAAGAGGAACAGGGTGAGAGTGATTCAGTGGCCAAGCATGTCACCTGATCTGAACCCAATCGAAGACCTATGGGAAATTCTGAAGAGACAAGTGGAGCATCACTCTCCAGCCAACATCCAGTCTCTAAAACAGGTCATTATTGAAGAATGGAAAAAGATTGATGTTACAAAATGTTGCCAACTTGTTCATTCCATGCCCAGAAGACTTGGTGCCGTCATTAAAAATCATGGAGGCCATACAAAATACTAGATGCAGTAGTTTTGTTGGGGGTGTACTCATTTTTGTTCCCCCCTAATTTGAGTAAAACTGAAAAATATGTAATCTAAGTTATATTATTAAGCAAACGTTATTTGTTGTTTTCATGGACATATTGTTTAAACTGTTACTTTTCAGAGGGGGGGAACTCATTTATTCTGGGCACTGTATATAATATAGTTATGAGACAGGCAAACTTCAACCAGCCTGTCCAGCCGCAACAGCCACGCCTCCTCCAACTCTGCCCGGCTTCACCAGCTGTGCTGCATTAGCACTTACGTGCTAATGCAGCACAGCACAATATAAGCACTACCGACGTAGTGCTTATATTGACTCTGCACCCTTACCTCATTATGAGGTATTGTTTCCTGTTTGAGACGTACTGAGCCGTTTCTCTTTTTTTTTTCGAAGCAATCACAGATAAAATTAGTATTTTTGAACCTGTTGGTTCCCCTAGACTGTGTCAGAGCCTGAACCTGCTTTTTGTTCAAACCTTAGCCTGCTTGTGATTTTCTAACTCTGATTTTTTACTGTGCATATCTCTGCCTGGTTGTGGTACTTATGTTTTTAAAGTAAAGTTACTGTTCCCTGCACCTGGGTCTGCACCTCCATTCAACATTACAGGATCCTCATGTGGGTTACTGTGTAACCCTCCAAAAAGAAGTGATTCCTCCTTGGTTGATGTGAGTGCAGGTTAGCCTATATTGATGATGGTTAGCCTATATTTTGTGTCTCTGACAGATGGGTGTGGTGTGGAGACCAGGCTCTACAGCAGGATGTGTCTGTGTGTACTGAACTAATGAGGAAAGTAGAGGAGACAACATTTGTTTTTTTTGTTTTTTTAGTTTGTTTGCGAATCAGTCTGTGTCTGTCTGTGTGTGTGTGTGTGTGTGCTGTGCAATATGTGTATTTGTTTGAGTGAAACTTGAGAGAAAGTGAGGGAGGTATGTGTTTGTTTGTGTATGTATGTGTATGTAAGTATAGAAACAATGACAATGTATGTACAAGGGAGAAATAGTGTGTATTTGTGTGTGAGAGAGTGAGAGTGGTTGTGCTTCTATGTGTGCATGTGTTTGTGTGGGATGGGTGTTTTCTCAGTGTGGGGGAGATGAGGCGAGCAAAAAGAAACAGATAGAGGGAGAGAAAGAGAGAGAAAAAGAGACAGAGAATCGAAGGTGAGGACGTGTGTGAAGTCCTCTCTGCTGTGTTTGGGAGTCAACGGGAGTGTGATTTGAGCTACAGGGTGCAGACTCTGCTACAGGCTTCCTCCACATGACAACAGAAGCTGACTGTGAGTGTGCGTGTGTGTTCTAACTACTCCATGACCTCCAAGTGAGTTCATCACGAAACAATCTCTTTGCTGAGTCAGCTGTTCTAGTGTAACAACATAAGTGTTTGGACAGCCAGACATATGCAGAAACACACACAAACACACACACAAACACACACACACAATAAGAGAAAGCGAGAGAGAGAGAAAGCAAAGGAAAACAAAGGAAAGGAAAAAAGAAAAGCAAGGAGTTGGAGAGGAAAGGAGAAAGAGAGCATAGAGACATAGGCTTTGTGTCTGAATATGATGCAGGGTGCAGCAGTTAGTACATATTTCTCTCTCTCTCTGGTCTTTCTGTCTGTTTGTCTGTCTGTCTATCTATCTATCTATGTATCTATCTATATTTACTGAAGTATATTGAAAATAAATGTCAGAGCTATGCTCTTCCTTAGCCAGCTCTTATCCCCGGTCCCCTCTGTCTGTTTTCTCTCTGTCTCTCTCTGTCTCTGCTGACCACCAGAAGCAACAGTGGAATACCCAATGATGGTCCCTCACTGAAAAAAGGACGGCAGTCAAAAAGGCTTGACTTGCTGATCACACACATACACACAAACACACACACACACACACACACACATTCTATTTTATATCTCACAAATTGAGATATTAACTTATTAATATCCATTTTTTCACATGAACATCACTAAGTGATTTCAGTGCTAACAAGAACATTTAGATGTGTTTCTGGATTTACATAGGCTGAGTTGACCTGGGCTCCACACCAAAACCCTATGAGTCCATATTGTGAGAAATGGCCAATGCGCTAAGTGTCCTTTACGTTGGTCTGAATAGTGTCCTAACACTATCAGAACGACTCTAAGTGTTTTTAGCTGCTGATGGTGGGTATATGTAACAGTTAGTCAGCCAAGATATTTTATCATAGTGGTTGAGTGGCCAAGCGTTCCTTGAAAAGGTGTTAAATTAATCAACAATAATCCATCTTAACACCTTTCACAGACTCATGGTGCGATCCACCGTCTGATGTGTTAATAGCTAAAATTAGGAAATCAGAACTCCCCGCTGTCTCAGATTCACTGCGAATCTGTATTTAACTGTCTGTTAAATGCATTTATCCCTGCTTCCCTGTGTTTAGTGTTTTACAATCTGCCTACAGGTTAAAACAAATGACATCCACAGAACGTGTCTATTAGACACTTGGAAATGTACTGTATTGATATGTACTTGGTGTAGCTTTAGGGCTCAGTGAGAATATTCATGCATGGTTTAGCAATGTCTTTGTAATATGAGATTCTTGTTTACCTCTGATTCTGTGTAGCAAAGGCCTACAAATATCTTCCCACCTGTGTCAGCACTCAACAACAGACAGGAGGTCTGACTTGAAAATATGGAATTTGCCAGAAAAAAAAAGGTTGCGGAAGGATTTTTTATTCTGTTGCTTCTCTGACCTTACTGGAGAGTTAAATGAATGCATTCTCACGCACTAGACTTAAGCTCCATTAGACTCACGTCTGCTCTTTAACACAAGCTAATAGTTTGCAACAGCAAGTGTCAAAATGTATGGTTGCTTTTGCACATGTCTAGAGATGTGTTTTATGCTTGCAATAGCTGGTACATCTAACACAATCTAAACATGTCTAAATCTAGAACCATGAGTGGGCACAAACACACACACAGACGCACACACACACATACACACAGTGACAGAGAGAGAGACACAGAGAGACAGAAACACCCACATTTTGTTGCATTACAGGTGATAAACTATGGATACCATGATACAACTGTACCAGACACATGTTCTACAGAACAGAACACACACGAAGACCCAAATGGAGAAATGCCACTGGACAGCGTGACTGACTTGGTGGGAGACAACAAGAAAGACGGAGAGAGATAAAGAAAGACAATGTGATGTATTGAGTAACAGTCAGAGTGAGTGAGCTTGGGGGACAGAGGAGAAGGAGAGAGGGAGTTAGAATGAGAGACAAAGGTAATGAAAGACAGGTCAGAAAGAGATGCTTTTAAGCACTTGTGTGGTTTTAGCCCAATTTGTTTACTGAGAGTGTGTGCGTGTGTGTGTTTGTGTGTGTGTGTGTGTATGTGTTTGATTGTGCCAAAGAAAGACAGCAAGAGGCGGTATATGGTTTGTATATGTGTGGGGCATAGAAAATATTTGTGTTTATGTGTTTATGTGTTTGTGTGTGTGTGTGTGTGTGTGTGTGTGTGTGTGTGTGTGTGTGTGTGTGTGTGTGTGCACCAGCCTGCATATGTGTGTGTGTGTGTGTGTTAATGTGTGTGTGTCTCTGTGTTTGTGTGTGCGTGTTTGTGTGTGTGTGACAAGAGGGGGAGTAATTGCTCTGCCGTCCGTAATGAGTCCAGCGGGTCTGGGCTGAGCCTCCTAATCCTGCTACCCTGCAGGAGGTCCGACAGGCCTAATGGTACCGGGGGCGCCGACCAGCGCCACAGCACACTCCCCCTCACACACCTGCCACACCAGGGGGCATCTGAGCTGCCAGACACACACGTGCAGGCTTTTGTGTGTGTGTGTGTGTATATGTGTGTGTGTATGTGTGTGTGTGAGAGACTTGTGTGTGAATTTGTGTGTGTGTGTGTGCGTATGTGTCTGTGTGTGTGCGAAGTGGAGGTGGGGGAATGAGAGGTTGCAGAAGGTGAAGAGGGAGAGAGACAGAGTGAAGAAAAAAGGATGGAAGGAGGGAGGGAAAAAGAGATAACACTCATCCTGAGATAATCACTCGTCTCACTGTCAGGGTTTTGGCTGCTTTAAGACAGACACTGCTGCTGAGGGGGTTGGTGCGGTGTGTGTGCGTGTGTGTGTGTGTGTGCATGTCTGTGTGAATGTGGGTATGTGTGTGTGTGTAAGTGTATGTGTGTGTGTGTGTGTGTGTGTGTTTGTGTAGTGTAGTGTAGTGTAGTGTAGTGTGGTGTGCCTTTGTGTGTGTTTTTGGGGTGGTGTTTTCTCCTGATGGGAAGGGCACAACCACCCCTTCCACCCCCAGTCTTCATGTTGTGTCTCTCTCTAGCCTGTGGGGTTTTGATAGCTGAATCATGTCGAAGATTTGAACCGATTCTATCACAAAGCCGACAAAGTTTTTCAGAATTCACACCTTAATCTCTGCTGTGGGGAGAAATGAGCACTTAGTGCTCCATCTGTTTCCAGCAAGAATCATGGATATGAACAGTAGCCTTGTTCTCACTGACTACAATATAAATATTCTGATGTAATTCTGCTTCTTAATGATATAATTACTGTGTGCTTACACTCTTCAACTATGCTGCATATTTCTCAAATTAGTTTTATGTCTGACCTTCAATGTAAGATTTCCTACAAACATGTGATGATGTTTACTTTGAACTGTGGCCAGCATGGGCATGCTGTGTAAACATTGCACCCCTGACACATAAATAACACCATGTAGGCCTATCGTATTTTTAACACATCTGCTGCTGAATTAGATTTGAGGCATTATGACACATAATTTAGCATATACACATTGTCTGTTTCATTACTCACTACTCAATGCAATACCTGTATATTTAGAATACAGTCACCAAGATTTGCACCAATTCAAATACTTTTAAGGCACACAGCATATTTTTAGATACACACTCCCTCTCAACACACACACACACACACACACACACACACATATATGCACACACACTCACCCACATGGGCGCATCATCTACACCCACTGATTCACAATCAATTGTCTGGTTCAGTCTGTTTTCTGTATATAGTCTCATGTGTATTATCAGGGTGGCCACCCATCTGGGTGCTTCAACACCTTCTTTCTCTATCAAACGTTCAGTATGTCTGGAAAGATGGTGTTCCTGGAGGCTGGCTGCCTGGCTACAGAATGCCTTGCAATTGGGCGCTCTGCTGTGATAGGAATGTGCTAACGTGAGTTGACAGGCACCGATGCGCCAGTCAGAAGCACAGTGTGTGGCGCATATGACATGGCTGTCAGGGAAAGTGTGACACTTTTGCAAGCAGGGAGATGCTCAAACAAACATGTCTGCCAGCACAGAAATGACAAGACAGGATGGATGCTTTCTGGTGCCTAGCTCCTCACTGTGCGTTACACACATACTCACACACAAACACACACTCACACACAAAAACACGCATACACACACACACTTTCTTACATACACACACACACACACACATACTGACATGCAGACTGCCCCAACACACCCAAACCTCACTCACTCACACACACATGCGCACACACACATATATTGACATGCACACTGCCCCTAACACCCCCAAATCTCACTCACACACACACACTCACACACATATACACACAGATACATGCACACTGACCTGACGCACGCTGATCCAAACTTCGCTCATCCACATAAACAGACGTATAACTTTACTCATAGACATACACGCACACACACACACACACACACACACACACACACAAATATGAACTCAAACAAAAAACAACAAACAGTCTCTCCCAGTCACACACTCACACTCAAGGGCTCGATAAAATCCTCCCTGTCTCCCCACCCAGTACCACAGCAACAGATGGCACCTGGGCTTGGCTTGGCGGGCACAGCCAGCCAGCTCCTTCCCTGCTGCCCCCCTCCCTTTCCCTTTAATTACCACGATCGTGCCCCGGCCCCAGCGCCATCTCGGGGGGGTGGGGGGCGCGGGGCAAGCAGGCAGCGGGTGAGTCAGCGTGGGGAGGAGAGGAGGAGGAAGAGGAGGAAGAGGAGGAGGAGCGAGCGCTCCTGCAGGTGGGACATGGCATGGTGTTGACCGCAAGTGTGGTGTCGAGTTTTTCCACCTCGCTCTGCGCCCAGCAAGGTGCAGACTCTGGTAAATAAACAATGCCACATGCAGAGATAGAGGTGTTTGTGTGTGTGTGTGTGTGTGTGTGTGTGTCTGTGTGTGTGTGTGTGTATGTGTGTCTCACTCGGTATGTCAGCAATCTGTTTAGAAGAGAAGCCATCCTTTTTTATGTTTATGTCTGTGTTTTGTGCTACCATGTTCTTGCATGCATACAAGTGGCTTGACCACATTATTGATTTGCTGTCAGTTTTTGGTGTGCAGTATGATACAGCTAATACAGCATTATACAGCATATCAATGTCAGTGAGTGAGTTAGTTTGTTTGTGTGTGTGTGTGTGTGTGTGTGTGTGTGTGTGTGTGTGTGTGTGTGTGTGTGTGTGTGTGTGTGTGTGGCTTCTGGCTGCCGTTTTGTGATTTCAGTGTTAAAGGAGAACAGATGGTGTGGGTAAGCAGGGACGAAGGGCAGGCAGGGCCAGGCAGAAGCAAAGACCTACAGAGAGGGAGAGAGAGAACTAAAGAGTGAGTGAAAGAGTGAAAAGAAGGGAGAGGGACTCCCAGTCAGATTCAGGTCAGATGCAGTCACAGCATCTCTCAACCCATCTGTCTACATTTGGGTGTTTGTGTGCTTGTATATGAGGCTGCATGTAGGTGTGTGTTTGTTTATTTGTGTGAATGTGTTTAGACACACGTCTATCTGCATAAGTATTTGTGTGTGTGTGTGTGTGTGTGTGTGTGTGTGTGTGTGTGTGTGTGTGTGTGCGTAGGTGTACTGTATTTGTGTGCTTAAATGTGAGTGAGACAGCAAACAGCAGGTATGGTAAATGAGGCAAATAAATAATGCGTGTCAGCATCTTTAAAACACTGACACTAGATCAGTTGTGGTCTGCAGTCCTCATGAGAAGCGGAATAAGCTTGGTTTAAAACAAATGACCCAAAATCAGTTATGTGCTAGTTTTACGAAGGCCAGTCTAACTACCATGCCCCAAGAAAGTAAACAATGAATTATATTAAAATAACTTAAAAGGATCCCTAGCTAGTAAAACATGTCGACCTCGTATTATTGATGTTGGCGCCAGCTATATAAACCTGACACAAAATAATTTTTGATCACAACTATTTCAGAAAAGGCCCGCCAAATCCTGAAGGGACTGATAAATGTAGTTTAAAAAAAACGCTCAAAATGGTCTGTTTTATTCGAAGTTTTAGAAAATCCTTTCACTCTGCCAATGATTTTACATCTCATGCTCTCTAGGTAAAAATTGACCTGATTAGGTTGCTCCAGTCCATGTCCAAGCTGTTGCAGTACATAGACTGACATTGTTCCACTCTTTTTTTCATCTTGATCATCTTCCTTTTCACCTAAATATCAAACACTGGCTCCTGCATTGTCCTCCTGATTTACGGTGCTCTCAGGTTAAAATGGCAAAAGCTGAATAAGTGACTGAAGAAGTGTTTATTACACCATAATGTCCAACTCAACTAGGTGATTTCACTTTTAACTCAGAAAGCATTGAAACATAAATTACGTAAAACACAATAACAGTTTTGATTGCTTGCTTGGTTTGCCTTTACTGTGAGACCCGCTAAGATTATACAGATTTCAACAGTATTTCATCATAGTGTTTTGTGTGTCTGTGCATCTGTGTGTGTGTGTGTGTGTGTGTGTGTGTGTGTGCGTGCGTGCGTGTGTGTGTGTATGTGTGTGTGTGTGTGTATGTGTGTGTGTGTGTGTTTACTCCCTGCACATTTGCCCTCCATTTCCCTTCCATGCATAATGAATAAAGGTGTCAGCTGCCGTGGCAACTATCCCAAATCCAATCAAGGACAAGGGGGATGATGAAGATCTAGAGGTAGAGGATGGTGATTGGCAGGTATGCACTTGTTATGACTTCTCATGCACAGTCCCTGTCATACATGCACCTCAGGTGTGGAGTTTCAGCCCTACAGCTAATAGTGCCCATGGCATGGGGAGGCATGGCGTGCAGTGGCATGGTATGATGTGACTGTCCCAAGCGCCATCCCCCAATCAGCTGTGAGCCTGGAGGAAGCTGGAGGCTGATGTAGCTGCTTGTTTGTTTGTCTGTTTGTTTGTTTGTTTGTTTGTGCCCCTTGAGCTGTTGGTGGCTGCTGGAGCACAAGATGTATAGATCACATAATGATTTAAATAGTTAAACTCAAAATATGCTTTATATTTCTTAAAATAATTTTAGGCTATATCTATGCATCCATCATTCTTAACATGGGTTGCAGTAAAGTAAATATGTGCTCTATACAAAATTATGTTTTCAGGTAGAGTATGTAGCAGATGCTTTGTGATGATTTTTGCTTTGAACAGTGGCCACCATTGGCTAGAGATGCCAATGATTTTAATCATCACATCACCAACACCTGTAGCATGTACTGTACATGACACCAAAGGACACATATCATAAGGTCTTTTACAGTAATTCATTTGACCATATGTTGACATGTAGCCATGGCATGGCGTGCCATGGTGTGGCATGGTATGATGTGAGTTTCCCAGGTGCCAACCAACCCAATCAGCTGTGTGCTGCTGTGCCATATACTGTGACTGAGGCTGGAGTCGGTGCTGAGGCTGAGGCTGATGTGGTTGCTTGCTTGTTTATGCCCCTTGAGCTGCTGGTGGCAGCTGGAGCATGTTGTCTGAGCAACGCAGGGATTATTAGACCACGCTGATCATTTTAATGGCAAATCCTGTGAACTGTGAAAGATGAGTGGCAGTGGCCTGGATGAGTCATTGTGTATGTGTGTGTGTGTGTGTGTGTGTTGGCAAGTGAGTATGTGTGTGTGTGTGTGTGTGTGTGTGTTGGTGAGTGAGCATGTGTGTGTGTGTGTATGTATGTGTGTGTGTGTTTGTGTGTATGATGTGTGTACGTGTGTGAGTATGTGTTCACAAACATGCATATGGTCACATATGCACATGCATGCATTTGTAAACACGGGTGTTAGTGTGTGTTTGCACATGTTCGTGCTTTGTGTGAGTGTTTAGGTGAGTGTGTGAGTGAGAGAACAAGAGAAACGTGGGATAGGGACCTAAAGAAAGAGGAATAAATCATTTCAGTACTCAAGATGTAGTGATCCCTTGGGTCTTCATCGGTGTCGGCATTTCCAAGGAAGCACATTAACCCACTACCAGCAATGGTTATCTAGGTCATGTCTACATCAGTTGTGTGCCACTGTGTCGCCGGGTGTTTTTGCATTTTAGTCAAAACATAGGCAAGCCTACCACAGTCTACCTAGACTTCTGGTGAGTGTTCTGGTATCCCTTTCGGGCCTGTCTGGGCTCTTTACTCATCAGCCATATCCACTGAATACAGAGCAGTGCTCTCCAGTCAATGATGTGTCTTTAGTGTTCTGCCGCAGGCTTTGGCCATGGACTCTCAAGTCTATCAGTACTGGATGTTACTATAGAAGTCCCTGACAACCAAACTCCAATGACTGCACCCTTGGTATCTCTGCTGTTCTATATCTGCCACCAAGTCAGCATACTGTAACCTCGCATTTGCTTCATTACTGCAATAGAAGTGTAATGCCAATGATTACAGTTGTTTTTATTTCACGTGTCCAGTGTATGAAAATGTGTAGTGTTTAAAAAAGTACAAGAAAAGTACAAGGAAAATGTGTTTTAGCTATTGCCACAATATGAATAAATCTCAATACGAAAAAAAGAAGTCTTGGAACTTTGTTTTTTAGCGTAAGCAAAGGGCAAAAACTGTAATGCCATCCTCCTAAGGTACTGTCAGGAGACCTAAGTAGAACATGTAAAGACCTTGCACCAGATCAGATCTCAAGGAGGTATTAATGGTAAGATCGCCTTGTACCACAGCAACACAGTGTAGTGTAGAGGGAAGATCTTTCCTGCTGCCTGCTGTACCACTCCTCTGGTGTCCACTTCCATCCTGTTTCTAAGGACAGCATAGCCTCTCCTATAATGTAAATAAGACATAAGAAAACATCACATTGTTTGGATAATATTACAGTTTTTTCAGTCACACAAGCATTAACCAATACTTAAAATACTTTCTCTAAACTCTTAACACAGCAAAACACCTACATCAGACGATTAGCAAACAAACAATTAGTTTTCTTATCAAAGGCAAATTTTGTTAACAAAATATAGACAATCTGGCTCAAAATCCACATTGAATTCTACCACAACACTCTCGTGTGTTTTCTTCACACAGTGAGCATGTTGTTCAAAATGCTAACAAGTGATGGCATTTCTGAAACTACATTCATTTTCATGTATTTCAAATAAAGGCAAACAAGTCCTTTATCATGTGTATATAGTATATATAGTGTGATATATGATGGAGCACATTATATGTAAACACACACACACACACACGCACACACACAAGCATATGTAAACAGCCTAACACAATACAACAATTATGAAATGTCCATAACATTCAGCACTCAATGAAATATCCTACCTGCTACATAGGATGTCAGGTATTATCTAATATATCTATAAACCTGCAGAAGACAATAACACCCCACAGAGAGAATGAGAGTCAACAAGGTGATGCACTGCTGCTGCTGCTGATGAAGACTGTTCAAACAGTTCATACTGGCTTAGGAAATGAAACAAGATATCTGCTTTTCCCTGACAGAGGAGAGAGAGAAGGTGACAATCGTGATCTCAGGTTAGACTTGTTCAAAGGGTCCTTCTTCAACAGTCAACACACCATCTGCTGAGAATGAAGAAAATTAATATGTCTGTGTTTGCTCTTTCTGTTGACTGACAGCTGAAGGATAAAAGTTAAGAGGAAGTCTTTTGAACATTATAAGATATGTGAAATATTTCTTGCATAGATATGTAATGCGTTTACATATAATTAGCTGACTATTACAGAGAGTGTCCATAAGTAAAAGTGGTTGGTGAGAAGTCATATTTCCATGTTAGCTGAAAAGTTTTAGGCCTGGTTCAGCAAGTGTATACCTTACCCAACCAATCCATTCCAAAGTATGGTCAAACAAAATGTATAAATAGTCTAGATATGACTAAATGGACTGTCAATCTGTGGAAATAACCAAAGATGTTCTGACAAGTAACTTAGTGCTGTCCGAGATGAGTTATCTACTGTTAAATTAGTGTTAATGTGTGTATAACTCTTGAAGTGCTTACTAACAAAGATGAATCTTGTTTGTGTAATCCCAGGACAGTCCATAGTGGTAAGTGGCTTCAGCGTTGTTTGAGATAAATGATTTTCATTTCAATCCAAAACAAGGTATGAGGACTTTAGCAAAGATGCTTTAGCTTTCTTACAACTTATGTGGATGTTCACACAACCTCACACAAGTAAAATGAACAAAAAGCTATGTTATACATGTTAACAAGATTTAAGTCTGAAAGTTTGATTATGATAAGGGTGATGATTTTGATGGCGTTGCCAAGAGCGGCAAATAATTATGGCAATGATGTTGATGGTATTAATGAGTGAATTACTGCCTTTTCAATGTGTCACACCTTTGGTGTGTGTGTGTGTGTGTGTGCTGCAGTGCTTCTCTCTTAAAGGCGTGAGAAGATGATGATTTACCTTCTCTCACCCCCACCTAGGGCAGTGTTCTCCTCACCTAGCCTCTCCCTCCCTTTCCTTTCTTGTTTGCCACTCTTACTCCCTCGCTCTCTCATCTCACAATCACTTCCACTTTGTTTCTCTCTCCCTCATTCTCGCACATACACACACACACACACACACACACACACACACACACATACACACTGCTATTAATTCAAAGAAGGTTTGAAGCATACCTTTGAAACTACCAGAGAAGGGTATTTAAGAAAATATTACACTCACACACACACACACACACACACACACACACAATGGCTATCATATCTGACACATGTACTGTATGCTCACACATGCACTCACAGGGAGAGAGAAAGAAAGAGAGAGCACTGCGTTCTCCTCTTAGATGACTCATACACATACAGTACTGGAAACAGGAATATGTGTGTGCCCCACACATTACACATTGACAAACACACCCACAAAACTTCAATATCGCACCATGTTTCACACGTACACAAGCATCCACATGCACAGACACATGCCAAATGAGATATGCAATCACACTTTTAATGTCAACACACAGATGCAGTTTTGATCACACGCACATACACACACACACACACACATACACACACAAACATTGTACACACACAAACACACATACCTAAGACACTGAACACACACATACACACACACACACACACACACACACACACACACACTGGCCTCTTTAAAAACAAAACATCCACACAGGTAATTGTGTAGAGAGGAGCCATAATGCATAGGCAGCAAGCAGCAAGTTTGCTTCTGAAACACTGATCTGGCCTGGCCCTGAAGTCGGACGCACTAATTAGTGCCTTAAAACCTCAAGCCGATGAGATAAGAGCTCCAAGACCCGGGGTTCAAGGCTTTCTATTCAGCACCTTCTTTAGTCAATGCTAATGTTGTGGAAATTACTTCTGCACAAGTTGTATAAGCTTTTCTCCCATTGTATAACGTGAATGTGAATTATTTTACCGGGCGGTTAACACATTTGCTCTCTGTTTGTAATGTATTGCGCTGAAGAGAAGGGAGACAGGGAAAGGCAGACAAGAGAGGACAGATAGAGAGACAGACACAGAGATACAGACAGAGAGACAGACAAGAGAGGAGACAGAGGGAAAGTCAGAGAGAC
>PYXC01002152.1:955000-962500 GCA_015244755.2 Tenualosa ilisha | reverse complement strand
TCTCTGTCCCTAAAATCTGGTATAATAGGTGTTGATGGGTGCCCACTTTTAGTTGTGTGTGTGTGTGTGTGTGTGTGTGTGTGTGTGTGTGTGCCTCTGTGTGCCTGTTTGCATGTGTTGTCAGCATGTTCTCACCAAGTCAGGAGTTTTTCATTGTGCGTCAGTGTGAGCACACATATGGTAATAAAAGTAATAAAACAATCTGGCTTTATATGAATTTAAGTGTAAATGTGTGTGCATGCGGAGTGTGTGTGTGTGTGTGTGTGTGTGTGTGTGCCTGTGGAGTGTGTGTGTGTGTGTGTCAGAGAGACAGTGTGTGTTTGTAGGGTGGCTGTCTGACTGTGAAAAGTAATGATTAGTAAAAGCTGACAAGAGTACTGGGTGTTGAGGAAGGGGAGGGAGTCTTTGATCAGGGGTTTTGTGGTCTGCTCCCACACCACCACCCCCCAGTCCAAGCATCACACACACACATACACACACACACACACACACACACACACACACACACATACACACTTCCCACCCCGGTCTATTGATCTGGGGATCTGGTTCCTCATTCATAATTGAAGGCCATTAGCTGCAGTCGCACGAGCCACCACTTTAATTAGCTGACCCGACAGCAGAGACACTCCTAAAGCCCCCTCAAACACACACACACACACACACACACACACATACACACACGAACACACACTTACACACACTCCTGCATCCCCTACCTTCCACCTCCCTCTCACCCCCAGGTTTAATGGAGACATCAGTGAACAGCGGAGTGGAAGATTGTAGGGGTCGAGTCCATGGATGGGATGGGATGGGATGGGTTGGGAGAGAGGAGGGGTGGCTGGGGAAATGGACTGAGGCCTGAGATCAGCCTAAGGCCATTGTGCTGTGCTCAGGAGAAAAGCATGGACAAAAGAGTATCAGAGTATCCATCCTTCATTCAGTTCCTCTCCTGGACCATCCGTCTGTTTTTCCTAAGGAAGTGCTAAAGTCACGATCCCTTGGGGGAGTTAGATTAAAAAGCTTTCTGTGAAGTCAGGAATAAGATATTATGTCTGTATTTGTTTGGCTTTCTGTTTGTCTCTCTGGGCTTGCCAGACTGTTTCTGTCGCTACGGATACTGTAGTTGCTGCCTTCCTGCTTTAGATTCATGTTTCCCTTTTTGCCTGTCTGGACGCTGACCTGAGATTCACTGGTTTTCTGTATGTTTGCACTTCCCTTTGTGTCAGTCTGCTTCCCTGCCTGAACTGAACTCTGTGTCTGTCTGGTAACCGGCATATATTGCCCTCTCTGTCCCTGTCTGTCAGTTCACATGTATCTCTTGTCTGTGCTCTATTTCCTGTCCCTCTTGCATTCTCATGGCTGTCTGTATAAGTCTGGACAGGGAGGGGAGGAATCTGTAGTACTATAGGATTAGTAGACATTTGGAATATGCTATCTTCGATTATATTGTGTCTATGTTATATTATATATCAAAAGTAGCAGACAATATTGATTATTTTTTAAAGCATTCATGACTGTTTTATGAGACATGACTCAACATTCATACCATTCAAACCTTTCATGAATGTGGAAGACAGAACGACGACAACTTGTCAAAATAAAAGTCCAACAATTGCATAGCAGCATTGCCATTTTTGTTTAATATTTCATGAATGTCTTGTGAAGTCTACATCAAATGTCACTTTACTATACAAGCTGTCAAGTATTTGTAATCACTGAGTTTAACACTGGAAGGTAAACTTGCCTGCATTTAGCTGAACTATAGCCTATCTGTGTAACCTGGATACCATTACTTTAATCTCTGCAGCCTTTGTAAATATTTTTTGAATATCTTATGAAGTCTACATCAAATGTCACTTTACTATACAAGTTGTCAAGTATTCATAATCACTGAGTTTAACACTGGGAGGTAAACTAGCCTACATTGTTTGCTTGATCATGTTCTGTCTTTTTGGCACAAGACTAGCACATTGACTCACATGTGACATGATCAGGTAAGAGGTTTGGAACAAAAACGGCAATGCTACTTTGCGATTGTACTTTTAATTTGAGTTAAAAGTGTAACTTGACAATTTAAGTTGTCATCAGTCTGTCTTCCACATTCATGAAAGGTTTGGTATGAATGTTGAGTCATGTCTCATGAAACAGTAATGAATGCTTTATGTGCGGTTTATGACAGCTGCTATGAATGTGTTATGAAGGAACCCATCAAGTAAAGTGTTACCGGCTTATCTGTCAGAGGCATTCTTATATACGTGTGTGTGAGTGTGTGTGTGTGTGTGTGTGTGTCAGTAAGTGTGTGTATATCCTTCTTGTTTAGAAGGCTAGAGATACTCTGTTTCATGTGTTCATGTCACACCCACCCTCTCTCAAATTCTCTCAGAGGTGTCAAAAGTATTCACATTTATTACTCAGGCAGAAGTACACATAGCAGGTATTAAAAAGGCTTGTTGAATTATTAACTCAAGCTTTTTACTTAAGTAAAAGTGTAAAAGTACTAGTTTCAAAACTACTTAAGGTATAAAAGTAAAAATAATGTTAGAAGAAAAATCCCATTAAGGACAAATGCTTATGCGCCCCACAGGGGCCTATAGTGCACTACCCCACCACAACCAAAAGAAAATTTTTCTAAAGGCCATAATGACATTGATGTTGAAAAATTTGGGATGCACTAGGCTACCTGTTTCAGTCACATGTATCAGGCATGCAAACTGGTCAGGGGTGAAAAAGGTGAGAAGAGTGCGTGAGCGTGGAAACGGCAGCTAATGTGTGGTACACAAAGGCGCTGCACCGACTTGTGCGTGGGCTTTGCACTCGCATCACAAATCACAAATGTCACATTTTTGTGATGTGTTACTTGACTGCTATTTTATGCATTTCCAATGAGGGGACAGAGACAATGAAAAGGCACTAGCAGAGAACAATTGGAGTACATTTACATACATAAATTTCATGAAAATCAACATAGTGCAAATATACAGTATCGCGATCTCTCCCCATGAAATACTTGATTTAACACATTGTATGAATCCATGCATGATTTTGCTTTGATCCACAGGTTTATGGATGATGGTGAGACATAGACAAACTCAGCCACTAGCACCTTTAGGAAATATTTGGGTACCACCATAAGTACCACCATTGTGACTGACAGTACAGTTGTGAGGGCCTAGGCAGTTAGCTTTCAACAAAGGTAATTTAATCACTAATATGTGGAATTGTCTAGGTCTGCTGTCAGCTGCAACAGCTGTATTGAAACACAATGTTACAAACAATGTTATCAACCACACTGCATAAAACATTCACGGCAATGGACACAAATGCAATTATGGGACAGCACTGACGCATTAGGGCAGATTGTTAACAACTGTACAAACACGATACAAGAAGCAATGTAGGCTATAACTTACTACAGGGGATTAGCTTCAGCAAAACTGCACTGCACTCAAACATTAACTAGTGTTACCAAAAGAGCTCTATGAAAATGTACCATTTATGAGAATAGAATGAAAAAAGAAAAAAAAAAGATGAAATAATCCTTAAAGAAACAACAAGGTTTCACACCTTTGGAGCAGGCCACCACACGTGGACCTCCGATGCTCGGGCCCTCCAATGCTCACGCAAATATGATTAGGCCTACTTTCTCTAAAGGTAGCCAGCTTATCAGGCTGCACTATTCCCTTTGCTGGTGGCCTATCTTTTTTCCCTGAGGAGATTCATTCCATTATCGTTTAGGATTGAATTGGCACTTGAAGTTTTAGACTACTTGACTTCATTGTTGAGGAGATGTTAGACAGGGAGGCATAATTCTTATTCCGATGTTATTCTGCGTTGTTTCACAAGTGTTGGTTAATTGCAGAATGTGTAAGGCAGTCTTTAAAATGCCTACCAATCATACAAAGAAAGATACTCCTGCTCAAAGCTTTATGCTTTTCATTTGAAACATTTTAGATTACAGTCTGACGAGAGAATTTTTCTTTTTCTAGTTGATTAAGGCCTTTATTTTGTGTGATATCTCAGCGTTGGTCGATCGCAATGATAAATCCGCCTACAGGCAAATTGTAGGCTATGTATAAACTTGAAAAGGTCTACTCCAAATTTTGCCTCTTATATGAAAGTGTGGTGTTACACGTACTTGATGTAACACACTCAATTGTGCTGCAAGTCAAGCTTTCCCACAGGTCTTTGCATTTACGTTTGCGCCTGTTGGTCATGTAGCAGGGTAACCACAATCAAAGTCACTCTATCTGGATGGCAGCATAATAGTAGCATCTTAGTTTTTTTTTTTTTAATCACAAGCTGGACTGAAATAGGAGTCATGAGTCTATTTTTAAAATGTAAGGAGTACAAAGACTATACAGACTGTATGTAAATGTAAGGAGTACAAAGACTATACAGACTGTATGTAAATGTAAGGAGTACAAAGACTAAACAGACTGTATGTAAATGTAAGGAGTACAAATACTATACAGACTGTATGTAAAGAGTACAAATACTATACAGACTGTATGTAAATGCAATAAGCATTAGTAAAAAGTCAGCAGAAAAAGAATTACTCCAGTAAAGTATTTGTACTTCATTACTTGACACCTCTGATCTCTGATCATCACACTTTCTCCCTGCAGACACCACTTTCTCCCTGCACCAACGACACACACACTTTCACAAATAGACACACTTACACTCGTTCAGAAGTATGCATGAAGGCATTCACCCAAGAATATGTACTACACTCTCTCTCTCTCTCTCTCTTACACACACACACACACGCACACACTTGCACATTTGCAGAAATATGTATGCAGACACACACTTTTAGACTCAGACATACACTCACACACACGTATGCTCACACACATACATACACACATACACACACTGTCCCTGTGTCCTGCCATTTGCAGTGGGGCAGGGTGGTCACCTCCTGTTGGAGGCCGCCGGTGTTCATTAGGTGTAATTAGGGGCAGATTTGGGGGTTATGGATGGGCACGCTGCACTGAAAGCTGGGTAATTAGATTGCGGAAGCAGCTCATCTGTTCCAGCAGAGGGACCACGGTGTGTGTGTGTGTGTGTGTGTGGCAGTCGGGGCCCTCTCTTTTCTTCTCCTCTCTTCCTCACTATTCTCTCTTCTCTCCTCCTTCCCATTCTTCCCTGATCATTCCGTTTCCTCTCCTCTCCTTTCTTCTGCGTTTTTTCCCTCCTATCTTCTCTTCATTCCTCTCCTCTCCCATCTTCCTCTCTATCATCTTTCTTCCCCTTCCTTCTTCTCCTTACCTCTACACCTCCATTTCCATCTCTTTTTCTCACTGCAAGCCTTCCTGCACATATCGTAGCCTCAACTGTCCACTCTTTACACGGTCAAGATCTTGATGCATAGGACCTATGACACAAAATAATAACTAGCTTAACCACCTGCATGTCATGACCTTAATACTTGTGCTATCGGAAGATGTAACCAGTATCCTAAATAACACTATAACCCACTGTAACTGACTTTTAAAAGAAAGCTTCCATTGTGCGTAGAAATGTAACCTGAGATGTTACATTTCTATAGCCTGTTTCCAGTGACCACTGCACTACATATCAATCCAACCTAATCAATGCTGATAGCAATGAGTATGTGCTTTGAGTTAATAGCTACAGTGTGTAGTGTTATGAAATATTAGAGTGATGGCATACAGCAACCAACAACAATACCCCTTTTTACATTGTTTAGCCTATATGTGCACAACAACTGTAGAATTAGTTTTTCAATTTTTTGATCTTGAGCTGCATGTGAGATGTTTTTGGCAGGTGTTGTGTGTTACCTACCCTAAAATCACAATGTTCTGTGAAAGTCAAAACACAGAGACTTGAGACTTGACTTGGACTTGTGATCAAACATTGTGACTTGACTTGGCCCTGCTCCTCAAAGACTTGAAACTTGATTTGGGCTCAAGTTCTGACTCTTGAGACTTGATCTGGACTTGCAAAAAAGACTTTTGAACATCTCTGCTATGCTGTATGTTTGGTAGCTGATGCTAAATAGTTAATGTGAGAGAGTGTTTGGTTCATGTGTTTATGTGATCTCCCCCTTTTCTTTCCCTTTTCTCTTTTTCTTTCTCTCCTCTTTTCTCTTTCTCTCCCAAACAGCCTATTTTGCTGGATCCTGGTCTTAGGGTTGCTTTTCATCAGTATTTGTGATAGCTGCACACACACTGTACCAGTGGATGTGAGCTATGTGAGCGCTGTGTGGTTTGGGCAGCTGTCTGTAGTCAAGAGGTAGATCAAGTTCATTCCAGCCACCTTGTGTTTACATCGACATCGGTTAGGCGCGGCTCCAGGTCTGTCACCCCGTCGGGCCGTCTGCGGGTCCGTATGGCGAATCCCCAGTCCACATCCATCACGTCGGCCTGTCCTCTTTTTCAGGCCAAAACTGCTTTGAGGAGAGAGAGAGATTGTAGGGAGCCTGGCAAATGGAAGAAGATGGTCTACAGTTTATATGTGCTCACATCAGATAGACTGATGGACATTCCTCATTAAGCATGTAGTCTGGGGTCTCGATGATCCCGTTTTCTGATATTTGAGCTCAACAGCCAGTCAAGTTACACCCCCTGCTTTAGGCAACATGCTGATGGCTGTAGTGGTTTATGGCTTTGCCTGTGTTTATTTCCCATTTCCTATGGAAACTCAACTATTTGTTTGTTTGTTTGTTTGTTTTTCATGAACAAATGTTGCAATATAGTGAAATATGATAACTGTCATCATGACAAGTCACTGACATCATCAGGTGCTTGTGAAGAAAGAAAAAATGGCCATCAGTGACAGATATCATACAAGCCAGTTTCTATCACAGTCATGATAATGGCACAGCAGGAGGGCAGTTGTTTGAGTTATTAAACAAATCAAAGCACATGTCAGCACAAATTTGGCACCAATGCTGAGGAGGTGACAGATTCACTTATGACATATTTATGAAGCAGTCAGTGACCTGTCATAACCAGTGCCATCCAGACACAAATAATCACCTGTTCACCTGGCCGTTGAGACCACCACACTTGAATAACACTAAGCGTGTGTGTGTGTGTTTGTGTGTGTGTGTGTTAATTCAGATTGTGCAGTCATTCTAAATTACAAACTCAGACAAGCTATGCTAAGATTTGAATTGGATTGCATTGTCTGGCTTGTCAAACCAGAGATTCACTGGTAATTGACCCATTATCTTGATGCTTCACACCCACACAATGCCAGCCCCTCCAGGCTAGTGACACATCTTTCCTGTCATGAATCATGGCAGACAGGGTCTGTGTCAGGAGACCTCCAGTCTCTGTCCATGGTGCTGAAATCCCTTCCTAGGTAACAGCTTAAGTGGTAACACTGCCAGCACCCTCAGGAATAGACCAACGTAAAGGGCAGAGCCTAGGAAAACACTTCCTGTAGACTTTTTATACTGCACTCCAAACTGTCTGCCCCATTCTACTGTAATTAACTTGAAATGTCTTTTTTCATACATTCATT
>PYXC01002152.1:945000-950000 GCA_015244755.2 Tenualosa ilisha | reverse complement strand
GAGAGAGAGAGCATATGTGTGTGTGTGATAGAGAGAAAGAGAGTATGTGTATGTGTGTGTGTGTGTGTGTGTGTGTGTGTGTGTGTGTGTGTGTGTGTGTGTGTGTGTGTATGTGTGTGTGTGTCTGACAGAGCAGGAGCTGAGGCAATGGGAGTGACAGCAGCGCCAGTACCCAGACGTTCACTCTTATGAAGGCTTTATTAGATTCCACGCTCCCTGGAGGGGAAACGCTTTAAATGTCTCTGCAATTATAGCCCCTAATAACCCGCCACCACCAAAGAAACACACACACACACACACACAGATATACAGATGCTCCTCATGCCACAGCACACCATGCCCAAGCCCTCGGCACCCCTGATAAGGAACTCCAAGTTACTCTGTCAACGTGCGTGGGCTATTAATCTCCGTCACACGTTTGGTGACGGGACGAGGCAGCGTGCGGTCTTGTGGGCGATTCGGTTGTCTATTGACCCAAGGCGAGAGCCGATGCCACCCAGTACCTCCTCAGTGCGGTGCATGAGCACCCGTCAGCTGGAGTTAAAATGGGACGCAGATTCAGCATGGTGACGGGTTTGAAGCGCAGGCCCATACCTCTACTGATTTGAATGCAAATTAGTGTTCATTCTGATGCATCCACTCCTATTCCCATAATTACTGATACACACCATGTATGTGTCATTGTCTACACAGATTGTGTCACAATCTCAGCTCTATTCTCCACACGTGCAGACCAAAATAGTGTCTGCGTCTGCTTGACTGTTGGAAGATGCATACTGTTGAGTGTGATTTTTTTATTTTATTTGAGTGTGATTCTTTTATTCTTCTCCATATATGATGGTTTTAAGCCTCATTTGAATTTTATTTTTGAGTATATTAATGACTTACAGTAAAAAAAAAAAAAGTTCCTAGATTCCGAGATCAAAGCCACTTTCACTCTTACATGCAACCTTTCTCCTTCAATGCTCAGCCTCCATGTATCTGTATAAGTAGCCTATGTTTTTTCCACTCCACACAGAAACACACACACACACACACACACACACACACACACACACACACAGACATGTGCGTGCACGCACGCACACACACCACACACACACACACACACACACACACACACACGCACACACACACAGTTCTCCTTACGTTTCACTCAATTTTTTCTGTCCTGTGATGGGTTAATCCTGTCTCTCTCTGGATCATGCCAAACCTTCTCTCTTTGCTTCTCTCATTCTCCATCTCTATCTCTCTTTCTCTTTCAACTCTCTCTCTCTGTCTGACCCTTTGCCTCTGCTTCTCTCCCTCAGTCTCCTCTCTCTGAGAGGTAGGAGTTTTGAAAACACCCCATGCTGTGATGCTTTTCTCAGATCCTACACACCTCTTTCCCAAAGCCTCGGTGTGTTTGGGCTGAAAACAGGAGGACACCTAATAGAACCCCAGGCCAAGTGTGTGTGTGTGTGTGTGGTGTGTGTGTGTGTGTGTGTGTGTGTTTGTTGTTTGCTTATGTGCATGATCATGCATGTGTGCATCACTATGGGCATGAGTTTGTACCCTCTACCTTGTGTCAGATTCATTTTGTTGCACGATTGTTGCAATAATAGTTTATCGGCTGCAACATCATATACTTTCAAATGATTGTCTCAGGCACATTTTAATGTTATACCGAGTGAGCAGTAAATGGGTCCCCGGTAGGACTGTGTTGCTTCCCAAATCTTCAGGTTAAAGTGTTTGCAGAGAATCACATGCATACACGTGCACACACATTAACACACACACAAACACACACACACACACACATATACACACACAAACACACACACACAAACACACACACACACACACACACACACACACACACACACACACACACACACACACACACACACACAGTGTTGAGGTATGACTGTAAAGTTTTCTTTTTATTAGGACTATTCATAATCCCTAATGTCTCTCTGGAGATTTCAGCAGCACTGAACAGAGCTGTGCTGTCTGTCCACTGCACATAAACCCGCTTACCACTTGACTCCAGACCAGCACCAACACATTGCCACCACACTGATTCATATTTATGTATGCTCTTGATATATGACTGTCTAGGAGAAGCACCTTCACTAGTTGTAGCTGTGTATAAGTGTGTGTGTGTGTGTGTGTGTGTGTGTGTGTGTGTGTGTGTGTGTGTGTGTGTGTGTGTGTGTGTTTGTTTGTTTGCTTATGTGCATGACCATGCATGTGTGCATCACTATGGGCATGAGTTTGTACCCTCTACCTTGTGTCAGATTCATTTTGTTGCACAATTGTTGCAATAATAGTTTATCGGCTGCAACATCATATACTTTCAAATGATTGTCTCAGGCACATTTTAATGTTATACCGAGTGAGCAGTAAATGGGTCCCCGGTAGGACTGTGTTGCTTCCCAAATCTTCAGGTTAAAGTGTTTGCAGAGAATCACATGCATACACGTGCACACACATTAACACACACACAAACACACACACACATACACATATACACACACAAACACACACACACACACACACACACACACACACACACACACACACACACACACACACACACACACACACACACACACACAGTGTTGAGGTATGACTGTAAAGTTTTCTTTTTATTAGGACTATTCATAATCCCTAATGTCTCTCTGGAGATTTCAGCAGCACTGAACAGAGCTGTGCTGTCTGTCCACTGCACATAAACCCGCTTACCACTTGACTCCAGACCAGCACCAACACATTGCCACCACACTGACTCCAGACCAGCACCAACACATTGCCATCACACTGATTCATATTTAATGTATGCTCTGTGATATATGACCTGTGTCTAGGAGAAGGCACCTTCACTAGTTGTAGCTGTGTATGAGTGTGTGTGTGTGTGTATGTGTGTGTGTATGTGTGTGTGTGTGTGTGTGTGTGTGTGTGTGTGTGTGTACGGTATGTGTGTGTATGACATGTTTGTGTGCGTGTATTTGTAGTACACACATTGACAGATGGCTGAAAGTGACTCAGTGTGTGCGTGTGTGTTTATGTGTGTGTTTGTGTGTGTGAGTGAGAGAGAGAGAGTTTGTGAGTGTTAGTGTAAGTGTACTTAAGAAGTGAGTGAGTGTGTGTGTGTGTGTGTGTGTTCTTGTTGATGAGTGTGGAGTGTGTGAGGTCGAGGTGCTCTCCCTTCCTGGCGTCCTCGCCTGGTCTCTTCTCGTCAGTGTTGTATAGCTGTACAGATAATGGTGCCCACTAGTATCTGAATCACTCTAAAAGCACAAGCACAGCTGCATGGACTTTAGCAACAGCACTCACCTCTCTCTTCCTCTTCCCTCTTTTTTTACCACTTTAATGTTTCCCTCCTCCTTCTTCCATCTTTCTCCACCTTTCTTCTCCACATCTGTGTCTGTCTCCACTTCTATCTTTTTCTGTTTTTAAAAAGTAGTCTCTCTTCGCACAACTTTTTTTCTCTCTCTCTCTCTCTCTTGCTGTTTCTCTTTTTATCCACTTCATTATTTGTCTTCATTTCCCCTTCTTTCATCTGCCTCTCCCTCTCCTCAAATCCTTTTTATGGAGAATATTCCCTCTTTCTCCTTTGTCCCTTGCTCTCCTGCTTTCTGCTCTTCCCTTGCTTTCTTCCTCTCCCTTATTTCTTTTTCTCCACCTCTTCCTACCCCCATCCCCCTCTCTTCCTTAACTTTCCCCCTCTCTGCATTTTATCACATTTGGCAGCATAAGCTTAAAAAGATGAGAATTTATGCAAATATATGGCTGAGAAATGAGTGTTCACCTCTGCACAAAAGGTACAGAGGGGGAAAAAAAAAGTGACTCATTACAATATCTCTCCCCTTTGTTGTGAATCTGCCGAATAATAATTAAGAATGATTTGTGATCTGAACAAAACTGTGCTTCTTCTGCAGCACTTAGCAGAGAACACTGACTCACCTCAGAGTCCCCAATGCAAAGCAGAGGCGACTAATCTGCTTTAGCATGTTTTCATTTCACTGACTCCTCTCAAGCACCGCTGCAATCACAGATGGAATCTTTTTTCGCCAGAGTTGTTGGCAGAGTGTCTAGACTAGATCCCCTCACCTTGACACAGAGGCACAAAAACACACACGCACACACACATACACACACACCACGGCACACACAGGTGCCATACCAACCATAACATCTGTGTTTACATAAATTGGTGTGACTTTTGTCCTCCATGTCTGCTTCACGGCAAAAAGATGAACTAAAATGTCTCTCTGATGAACATTCTGCCTATGTGCTGCCCACACGCATATAAGTCAGGCCAACCAAAAGACCAGGTGTCAGATTGACTGACCAGACAAGTCATTGTGAGTGGGGTGGAGGTGGGGGGTGGTGGGTCATGGGAGTGGTGTGGCTCTGCCCTAATCCAGGCCACAATCCCCCGAAGAGTGTACTTCCCCCTGCTGTCCTGACAGCATTGACAGCCTCAGCATCAGAGGTTAAAGGTCAGAAGTCACATGAAGCGCTGCAGTCAGTCTGATACAGTGACAGCCCTCAGCTCCACTCCTCAATCTAAATTCCAGCGGGGATTGACAGGGCAGGGGGGCATCTGACGCATACTCTGGTGCCATAGTGAAATCGTCTGCAGTTCTGATGTCTGATGATCTTAACTGTACTTCACATAGCCAGTGCCAGACAGACTAGTTGGTTGTTGGTATGTTTTTTCATAGTTTTCTTAATTAAAGCAAAATGTCTGCCACAATGCTGTTCAGGTGAGCTCCAAGGAACAAGCTTTCACACACAGACAGTGATTTGAACTGTCAAAAAAATTTGATAACATTCTGTATGCAGATTGTTTCTTTCTTTCTCTCATCCATGCATTCCTCTTTTCTTTTCTTCCTTCAGCCATGCATATTATGTGGAGTGATGCTGGGATGTGTTAAGATGAATCATGCATCTGTGCTTTTTCATGCAACCCTTCATACACATAGAGTCCCCAATTACACACACAGCTTTAT
>PYXC01002152.1:935000-942500 GCA_015244755.2 Tenualosa ilisha | reverse complement strand
AAAAGGGAACACTGTGTGGTGTGTGTGTGGTGTGTGTGTGTGTGTGTGTGTGTGGAGAGAGAGAGGTGTGTATAGAGCAGAGAAATAGAGAGATCATAAAAATGTGTGTGTATCATAGAAATAGAGAGATCCTGGAAACAGAAATGTGTGTATGTCCAAGCAGAAGCGTTCGGCATCAGCAGCAGCAGTGGGGAAGCGGGAGGGAGGCAGAGAGTCGGTGTAATTACCCTGCCTGAGCCACACACCCAGCTGGGGACTCCTTCGCCAGCGTAGCCTAATTTACGGTGGCACTGCGTGGCACCTTCTCCAGGCTCTCTCCATTCTCCATTCTGCAACCCCCCCTCTCCTCTCCTCCTCCACCTCATCCTCCCCTACAGTTCTCTGCCTCTCCAGATCCTCATCCCTTCAGGGCTCTACCTCCACCATTACCTCTAAGAGGCTGGCCTGGCAGTCTGCTTTTGTGACACATACACACACACTCACACTCCTGACTTCCTTTTGCTCTCCAGCCAGACCCCGAGCTTCAATCCTCTGATCCCTTCAGATCCCAGGAGACCCTGTACCTCACCTCAGCTAATCACATACCTTCATACTTTTTACATCTTCAGCCACCCTGTTTCCTAACTAAACATGAATTATCTTTAATATTTAACATAATGTCTTAGCGTCTAGGATTCCTTACATAGTGTATAATATCACAAAACTTCAAGCTTATAGATTTCATGGGACTTCAGAAGGGATTTGGACATAGGCTTCCAGGCTTCTTTGTTCAGTTTGTCTTAAGCAGTTGCAGTGCAGTTGTTTGCTATAATCCAAATCAGTGAACACTGACCGAAAACGATTGTCTTGTGATGTTCAATGCAATCACCATAACTTAGAAAATCTCCACCAAAGCATCAAGATAAATCTATCCTGATGTGAGATCACACCAGAGCAACAAGAAATAGCTTATGACGTACAGTATGTGACAGTCCTCTCAAGTTCCGGTAAGTGCACATGGTGAGTCAGTTAACAGCATTGATGTTGCTTTCACCACATTGATTGTTCCTGTGAGTCAACATATTAAAGATGATTCATGTTTAATCTTTAAATCTCCTCCAGCCATGAGAAAATCACTTGTAAAATTATTCTCTGTGGACAGCACATTTAGAATATTGTGATGACAGAATTTTCTGATTCTGTAAACTGTGTACGTACCTGATGACATAACAAACTAGGAGAACCAGACACCAGTTAATGAGGTTGTCTCATGTGAATTTGAACCTATGAGCATGATTGTACAAAACTGACAGGATGTTACCTCACAGCTCACCACAGAAACATCCTACACCATATGATATAAATTGTTGTTCAATTTTAATTTTAAAATTGTTGTTGTTTGTTCAAATATTTCAGCCTCAAATGATCAAAGATATAAGTGCCCCATTAGCTTCATTACGACACTGTCTGTTAGCATACATAAAGTGGGTGCCACATTATTTGAGGGGGTGCCTATTAGACTGGCATTAGACTGACATCTGTGACATGACGCTTCAGTGTAATATTAGTAATTATGCCAAAGCTGATATTGCTTGGGATATCTCTGTTACCACAATGTAACCATTAAATGTTTTGTCACAACAACTTGATGATGACCAAAACAATATGTCATCGAGTTTGTCCTGAGAACTTCACATTAACCATTATCATTGCCATTAGCATAACCTACCATTAAAACCATTGCAGGCCCAATTACATGTTAACATCACAATGACAATGTCATGGGTGGTGGGTTAAGCCAGCTAAAGGACCAACACAGCACACAGTAAATTAGGTTATGGTTTACAGGAATACAGGTTTTCATTTTGTTTTGTGTGTTAATATCTCAGGTTTATTGGCGTTTCTTTACAATCCATTGATTGCTTATCAACAGCACAAGACACAAACAAACACAAATTCTTTTCACATCACCTGTTGTCAGTTGCCTTCATCTGATGTGTTACAAGAAGCTTTCTGCACCTCTCCCGACCTGTTGTACTGAATTTGATTGTGCCCTGATCTCACTGTCTTGCTTCACTGCTACCAAGTAAGTGTAATCCCATTTCATGTACTGTGTTGGTACTTCACATGATATAATATTGTCGCAATGTACAGTAATCCACACTATCAACAACTACACTGTGTAACACTGTGGCCAAAAAATGTTGTCTTTCATCTTATCTGTAAATTACAGACATGTGCTATACTGGGCTGCTGTCTGATTCCTCCTAATAACTCTTGAATACCTTTAGAAGCCCTAGAGGGTTCCATCACTCTGTCTTCCTCTTCCGGCGGATATTCCGGCAGCACGCACGTATGCAAAATCTGCACAGCTGAAAGGTCAGCCAGCTGAACAGTCCTGTCACAGACAACAGAAAGAATGCCACGTCTAGGCAGTAGTACTGGACCCAGTTAAGGTTGTGGGCCTGCACTCGCAGGTGCTTAGCTCCTTTGTTGCGCATTACAAACTCGGTCCAGAATACGGCCCGATCCAGAGGTTTCATTGGCTGGTCATGATGGAGCCGTGACAGCCTCATCATGTTCTCTTTGTACCTGCCAGGAAAATTATTTACATTTTACTCTGGGTTAATGTAACAGCATACCAAATAACATTGCCAATCTTAATACTTGTACAATTTTACCAATTTTAGATATTTTTAATAAATGTTTTTGGTGTCATCTTCAAATTTATCTTTTTCTTATAGCCTACTGTTTGTGTGGTGGGCAGTTAAGTACACCTATTTGCTACCTAGGCCATGCACTAAAGGGTTCTCGCATTGGGTATAGGGATGAGAATCAAGAACCGGAACTTAATAGAATCGAGAATCGAATGCTTCAATTCACTATCACTATCAATGATCAATTCCTCTTATCAATGCCAACTTGTTGTTTTGTCAATGGGTCATTCAAATACAAAATTTAAATGGATAACAGCTCTACATGATTTTCCCCATTCTAATAAGCTGCTATTGCCACCTCAGCAGTATAGGCTATATTATTGGCCTGTGTGCTGATACCGAAAACCCTTCGTAGAATACCTTCTAAACAGTAAGGAACTGATAATAAATGAAATTGAGATGAAATTTGGTAAAGAACTGGACCAATAAGCAGAACTGACAATGGCATTGATATTGATAAAATACTACCCACTACTTCCCACCCCTAGTTGGGGACAGAAATATATTAAAAAAAAAAACTCACAGGAAAATAATTACAAAAAGACTGTGGTTAGCATGTTAGCAAGCTTTTGTTAACTGTGCTAACTGAGCCCTATTTACACCAAGTGTGAAACTGGTGAAAAAACATCTGAACTAAGAAGTGTAACACTGTTAAGTGTTTTTGGAACTTGCTCACATACTACTTACAAGATGAGCTGTGTAGAGATTGAACTCTTTGATCAAAAAACTTACGACGGGTCGTTTATCACAGCATGGAGGCTTTTCATTAGGTCGTCTGAGTTCATATTGTAGAAATCTAACATGATGCCAGCGCCTTTCTTTTCCATGATGAAGATGTTGTCAGGTTGCTCAGCAAACAGAGGAATACCCAGCACTGGAACCCCATGGTAGATCGCTTCATATAGTCCATTGGAGCCTCCATGGGTTAAGAAAGCTTTGGTTTTTGGGTGTCCTTTGAGAGCGTTAAAGAGAAAGTTGTGGAGATGGTCAGTTGTAATTAAGTGCCACAAAACAAACAACAACAGAGTAATTATTTTCTTTCTTTTCCTGGAAGGGTTACATGATCTCACCTAACAAATCATTCTGGGGGATCCAGTTGTACATTCTTATGTTGGCAGGAAGAGTCTCTGGTCTCTCACCACCAAACCCCCACACCACCTGCAGTGTATAATAAGTACAGTGATCACCTATAACTAACACTTTTGCTGAAGCATATCTATATGAGGCTTATTAAAGGACTTTGTTGTCTGCATTTGCATTTTGTACCTAAAAACATGTACCCATGTTTGTTCCGGTGAAGGTGTACTTATAAAAGGATCCCTGGCTAGTCAGACATGTCAGCCTTATTACACGCTGGCGCCAGCTATAAACATGATTTAAAAACACTCAAAATGTGTTCAGTTTTATTAATAATTTTAAAAAGCTTTTTTACCCCTCATTCTTTCTGGGTAAAAATTGACATCACCTGGTTGAGCCAGTATAGGTTCAAGCTGTTGCTGCACATAGACAGTAAAGGTTTTAATAGAAACTGAAGCATTTTTAGTGTTTTTAAGTCATGGTAAATATATCTGACATCAACATCAACCTCATAAGGCCAACATGCCTTACCAGTCCACTATCCTTTCAATAATACTTTGGAACTACCTCAAAGTAACTGTTTCAAAGATTTGACAGGGCAAGTGTTTGCAGTTAGCATATAATTACTGGTAGAACATGCCTTCTGAGGGATCTGCCCAAGAGCTGACAAAAACATGCTTCTTCTCTCCTCTGTAAGGTTCTTGATCATTGAACCAAACGTGAACACGACAATGCCATCATTACCCGAGCTCTGAACAAACTCCTCCAAGTCCTGAGAAAACACAATCATATAGTTTGGCATTTAGTATGGCTATTAAACTAACAGTGCTAGTCCACAGGAAGCTTTGTTTCTCCATACTCATAGAACAGCACAAAGTTAGGATTTGACCTGACCTTGACCTTGGCACAACTTATCTGGTGTCACATGGCATCATAGGGCTTTCAGGCCTCAGGCAAATTTCAAAGGCTTTGTCAAGCAAACAGCTGAAAAGGGTATTAGTACCCTATTCACTTCAATATTCATTAAAGTTTGAAGTCTCTGTTCTTTGCAAAGGGGAACCAGATGCATTCAGTTTATAAACTGCTGTCCAGTAACTATACCAACAGGTACTGTACTGGTGGACCGTGTCTGTTGCCTTACCAATGGAAGTGGTTTAGCCGGTTTGCAGTGATGGCCTCCAATAAAGATAAAGTTTGGAGGGAAGGGTCTTGGGTATTCCCAAACCCAGTGGGAGCGGATGAACCACAGGTCAGCTTTTCCTACCATCTCACAAATGCTTGTTGGTTTCCCTACATGAAAATGTTGATAGAGAAGACAGAAATGCAGATTATTTGCAGATTATACTTTTCTTAATTTTTCTCCTAATACTCAATAGATTTGTTTACTCAACTGGTATTTGTTGATGTTGAGAATGTCTTTTACGTACACATAAAATAGCACAGTCAAGCTAACACCATAAGAAACAGTAAACAGACTGTTAAATGTTACCTTGGAGCAAAGTTTATCACAAGGACTGAGGAGCCGACATGAGTAATACTTTGAAGTGTGTTCAGCACAAAATATGAATGGTCCTTATGCCTGATGTAATTTTCTTGAGTGGGTCTTGTTCACTTTTTCAGTCTTTCATTCAGACCTTCATAAATGAAATTATACTATCACAATCAATGTGCTGCCTTCAGAATTACGTAATTTCATCAGTCATTTTTCTATTTTGAACTGTGTTTATGTTAATGTATTCATTAAGTGGAACATAGTGTGAGACCAGCTCTCACATCAAGATTATCTGAGATTTTAAAGTGACACTTGTTCTATCAAAAGCTTACCACTCAGACATGAAGATTTGTACTGAAACCTGAATCAAAACATATTTTGGATTGCTTCTAAAATCAAGGCAGAAAAAAATACTTACATATAAAGGGTTCCCTGAGAACCCAGATGCATTGCTAGCAAATTTAAATTTCCTCTGAAGGTCTCAACCTCTTATTCGATATGGGACTGGCATTATATGATTCATAACCAATGAATTTACTGTCTGTGTGATGCTGTCTGATTAAACTATGGATGTTGTATTTTCCTTTGAATTTGTAAATAACTGCAATTAAACCGTCATTTACATTAAATGCTGCACTTAGTTTTGGTGAGAGGTAAAGCTTCAATTTAACTTCAAATCACATGCTTCCTGTCATGCAAGGTCAATCACTTGTTGCCAGACTCTACAACTTCACAAAGGTAGGTCTGGCCCCTACCTACAGACTAGTTTAAAAGATGAAAAATTAAGAGCATAGTCATTAAAAACCTTAGTTACTTCAATTGTTGTTCCCATACCTTTGATCTCAGTGTAGATATTGTTCATCACTGTAGATGTATGAAGCAAAAACATGGCAGAATGCATGCAGTAGCTGCCAAAATTAAACAGCCTTTCCATGAAGTTCATCTGGTCTGTAGCCCTGATGGGGTTACAGGGCACAAAAGAAGGTAGGGTGGGCATCTGCCCACACAGTCTCTCATAGATGAAGCCAAATGTAATCCTCAGCGTCATTATGAATGGGACATCCAGTGCGTCGGCTACCAGATCCCCACAGGGGGTGAAGGGGTCAGTAAGGATCACCTCATATCTGGACCGCCTCAGGTCCTCTATGAGAGTCCTGTTGCCCACCAGGGACTTGCAGATAGCAGAGATGTATGAATCAAAGGATGCCATCAAGACTGACGTCTTGGAGAGCGCCTGCCAGCCTGTTCCATTCATCTGGTATTTCCAGAGGTCCACAAAGTCGTCCCAGAGTGCAGTCATGTTTTCCTTCTGCAGAGGGATGCTGAAGACTTGGAGGTGGAAACGTTCCTGGCGGGTCAGGTTCACTGTCGGTGAGGCGGTGTTGACCAGAACAGTAACACTGTGGTTGCGTTCCACGAGTTCCTCCACGATTGCTCGCATGTTCTGCCAGTGGCTGAACTCTCCTGGAATGACCAACACCTGACCAGCGTGCACACAGTGAAGACCACTGAGCAGAAAAACCAGGATCAGGAAACTAGGATAGGCCAGAGTCATCTCTGTCTGTGAAATTCATATATGTGTTAATACAAATAATTATGGTCCTACACATGTAAAGTAGCACTGAAAAAAAACGCTTGGCACACCAAAGTACATTATCTCCAGCTAAAAGCAGCTACATTATGCAAGGTCTTAAAGGAGAAATCCTGTGTGATTCAATACATAAACCTGTTGTTCGAGGTTACTGTGCTGTCTTTAGGGAAAAAAAGAAGAACATTTGATACAACTAGATAGAATAGCTAATGGGCAGCTAACACTAAGCAAATGGGACAAAGAAACTCACTTTTAGTTCCATTTACCTATGCTCCACTGAGTTAACATTAGTCAGTTTGCTACGCTCAGACTATGTTGTATCACATTTTCTGATTCTTTTTCCTACCGATAGCAGTATTGATTGATTCACACTGTATTTCTCCTTTAAGTTATGGATAACGGCTGCCGAGGTGTCCCAATATAAGGGAATAATGGATGAAGCAGGAGCAAAGAACACCACGTCGTAAGGTCCACTATTCCTCTAAATCGGGATACCTCGAAGGCTGCTACCCCGCTTATCACCCGGTTGTCACATTTATTTTTATAATTGTCTAATTATTTTATTTAAGCAGATAAAAAAAAAACATCTGGCTTGTAGCTTTGGTGTAGTCTAACGCTTTGTGGGAAAGTAGATCCACAAGGCT
>PYXC01002152.1:910000-932500 GCA_015244755.2 Tenualosa ilisha | reverse complement strand
GGTGCTACACATTGGTGGTTTGTGAGGAACCCCCTTCCACTGTTAAGTGCTTTGGGTGTCTTGAAAAGCGCTATAGGAATGTAAGTGGTAGTGGTGGTAATGGGGGTCGTGCATGCAGGGAGATGGGAGGAGAGGCAAGGAGGTCAGAGGAGGGAGGTGATGGGAGAAGAAGAAAGGAGGCTAGTGGAGGCAAGAGAGGCGGGCAGGTCAGAGGAGAGAATTGAGGGGAGAAGAGTGGAAGGAGCTCAGGGGAGAGGCAAGGTCTGGAGAAGCTTCCGGTGGGTCAGCAGAGAGACTGATCCCTCCCTGAGGAAGAACAAAACAACAACACTGAACCAGCCCACAACTAGTGGAAAAAAACACCTCTCAGCTGCAGACTCAGGTTGCTGTTTTTTCCTTCCGGTGACAGCTTCTCCGTTTCCCCCTCATTCCCAATCACACTCCCTCTGCCCAAATCACTTGGATCACATCCCTCACTTTTGGATCACATCCCCTCCCTTTCTCTCACTCTCACTTTTTGTCTCTCGTCTGCCTTCTGTTTTTCTCTCATTATCTCTCTCTCTGTCTCAGCCTTTTTCTCCTTTTCTCTTTTTTCTCTGTTTCTTTCTCCCCTTTTCTCCTATTGATTGGTGTGCTTATCTGTAGCTGTTGGCCTGACCCCTCTGTGGGAACCCACTCAATCGTCCATCATCCATTGTGCAAGTTTGGGGACCAAAATCTCACCTGGTCTCCTCAGTCACCAGGCAGACATGTGGTGAGGTGGAGGCGCCGTCGCTGGTGTTGCTTTCATCGTTGAAGCTGCTGAAATTCACGGTTATTGGCCAGAGACTCTCAGCAAATATTTCTCGCTGTGTGTGTGTGTGTGTGTGTGTGTGTGTGTGTGTGTGTGTGTTTGTGTGCAAAAAGAGGCTACAATAAGTTGAGAAGTTATTCTGTTGGTTACATCGAGACAAAGTGAGACAGACAGATACAGGGAAAGGTTGCGTACATACCAGCTTCCGTAGCTGGTTAAAAGCATAGCTGGGTTAAGGTTAAGCCCTTTGTGAGCTGTTGACAATGCTTCCCACCCACCAGATAGATAGTCTCTAAAATACCCCCCCCCCCTCTCTCTGGCTTTAGTGTCAAAGAAAAAAAAAACAGGAATCAGTTCCTGTTCATGGGCCATATGCTGAAAAAGCAGCAAATTGAGCTTCAAACACATACAGTAATTGTGTGTGTGTGAGAGAGAGCAGAGAGAGAGAGTGTGTGTGAGAGAAAGAGGGGAGAGAATGTGTGGAGGAGGCAAGACATGAGTCAAAGGTGAACAAGTGCAGGTGTGTGTTTTTAAAGAGCCTCCAGACCCTACTTTCATCTCTTTGAGTCCTCCAGCCACCACACACACCTGATGACACACACCTGACACACACACCTGACACACACACATACAGACGTTTCTAAGAGGTGAGACGGACGGTGTAGGAGGGAGGTGGGTGGGAGGGTGAGGAGAAACAATCGATCAAATTTGTAGAATATTCTCTTTTCTCTCTCTCTGGCTTTTTTGAAGTGCCATGTCAACGTGCACTTGGCGTCAGCATGGCGGATGTTTTCCAATTCGCTTTGAACACTCGGATTCGGAGAGACAGGAGGAGCAACCGAGTGACGGGTGGGTGGCAAGGAGACAAGCGCACAGAGCGTAAGAAGGGAAGTGAAGGGGGGGGGGGGAGGGGGTAGAATCTGTAAAACAAACAGAGGAAAAGTAATAACAGACACAGGATGAGAAAAGGAGGAGAGAGAGGGTGGGAGGGGAAAAAAGAAAAGGGAGAACGAGAGGAAGGGTGGGGAGGGTACGCAGGATATGAAAAGAAACGGAAAGTGGGAACAGATCAAAGCAAGAGAGGGGCAGGAAGAGGAATGAGGAGATGAAAAAGGATGCGGAAAAACAAAGCGAATGTGTAAAAAAGAACGTGAGGGCAGCATCCTTCCTGCAACAGGTCGGGGGGGGCGGGGGGGGCTGAGCACAGCACAAACCCCGCCCACTAACACCTGTGCACAGCGCTGACATCTCTCTACATCTGTAACAGTAAAGAGATGCGTTGATGTTGATGCCTAAAGCAACCTGAAAAAACGAATCTTCAGATTCCCTCGATTAAGATCATTTTGTGCAAAACACATGCTTTTGAAAGTCTGAAATAAAAGATCATTTTATGGGTTAACTTTAATCTGATACACTCTAGTCACAAGCCTATTTACAGTGGTAAGACGATCTCTTTTTACTGTTCACTTTCTTCCTTGAAGGTTGAAGCTTTTTTCAAGTGTCAGTCTGTTGATGTGCAACCTCAAAAACCCATGTGTGAAGTACACATTATCTTTTGCAAGATCATTTCTATTTCATCTGGAGATTTACTGATTTACAGATGGAGCACATACATACCGTTGCCAAAGTCCTCTACAGTCCGTTTGACCAGCTTTAGAGGCTGCAGTCTACTGTTCCATCATGCCATTATAGATGAGAGCTCCCCCTAGTGGTTTGCAAACAAGACTCACAGCACTATAAAGTTTTTGTGTGTGTCTAACATGTGCCATAATAACTACATACAGTATGTATACAGTATTACAGACTACAGAGCTGGTTAATAGTTATCATACCCTGCAGTGTCAAAACATATTCATGTGTGTTACTGCAGGCATCTGGTCTGTACTGTGAATCTGCACATGTCTATCTATCTATCTATCTATCTATCTATCTATCTATCTATCTATCTATCTATCTATCTATCTCTGTCTGTCTATGTGTGCTGGTTCTATATGTCTCTCTTGTGTCTTCTATGGGTAATATGGGTAATACCCATTCACACTGACAACTCTCAGTTCATCAAGGTAGGCCTCATCTGGTTGTTTGCATATAATTACTCTGTTAAGCCTTATTGCATAATTGAGGGGTTGGATCTCACAACACTTTGTTATTGATGTGGGCTGTTGATCTTGTTTATACTTTTGAGTGTTGGGGGGTGGGGGTAGGGGCGTCTGGTTTGGAGAATCTTTATGTAACCATGGCAACAGTGTCAATCTGCCCCATACACACACATACACACACAAACACACCTACACACACCACACCCTCCTCTTAAGCCACCCCCTGTTTGCAGGTAACATCATTAACAGGGAGGATGTCAACACAGGTATCCACAGCGGTTCATCTTTGTCAGGTTACTGTCTCACCTGCTTCCCTAAGGACCCAAAAGTGTAAATATTCCCCTTTGCCACACACAGGCACACACACACACACACACACACACTTGTACATATACTTGTACACATACCCACAGAGTTAAGATCATTCATAAAACCCATATGATTGCTAGCCTCTGGTAGTCCTCTGCTTTTCACATTTGGGATTAGCAGTTCTGAAAATGAACACACAAACACAGAGACACACACACACACACATACACACACACACAAGGACATTTACATGAAAATTATGCAATTACACTGGTGGCAAATATGGTGGGGAGATTCCCATGGAGACATCACACTTGTGTGTACATGGCTGCTGTGTGTGTGAGAGAGGCAGTGTTGTCTTGATTAACTCCATAATATAACACCGGCTCTAAATGCCTCCCAGAGCAAACAGCGCAATTAAATGTTTATTGCTTATTTTTATGTCCACTCATTAAATGTTAAAAGCTGATCAATGATCAGCTAATTGTACACTGGTGAAGAAACAGTTGGGTGCACCTGTGCAAATGTGCTCTACAGCGTCCATCTGTGTTTGTGTGTGTGTGTGTGTGTGTGTGTGTGTGTGTGTGTGTGTGTGTGTGTGCATCTGTGTATCTGTCTGTGTGTGTGTGTGTTTGTGTGTGTGTGTGTGTGAATCCCTGTCTCTTCATTTTAAAATTTTCCTCTATTCTCACACAGTTTAAATTCATCAGTGAATGATAGGACTGCCTTGCATAAAGGAGCCAATTTTCTCTCAGGTAAGAGTAATCACCCTTCCTCTGTTTACCTCCCTCCTCTTTCTGAGGGATCACTAGAGGAGGGAACAAAGTGAAAGGGGGAGAGAGACAGGGAGGAAGAAAGGGAGGGAGGGATGGAGAGAGAAAAAATCTATTTTGGTTATTTTTGTTGCTGACCAAGAAAACACACACATGCACACATGCACACACACACTCACACTCACACACACATACACACACACACGCACAAGAGTTGGTTGGACAGGCTGGGTCCAATGGCTGCTCTCCATGCTGCTTGCACTGGCTGCTTCCTGCTTGCCATGTCGAGGAGTTAAATGTCATGAATTCTTAATGCCTAATGAGCCCATCAGCCCCTGAGTAAAAGCGCTCTGCAGTGCTTCAGCTAATTGGCTTCAGTGGCTGTTCACTCCTGCTGTGCATGACTGGGATGGGAAGGTGTGGTGTTGGTGTTGGTGTTGGTGGTGGTGGTGGTGGGGTTGGTTGGCTGGTGGTGAAGTGAAGTGGTGGGGCTAGGGGTGGGGTGGGTTTGGGGTACGAAGGCAGAGCTGAAGGGGTGTATGAGGAGAGAGGAGGAGAAAATCAAGATGTGTTTTAGATGTGTGGTTGAGAGGTGTGACACAGGTCAAGAGGGCTGGTGTGCCAGGAGTGTGGGTGCAAACATGGGTGTGTGTGTGTGTGTGTGCGTGTGTTTGTGTGAGTGTGTGTGTGTGTGTGCTCATGTTTAGTCAGGCTATGACTATGCCCTCAACTGTCATTATTCTCAACAAATCATCATGTTGAGGTCATCCCTCTCTTCATCATCCTGACCATCCTTATCATCATCTGCTTCCTCCTCATATTCCAAACATCACCACCACCATCATCATCATCATCATCATCATCATCATCACCACCACTGCCATGCAGTCATTCTTCAGTTTGTGTTTAAATATTTCGATTTTTTTTGCAGTCACCATTATTTTGTTTGTTTTTCCTTTTGTTTTGTTTTGTTGTCAGGTGACAAATAAACAACAACACCTTTTCATTAGCTTGTCCACAGACACCAGACACGTGGGTTAGTTGAGACAGCCCCTTAAAATGTGAGCCCCCATGGAAGCTCTTAGCAGGTGCAAGCCTATGAAGTGGTGGATGGAGTGGTCATTTTAGGACATCAGTGACATGTCTATCACACACCAGGGCCTGTAGTTTACAGTAGCATTGTGTTGAGACTACAAATCACAGCATGCCATGGGTTTAGTGGAGGAAGCTAAATAAATCTGAAGAAGGATAAAAACCTTAGGAGTCGGGAAGAACGGAGACAGAAATAGCACAAGAGGAGGAGCTGTGGTGCAGACATGTTGTGTTTTGTTTTGTTTTTTTTATTGCCCATTTTCTCCCTCTCACGCTCGATACTTGACTCTCACTTGCACGGCAGCCGGCATCGATGGGTGCCGGGTGTCACGCTGCCTCTCTCCCTCAATCGCACTGCCACTGCCTCACCACCCACTCACGGTTTCTCCTGCCTCAGATTGGCGCAAGAGGCCGGGAGGCACACACTTGCCCCTCTTCCCGACTCCCCTTCCCTTCCCTCCCCTTCTTGTTTAATCCAACAATGCCAGTCTCAGTCCCTCTACCAATTACCTGTGTGCTGCCGAAAGAAAAAAAGAAAGAAAAAAAAAAAAACAACTTTAAATCGTCCATGGCTCTGGAGAGGCATGCCTGCCCCATCGATCCACTAAGAGTGTTGATCGCCTGTCCCACCAGCACCTGCCCTGCACCATGGACCAGAGGCCCAGGGATTGGCCAGACCCCCTACATACATCTCCAGACATGCAGGGGAAGGGGGAGTGAAGGAGGAGCCTCTTGGGCCCTTCCAAATGACTCAGCAGGACTCTGGTGTGGAGCTGGACTGCTATATTGACTGCAATCGATCAGGCTCCAGGTGTCTGATGAAGCACTACCTTTACCATCCCCCCACCACCACCATCACCACTATCACCACCCCATTGGCAGTATCTTAATCGTCTGTCACATGTTTATCCAGTTCTGCAACAGACCACAACATCAAGTGATGCCACTCCCTGACGGTGGTGGCAGTGACATTTTCTGCTGGATAGCAGAGACGTGCCAATATAGGTATTTACAAAATAGTTTTCTGTCGACCTTTATTCATTTACTTATCTATCATTTTTTGCAGGATGGTGTCGGTGAGGTGACGTGACAGTTCTCCAGGAACATTGAGGAGCTGGAAGGAATGTTTACACAAAATAACTAAAACTGTAAAAAACTTTACCATGTTTAGCCAAAGACTTACCCCTGTTTGTCTGGTTGTCCACTCTCCTCACACATCTCTCATCTCTCATCTGTCTCTGTGTGTGTGTGTGTCTCCTGTGTTACCGTGTTGAGTAAGTTCCCTTTTGCGTTGTCTGCACACTGTACAGTGTTTGTCTTTTGTTTGCTTTAGTATGGATCAGCACTGACTGAGAGCTGTAGCCATATGTCCTCTTTTAAGAGTCAGACATTCTTTTTCTCTCTCTCTCTCTCTCTTCGTCCTTCAAGGACGAAGAGAGAGAGAGAGAGAGAGAGAGAGAGAGAAAAAGGAATGTTATTCTAAGACTCTTGAAAGAGGACATATGATTGTGTGGAGTTGTGCCCAGGGACATCTTTTGCGTCATGATCTAGCTCCTCTGAAAAGGAGAATTGTGTTTTTGTCCAGTCCAGGGTCTGTTACTGTCAGCCATTCAAAAGTACTGAAAGAACATATATGAGTATCAAAATATGCTTTTCGTCTTAAGTGTAAAGAAAGCAAGTATGGAGATCCAGGAACTAATGTCACTTTCGAAATTTCACTGGCAGTAAAGTGCAGTGCCAAGCCATAGACATCCATTCAAAATACAAATTATTTACTCACAATAAATAATTAATGACACTTGCCTGATGATTGCCTTTTAAAAGTGAATAAGTGTATGTTGTCCTGCAAGAGTTTGTGCCTTTAGAATTAAAAAATAAATAAATAAATAGAATTTCAATATGCATCGTGGTCAGTGTGTCACATCCAGAGCAGTTTGTGTCACTCCAAAGAATCAAGTAATTTCATTTAACTGTTTTCCTTTTGAGGCAGTATACAGATATCCTTCTGAAACATACAGTGTGCTTCATTTTAATGGCCTCTACCTCTGGCATGATAATAAGTCGCCAATCATTGTAAACAATGTTGATATATGCAAATTTATGTCATGCATGTACTGTTTTTAATGGTGGATCCAATCAGGGCCTCTCAAGCTGGCAAAACAAGATCATTTGTATATCAATTAGGACAAATGTTGGGCAATAACAAGCAACCCAAGCAAAGGCTGTATGTTAGGCCAAGATTTGTTTATCAGGAATAAAACGAACACACACTGTTTCCTCAAGTAATTCGTATCAATGTGAGAGTAACAATAACAAGAAACTGATCTGACTTGTTGCATACATATTCAAAAGGATATGCTGTAACAGCACAAAACACCGAAAACAGTTTCATGTGTTAGCTTTGTCAGACAATGGCCAAAATGATTCAAATAAATCAATAATAATGTTACCTATGTTTCTTAGATAGATAGATAGATAGATAGATAGATAGATAGATAGATAGATAGATAGATAGATAGATAGATAGATAGATAGATAGATAGATAGATAGATAGATAGATAGATGCAAATGAACACAATAGATGCAGGTATTGTGTCTATGTTTGTCTTTGTCCAGACATAGAGCAGCATTAAAAAGGGAAAAGGAAATTGGAAAAGAGGTGGAGAGAATCACACCTCTTAGAACTGAAAATACCTACAATCTAATCACATGACTTCTTTCCTTCTCTCATGTGTGATAACACATTTTTACGTTTTTATGCCTTATGCATCTGTGTCTCTCCATCTCTTGTGCTGTGTGTGTGTGTGTGTGTGTGTGTGTGTGTGTGTGTGTGTGTGTGTGTGCGCGCACCTGTAAGCCTGTGCAACCACATGTCTGCTGTCTGTACTGTGAAGGCCATCTCTCTACCTCTTCACAGAGATAGGGGCAACACGCTGACCTTAGTTATCTTAAAAGAACACCATAAAGAGAGAGAGAACAAAAACACAGGCACACATGCACTACCATACACGTGCACACAAAACACACACTCTCTCACTTCTATGCATGCAACCCCTACTCCTACACACACACACAAACACACACACACAGTCCCACACATACACACACACACACACACTCACACCTGCTTCTGATATGTTTTGTGACTCTCAGTATGTGCAATGCACTCTCACCCCCCCATTCTCCACTGTGTTTGTCAAGGGCGCACTTTGATCCACATCTACTGCATGTCCATGCAGAACATGCCCCTGTGTGTATGTATGCTGTTTCTACTGAGACACCCAATGCTGATACTAGACTTTGGCAGTTCTTGTCAGTAACCAGAGGCAATGCATTGTATCTTGTGGGGTCCGCATTATGGAGAGACATAGAATGGCAAAGAGAGGGGAAAAGATGGAGAGAGTGAGAGACAGAGAGAGACAGAGAGAGAGAGAGAGAGAAGGTAGAGCCCAATTTGTCTTCCTAATCTTACACGAAATAACATTTGCATTCAGCCAGCTGCCCATAATAACGGCTGGCAGTCATGAGCCCGCGCCTAGGCGCATTACCATTAATCACAATTAAAGAGAGCTTAGCGTGTGCCACATGAATATTTACAGTGTGGTCGGGGCCATCACACACAGTAAATTCATAAATCACCCGGCCGGATTACCAAATTTATGACTGTTTTATTATTCATGATATGCCTTTTTATGTGCAGTTTATATTTATTTCTTGGCTTGCAGTACATAGGATAAATAGGAGACAAGGAGAGGGGTGAGTGAAGTATTGTGGGTGTGGGATAGGGTGGGGGTTGGTCCTGTGGGTGGATTTGGGAGAGGCTCCAGGGGGGAACCTCAGCAGGCTTCCTGTAACTGGACAGGAAATACATATGTCCCTACCCACAATCCTCAGTTAAACTGGGGTGATTAATTTGTCATTAGATGGATGGATTTATCCACTGCTCCTGAGTTAATCATTTGTTTTCTGTGTGTGTGTGAGTGTGGTGTGTGTGTGTGTGTGTGTGTGTGCATGTGTGTGCGCACACACTCTCTTATTCTCTCATAATGACCATCATACAACTCTGCTTTGCTGAACTGAAACCTTTAGCTTGTAACCTTGAGAGAGCAACCTCTCCATAAACGCAAAGAGAAAAAACAAACCTTTTTGAAATGCAAGGGTCTTCAGCATTTTACACTTAACTGTGGAAAAAATGTCAGCCTCAGACTTTTGTGCCAAGAAAAGTTTAAACAGCTTATATACCTTGTCTGTTAGAGACAAGCTATTCCACACATCACTCACTCTCTCTCGTCGTTCACTTTTCTCTGTCAAGAATGCCAAGGATGGGTATATCCCTGCAGAGTGTAGTATTGCTCGAGCAAAAATGGGGAAAATATCTCCCACTTTACAGAGCTCAGTTCCACGGGGGCAATGAATCATCCGACAAAGAAGGCACCAATACATTTTTCTTAGTGGCTTGTTGTTGTTGTTTTTCTGTTTGGTATGTGGATGGCCATTTTTTTTATTCTGTCATTCAAGAGGATGCTCACGAGGAGAAACTTCTAATGAAGATTGAAATATTGTATCTTGTTAGCATTAAAAGGACAAAGACTTGAAGGGGAGTGTGGAAGAAAGGGGGTGTGGGGGGGGGGGGGGGGGGGGGGTTGCAACCCTGAACTGACTGCTAACAGTGAGAAAAATATGATTCATAACAAGCAGAAAAGTCAGACTGAGTGGGTGTGGGTTTTTGCGTGTGAGAACGACAGACAGACAGAGAGATCACTGTGAAAGAAAACACCTGATTGACAGCCGGAGGTGAGCACAACATGAAAGGAATGCGGGATGATATCATTAATGCTTCACAGGGAATGTTTGCCAATTTCGGCCTGTAGGGGGCACCATGTTCTTTCCCAATCAAACAATTGGTGTGGATCGTAGGTGTGGGTGCACTGAAAAAAAGCATTAGGAAGAAGAAAGAAACTCCGTCATTCTGAAGACACACCGACGTATCCCTCTGTGGCATGAGCCCTCCCTCTTCTATTGTTTGACAGCAGACAGCTTCTCCGTGAACTTTAATAAAGACCATATTCCCCTGTTCTGCACGTCTTGTCTCAAAATAATGAAACATATTGATCTGAGAATTACATCTTGGTCAATGCACCCCTGCCAGTAGGGAAAAGGGTGTTTAAAATGAAGCTTCCATCGAGACAGAGACCTATAGCACCACCTAGGGGCTTTACTGAGTTGCACAAACAACCAAGGCCACTGCAGCTTCACACTAATGGATGTCCAATCGATCCCTAGTGCGTCTGTGAACTTTCGTTATTCCATCCATCATCACGCTTGACTTGAGGACTAAGTGTGGCCAATCCAAAATCCAGTCACAATGCTCAGGGGAAACAATACCGAAATATGTTGTAGTTGAGAAAGTTTTTAATTTATTTATTTACTGTACCTCAAACACAGAGCTTAATTAAATTAAATAGGCCTCAAGGAATGTTTTTGCCATGTACCATTATGTGCCATTAGGCCTAGTTATTTTCTTTGCGATGAGTAAAAGTGTCGCCAAAACGAACATGGCGCAGCTTAAAGGCAATAGACCTAAATACATATTTGTCCCAAAGCATTGTTTGGTTGAGTGTTCACAGCACCTGCTACACTTTTTGTAGGATAAGTTGAATAGCATACAGGACATATGGAATGCACATCTCATCCGCTCTTCAGCAAATCCAGGTGTTCTGTCATGTACCTGGCATCGCATCTGTGGGGGGCTGAGGATCATCTCATCCCTCTTAATGATGATTTAGTCCTTGCTGTCTGCAAAGAAAGCTGCACATTGCTCAGCTCCGTCTCATGTAACAACAATGTGTTTGATTTTTGCAAGTGTCATACACGAAAGGAGATTGCAGACGACCTCATTGCACTCCACCAACTCTCTGTTATTTGATTTAGACTATTTCTCACTGTCAAAAAAAAGCTTGAACGGCCCGCTCTGCTGTCTCCATTATTTTTGCCGCAACTTGCATGTCGCGAAGGACCGTCTTCTGTTCCCATGTGCTTGAGCGTCAGTGTTGGGTAGCCCCATCTCTATGGTCTCTGCATAGTAAGTTACCCCCCAATAACACACAGGTCACTGGTTGTAAATGCAGCCAAATACTATTCCTGCTAAAGCCGTCTATGCACCCGTTTCTGCAGATTCCATAAATTTTTAGTTTATCACAGAGTCGACGAAATTATCCTGCATGATCCTATACGTAAATCATGGCCACATTTTAGTAAATCCTGCTCACGATGTTATATAACGTGCACGAAGATGCTTAAAAATCGCTCGAGCTTTTCAGGGTTCCATAGTTTTTTTCATAGTTAGTTCCATAGTTTAGATTAAAAAAAAGAAGAAAATACAGCATTTTGAACCTCCACTTTGGAGGTCGCTTTTAAAAAATACGTTTGAGGTGGCTAAAACTCTGGTTATGTGTAAACAATACATGTGTAAACATTCCGTTTATAAAAATATCCAGATATGTGTAAACAGGGCTTTCAAGTGGTTCAACTCCTGCTTCAGAGTGAGGAAATCGTCAGGACGACGTATCCATTGCACATTCAAGTGGTAAGTAGTTAATTTGTAGGCAACCAATTAAGTTCATTTAATACACATGCAATCAATGTGCAAAATAACAAGGAACAACATTCTAGAAAAATGTTTACTTCAACCTGAAACTGTTTATGAAACAGACTTGATCATGCATTGTCATATACAACAGAAATCCTACCATTTCTTGATGTTTTGCCTCGCTGCATGTAGGCAGTGTTGGCAGTGTTAACTCCCTTGTCACATCAGAAGTCATCAGCTGGGATATAGAAAAACTCAATTTCCCTTTTGGTGATCGTGAACTTGTTTTCAACATTCATGTGCTCTGAATTCACACTTATATGAAGTCAGCTCAGCTTCCTCCTTGGTGTTGTTTGTGTCACTTGTAAGTCTGGAAAATAATGACATGTCAGACTGGTTTGGTTTGTTTGGTGAACGTCCATCAAGAAAACTGGACTGCACAAGTGAAGAGATAATGTGGCAACTGCATAAGACACATTCATTGCTTGTGCAGAGGACTGATTGGTTGGCCAGAGATCCCAAATGCCCAGGCTACTGCTAAGATAACAAACACACACATGCAACCACACATGCTCAGGACCTGCTTTTATGTTAGACATGGCATGGAGGATGAAGGAGTAAGCATGTAGGATTAGTGGTTATGTTCTTTTTGTCATTCAGTTGTGAGCTACAGAAGACTGCTCATAACAGAAATATCTGATATATTAATTGATTGTGGAGCACTGAGTTTTGGTACCTACAAATATAGCCAACATAGCAGCCTGTTACCAAATGATATCAGATGTGGATATTGTGTTGTGGGTTAAAGGTACACCAGGCAACATTTTATGCAGATTTTAGGTTCATTTACCACCTTTATAGTCACTTTGATGATTAATTGGATCATTACGGGGTGAATGAAGGCTCTCTCGGCACCCTCTATTGCTGCAGCACACAGTTACACCACGTGCATTATGACCAAACCTAAACTGAATGAAACCTGAAATTGCATTTATTACCTTGTCAGTCAACATAACTCTTCAAAAATGTTCAACGCTGGTTCATATTCCTTTTCGCAAACAGGTGAGGTGGGTGTTGGACGCAGGGGTAGTGGGAGTCCCCCCACTTCTTGGGACAGATCATTTATGTATTTTTAAATTTTTTTAAAAAATGTAATCAATTTATAACATTATATTAATAAAGTGTTGTTACCAGTGGTACTGATAAGTACACACATCAAACAAACTTTTCCAAGAAAGCCTGTACTGTTATATACAAATGCAACTTAACATTATAGCATAATGCCATCAACATAGGTTTTGGAGGTGCGTGTGACTTTCTTTATCATTAAAATTGCTTACCTCCACTAAAAGTATCCCCATTACATCTCTGTTTGCAAACAAATCCACTTGGACTGGTTAGATGGACAAGGTTGGTGTTATTTTTAATCTGCCCTGTGACTGTAGGTAAAACAATCCCAGGATTGGCTGGTATGCCTTTAAGCACTTTACTCAGTTCAATCCCAGGCTTGGCTGGTATGCCTTGAAGCCCTTTACTCAGTTGCTTGGTTCCCTTTTTGTGCTCCACAAGAACTAGAATGCTGAAGAGAAGTGTGATGAAATGAGAAGCTGGCAGTGGTGCGATGTGAGGAATGCATATCTGTAAAAACTTAATATAAAAATAGTTCTTGAGCTCTGAGAGTTCCACACATCACAAGGGTGTATCTTTTTTAACACCTCTGGATGCAGGGCACAGGGGTCTTAGAGGAAATAACAAGATTCCACTTAGATTCTAAAAGTCAGTATTAGCCTATTAACCTATGTCACATTTAGTTATTATTATGATGATGATGATGTTTAAGCAAAAACGAGATGGGCCTTAACAGAAATAAATAACTTTGACATTACATGACAATTTTAACAAGTCTCTGGAGTGTGAACTCTCACATGCTAACTATTCTACTGCCTGCAATAGTGTCAGGGAATTCGTTACATGTGAGATACAGAGGCCGTCTCTGAGTTCTCTTAGAGAGAACAGAGGGGCACATTTCCCACCACTCCCGGCATTACAGTCTGTCATTCTTGTAAGCCAGTCATATTTGCTATATGGGAATAAGAGGAGTTCATTGTTTTCTAATACAGCCTGACAACTGTTTGCTATTCTTGGTCTTAAGAATTCAACTGGCTCTCAAGATGCACACTGCTGAGTTTACTATGGAAATGTACAAATGATTTTAGGTAGGTAAACATCTTTTCCACTGAAGGCCCCATTAGTAACATAAATCGTTTTGTCAGTTTTTGGCCAAAACTAAAGAAAAAAAAGAACAAAGCATATTTGTTTTCCTACCAGCTCAACATCCATGCTGTATTTGTGGAGACAAACACAGTAATACATTATTCAGTACATTTGTGTAATGGTGGGGAAAAAAACTTTTTTTTAAAAAAACAAATATGTAGTCTAAAACATATCATCTCTTTTTTTGAGGTGCTTAAGACCCTTAAGATCTCATCAACATCACAAGCTATATCTTCATTCAAAGCAACATGAGAACAGGGTTTCCACGAAGTCTTGAAAAGTCTAAAATTTATATGAATTGAAGGACTTAAAAAGTCTTAAATATGTTTACATTTTGCACATTTGGTCTAAAATACATTTAGGGTAGGTCAATTGGTCTGTAATGAATTATATACCGTAGTTGCGCTTGTGCGTTGTATTTTTGTGTGGGTTATGCCACTTGTTTGAAGTGCTTCTTCTTTTTGATAAGAAATCAAGATCTTTTTCATGTGAAGATTGTAGGTGTTGTCCACAGCACAATTAAAAAGTAAATGCTTTGGATATAGAATCCATCAATTTCTCTTCAAATACCACAAACCATTTTTTTGCGAGAAAATGTATCACATTGGCCTTGAACTTCATCATAAACCATAATGGTCATAAAAAGGTCTGAAAGTCTTAAACTGAACTTGTTGAAACCCTGCCGAAACCCTGTGAGAAGAACCCTGCACATCTGTATCAGTCTGGTCACAGGTCTGCTCCATGGCTCATTAGATGAGTATCTGAGCATAGGACTGGCCTTGAGAACATTAACCTTACACTTCTATGACAAGAAAAACTCTTCAGTTGGGTTTAGGAAGGGGGGAATATGGTGAGAGGTATTGGACTGTAAATATAGATGCTGTTGAAACCAGATGTAGACCAGAGCAGAAAGGTAGAAAGACACACTGTCACATACAACAGTGGACTTTGACCCGGGGGCTTGATTAGAAGCACCTAGAACCACCCCCTGTTGACAGGACTCCTTGGCTGCTGGTTTCCCCTGAGAGTGGAACCCTTTTAACCATCAACAGAACACATTCACTTGGCTTTGACTCATTTTTTTGTGAACATGAAATGCATCTAAAAGAAACTTCGTTGACCCTGAAAGGGGCTATGTGCTTTCCATCAAGGACACAACATCTTTGTCTCCCGTCTTCTCCCCAGTTGCATCTGAAGGTTACAGCCTGTACCCCACACAAGTAATCACTCCTATTCTGAATTCCTGTTCAGACCAGTTTCTCACCTGCAGACAATTCAGCCAAGCAATGGGATCAAGTAATGGTGGCTATTTTGTTCTCCAGTTACTGCACATAAAACATTCTGCATTCTCTCACAGATCCAACATCTCCCACATTCACCCAACATACAGGACCACCTTGACATGCAGTGCACAGTGCTACGATACAGAACTCCACATGTTCATGCCGCAAAGGTTTCACCCTCTCTCGATGTCTGTCAAATGACATGCTGCTAGTATTCAAGACATGACCAACTAAATGATTTGCATGAATGGTGGCATGTGCACTTGTCTATGTCTGTGTACCACATGAACATCCTTTCTTTTTTCTTCCTCCTCTGCTTTTGTGGATGTCTTGGCATACTTTTATGATGTGCCAAATGTTCCAACAAAGATCAGGGGATTGTAACAAAAAACCTTGTAAGATTTTCTCATGCTTGAGCTTTGAATCAGTTAGCCATATTCTAAGCATCTCTTGATAATAATGGCTATCTTGGGATGGCAGAAATTGGGGGATGTCTGGGATTTGCTTGTGGAACAGGTAGAGACATTTTCTGTCCGAGTCTACCAAGCTATTGAATATCCTTCAGGAAAGTTATGTAATCTAGACATGTTGCATTAAACACAAGCCACCCCAATAACACATCACAACACTTTTTTGTTTGCATTTTTTTCTCTCTGTGATCCAGTGTAGAGATCTAATTCTGTGGTGTGAGTGTACTCCCTAAGCATCTGTATTTGTTGTGAAATAACTTATCTTAATCATAATAACTTAATCAGAACATATTGCAATTTAAGACATGAGTGCTTCCGTAGAAATTAGTGCTGCTGGATAAATATGGTGCCACACTTGAGGACAAGTGAAGTTCTGTACAGAAGTAGACCTACCAAAGGGATGGTCCCAGGTCCCACAAAAGAGGCTGAATGTGAATACAATTTGTAGTGAATGCAAATGCAAGTTTTAGCACCAAAGATGCACATAAATAAGCTGATTGTTGCCATGCAGATCTTGATGCAGTTTTTTCCTTGACTGCCAGTGGCGGCATCACTCACAATTACTCCACTGGGTGTCAGTAAACCATCAGAAATTAAACAAACCCAGACTATCCTATTTCTCAAGAAGGCTTGTGGAAAAATTCCACAAGAAATTGATAAGTAATGGCTCATTTAACAGTTGGCTTAAAGTAGCACAACAAATAGTGTTGTAGGTGCTCTCAGTGTTGTTGTTGTTTCCCTTTTCAGACATGGCAGTGAAAAAATAGCAAGTGAGCGGGAGAGAGACAGTGGGCACAAGGACTTGAATGTGGTACAGACACAGCACCCATTTAGCACCCCCACATCAGGCATTATCTGATATCAGTGGCAGAAAGGGAATGACTTCATTATTATTTATTTTTCTGTAAAAGTGTGTGTTTATATGAGTATGAGTTTATATTGGACACCATTTAAGTTACAATATCTTCTTTCTTCCAGCTGTCAATTTTTATTTGTGTTTTAGAGAGCATGTTAATCAATTTACATATAGGTAGCATGTAGGTGGTATATTCAGCATTGTGAAATGTTGTAGGTGAGATATGAGTTGTTAGTCACACACTTGTGAAGGAATGCCCTCTGGTGGTTAACAGAAAATAAATGGCCATATACTCTGAAATGGCATATTCTATAGTGGTTCTTAGTGTAACTGGATGAGCCTTGGGACTCACAATATCCCATCGCCAGTAAGTCGTAACCCAGCCGTAACCCAAACAGCCCCCTAAGTGTGCCATGTTATAGTGCATTACATAACAGTGCAAGAACATGTGCAGAATATATATCTAATACAGAGCATAAGTAAGCAACATAATGTAAAAATGCAACACAACACACAACATACACAATATAAGAAGTTAGAGAAACAATGCAAATACTTACCCTAGTCATTAGTATTGAAAATAAAAAAAATAAATAAAAGACTTAAAAGATAAAGGGGTGAGGGTCTGAGCATGGGACTATTGTTGGCAGTAAGAGAGTCCAGGCTAGGACATTACGAGAAAGCAGTCTTACTTCATGCAGCTTGCACAGAGCCTGGGACAAGTCTGTTTAGATAGCTTGTATACTACCCTCCTTGTACTCATTTCATAAAACACTTCAGGCATTTACTTAACACTGATGTGGTTTATTATCAGTTGCAAAGGTTAGTAGCAAAGCAAGAACTAACAATTAGGAATTCCTGCTAAGTGTGAGGTTATGCTGGACCAACGAGTTTAAAGTAAGTATGCTCATCACTATGCTAATACATGCCAAATATTGGAAACCAATGAGTAACACTCACAGATCGAATAAGACGTTTGTCGTTCTTGACAAAACTGTGTTTAGCAGTGGCAGTGTTAGAAACCTTTCATAACAATAATAGACATGCAGAATTTACCCCGTGATATTCATGCATGTTCATGTTCATGCAAGTAGATTTTTTTTTCACTGTTCCCTAACTGGGTTTATGTGAACAAGTTAGCTGCTATGATAGGCCATACACTCACAAATGATGGTGTCATCTGTTATTTTAGGACAGTAAATTTCAGTAAAAATGACACATGTATGACAAGCTGTTGGTTTATTTGTTTTATTTTTTTTTTAGCTTTTGCATTCCATGGTTTTGAGTATGTATGACATTCACTGACAAATTGTCACTCCTTTATCAAGGTGGTCAAATGCACAGTTGCTATAGTGACATTCAGCCAGAAACAGTGATTTCAATGGTGACAGAACAATTAACCACCACTAGTCAAAGTTGTGGCATACTACTTTGCAACAGCCATTTCAGCGATTTGTGATTCAGCAGAGGAAAAAAAAAGAACAAAACAAGAATGCATACTGCTTCTCAGAAAATTCTGACTAGCATGTTTGTGTGATTATACATTCGTTTATTTCCAGTGCAAGTAGTTAAATGAAATAAAAAAAAAAAACAACTATAGAATTAATATGCATAAAAGAAAAACCACTCTTCCCAAACAAACCGAATCACACTTTTGCATTTTATTAAGGAGAGCTGCATTGATCAACATAATAAATAAAATCTTCTAATTCTAATACAGTATAGTGCAATTTCTTTTGATAGTCCATCATACATGTTGTTACTAATTGTTTCACACATACCTTACAGTTTATTTTCTAGCCATACATTCCAATGGTCACTGTTGTATTGCATCCATACAATACCTCACAAATCTGTAATTGCACAGTATTGCACAAGAGATCTCAGGCAACGTTACAGTAGTTCTAGTGAGATCTCCTCTAGTTCCCATGCTATGGCTGCCAGAGACAGTGGCAGAAACTAGCAGCTCAGTAGCATTTCCGCAAGTTTGAAATAGATATGTGAATAAGAGCATTTAGCAGCCGTAACACAAAATGGCCCCATTTACATGTACATAGTATTCCCAAAAATGAATATCCTTTTGTGTGACAGATTTAATAAACCACTAATGATGTTCTTCATCTCTTGGGAGTGATTGAATAATATTGTTCTCATGAACACACATACAGTATGTGGTAAATGCTTGTATCTTAGGTTATGTGCATCAATCATTACAAAGTAGTTCAAATGTGTTCAGACAGATGGAAATGAAAAGCAAATTTACTCTGCTTACAAATGAATATCATTGTAATCCAGGAAATTGCATTCATTTGCTTTGAAGCATCAAGGTACAAGTCAGTGATATTACAACTATGTGTTACTTGTACCACTGGTATGGCCTTTCCCACACCACACCTATGACTGAGTGAGAGAGAGTGTTTCCAAAAATTTCATTTCCACTTTGTTAGACCACTTGAATTTAGTAGGCCAATTAACATTTTGCTGCTCCACAATCATGCTTGAAGTTGCCTCTGTCTTCTTACATATTAGCATGAAAGGAATGTTTGGTCATGAAGTGACTCCTAGACATCTATCTCACCACCCACCATCACCAATAAAGGCAATACATATTATTTTGGCAGTATATCACCATAGACAACTGTGTAAATAAAACTAAAATGCTAAAGTTACCTAAGTGCCTGAAGCACCGAGTGCATAAGAGAATGGTTCTTTGGAAGTTGTGACACAACGTTGTGCAAATGAAGCAGTGCATGGATTGTTCTTCATAGGATTTATCACTATGGCAGCGCAATCACCTGTCATTCTATAACCTCTCACATGATAAAACATAAAAAGATAAGTCAAGCTATTTTAATACTTTTCATTCAATAAATACTGAAATACAAATATAGTTTATGTGTGTGTCTGTGTGTTTGTCTATAAAATACACTGTAAATGAAAATGATTGATACAACTAATTATTTGAAGGAAAATTCCACTTTCACAATCTGAAACTCACACAGATATTTAACTGCATGCAAACTTGGGCCACCATAACATGATGCACTTATCAGCATACAGCTCCCACTGTAATGGCAAACGCATATGTGTTGGACACGACTCTGAGCAGACCTTACTGGTGATGGGGGAAAGGCGCTCATTGCCACACCTGTGCAGGTGTTATTTCTGTGACTGATCCTCGAGGCTACTGTGAAAAATTCTCCAAACAAAGGAATCATCAATTTCAGATGATCATGAAGATGACAATGATGACAGTATTGATGACTGCTAAGATCATCACGGCAGTTGTTCCTTGAATCGAGGTCTTGAGTCAGCGCAGTTACAGGGCTGTCCAGGTGCTGTCCACATTCTTGATCTGTTCTCCTAAATAGAGGCATTCTGGCCGTGAAAAACAAGAGCTCTGGGTAAAATCCAATCAGACCAGCGTGTGTTCCCACATGAGGTCTTATATCCACAGCATTGCGTGACACGAAGGCATCAAGTTGTGCTTACAGAGTACACAGGCCTGGAAATATATGAAAACAATCTTGTTTATCTGTTTACCCTGTCTATCAGGTTGAAAGAAGAGAGAATGAAGCAAAAAGAAAGAAAGAAAGTAGGAAAGAGAGAAAGAAAGAATGACCAACTAAATATCACAGACTTTGACTGAAAAACTGGTAGAGACTGGGATATTTCTCACCAGGTTTTTCTCCATGTCGGTTCTTGCCTGGAGCAAAGGCTTCCCCTCACTGCTGCTCCTCACAGCCAGGGCCGCTATAGGCATCCTCCTCCTGACTCTGGAACATGTACTGGAACAGGAGCAGATTCAGCCACACATGTCAGTCACTTAGACTCACAGGCAATGGCATAGGAGTGTTTGATTGTTATATAATAATTACTCCTCATATATACTATAAATTCCAATATCTTGTCTGACTGATTTTTTGGGGTGACAAAGGGGAAAGACATAAAGGTGTGGGGTGCTTTGATGGAATGGCAAAAAGGTGTAAAGTGGTTTGATGTAATGTTAAAATCAAATACTACGTGCAGCCCAAATTAGCACGATAATGGTCTGGTGATGGACCGTCTCTCCTCTAATGCCGCAAGTCACTGTAAGAGTGTGTTTAAAATATACTTGAAAATAACAAAATTCTTTACATCACCCCTTTCAAATGGAGGAGATGAATCACACTGATAAATTGTTGTTCACATAACTCACAGATTTCAGGTTGGACTCCATGTCTGTGAAGTTCCACTCAGTGAGGGGAAGACTGAAGTTAAATGGCTGGAAAGAAGATAACACATTGGCCGCGGTCTAAATCACAACCAGAATTCACACAGTCAATTATGTTAGAATTACAGTAGCTTGGGTTTCTGCTGTAATTATCTTGCTCTTAGCACAAATGTTAAAGGAAAATATTGAACCCTGAAATGAACCCTGTGTGTGTGTGTGTGTGTGTGTGTGTGTGGTGTGTGTGTGTGGTGTGTGTTGTGTGTGTGCACTCACATCCATGGTGGTGGTGGCTGTACTGGGATCCAGGCTCTGCTGGTGACTCCGGAGGAGCATCTGCAGGTCCTCCAGGCTCATGTCCACATTATCTACAGCCTCAACTACCTCAGGCCTGAAACACACACACCACACACATATACACACACGCGCACACACACACACACATTCACAGAGAGAGAGAGAAATGTAGATACTCAGAATTCAGTTTAGGCCTGCAGTACACAGTGAACATATACACCAACTCTCAGCAGCATTTATCAGATTTGCCTGCCATGCCCATATGAGTTGACTCAGAACACATACACACATTCACTATAACAGCATGGAGAGTGAAGGTTTGATCATGCAAATTTTCCAGAGGTTTTGATATTTTTTATCTGGTGGCACAGGCCTAAATAGGAAACACACTTGATTATGCTCAGATGAATTCTAAATTGACCTGGACATGAGTATGGATATTATATTACGTAAGTAAAGGGTACAAGAGTGATTTTCTCTTATGAATTACTATATCACTACACAAACAAAGTCTTAGGGACATTTTGTTGCTTCAGTTACGTGTTTGGCATTTCAGACATGTCAGAATGCCATGTTTGCCATCACTGTGTCTCAGCCATCTTGATTTTTAACCAGAAACAAGAAACACACTGTAGGAGCTGGCGCCAACAGCAAAGACAAAAAAATACTTTTGAAACCTGCAGATTCAAATGAAACTACATATATAATAATTCCATTAATTTTACTTTACTACCTGCTCAATAACTTTACTATAACTTGTACTATACTTTCAGTTTTACTATATCCCTTGGCCATCTGACTACTGTGCACTGACATTGGGTGTGGTCTGTCTTTGGGTTTATATTCTCACAGGACTTTACATCAACATTTCACCTCAAGGTGGTGCTACAGCTACACAGAAAGTAAGAACAGGTCTGTAAGGTTCTATCTTTGCTAGTATATGCTGTTATATCTTTTTACCACAGGGTGGCACTGCAGCTTGCTTATCTTTTAATTTACGTTTAACCTCACTGTTTCCACCAAGTGTTCAATTATTTCATTTTATTTTTCATGTCTAAATTTTTATGTGTATTTTTGCATTCAGAGTTATGTTATCTCATGCTTTTGTCTTTATATTATCAATTCATTTGAGCTTTCCTTCTGTCTAATTTCTTGTCCAAGCCTATATGATGTACCATAGATCAGGCCTTCTAAAGCAGTTACATTAATGTATTTGCATGGCCATAATTGTGTTTAAATGATCAGTGTGCACAGTGTGTCCATACTTATATGTTTCTGTGTGTGTGTGTGTGTGTGTGTGTGTTTCTCACTCATACCTCTCCATTATTGGCCTCTTGGCTCTCCTCTCTGCTGGCCCAGATCCTCGACCCTCCAGGACGGACTGCACCATGGCAACGGGGAGGACAGGGGGCTCAGGGCACACCTCACAAGAGCCAAGGGCCACACCCTCCCCT